>CM037013.1:162500-762500 GCA_020875875.1 Dioscorea alata
TGCAGAGAGAGAGCAGGCCAAGAGCAAAGCAGCTCTGGAGGCAGCTGAAGCCTCACAAAGGATAGCAGAGCTGGAAGCTCAGAAAAGAATGAATGCCGAGTTGAAGGTACTCCAAGAATCACAAGAGAGAAAGAGTTCATTGGTGGATTCATCGTCTTATTCAGATGTGAGGTACCGAAAATACACAATAGAGGAGATTGAAACAGCTACAGAATTCTTCGCGGGGAAGAGGAAAATTGGTGAAGGTGGCTATGGCCCTGTGTTCAGATGTTATCTAGATCACACACAAGTCGCCATTAAAGTCTTGAGACCAGATGCAGCTCAGGGAAAAACACAGTTTCAGCAAGAGGTATTTACTACCATTAAGAATGTAAAAAATCACACACAAGACTGGCACATACCAAATATATCTAACAGCAATTACTACTATTAGAACTGCTACTACCATGCATAAATTGCCACATATGAGAGTGCAACGCAAATAATTACCTCCTGGTTTTGTTTTGACAGGTTGAGATACTGAGCTGCATAAGGCATCCAAACATGGTTCTCCTGCTTGGAGCATGCCCAGAATACGGCTGCCTGGTGTATGAGTATATGGCCAATGGGAGCTTAGAGGACCGTTTGTTCAGGCATGGAAACACACCTCCAATCCCATGGCAGGACAGGTTTAGGATTGCCTGTGAGATTGGCGCTGCTCTCTTATTCCTACACCAAACAAAACCAGAACCATTAGTTCACCGTGATCTTAAACCAGCAAACATTCTTCTGGACAGAAACTACGTGAGCAAGATCAGTGATGTGGGTCTTGCACGTCTCGTCCCTCCATCAGTAGCAAACAATGTGACACAGTATCTCATGACATCTGCAGCAGGAACATTCTGCTACATTGATCCGGAGTATCAGCAGACTGGAATGCTTGGTGTTAAGTCAGACATATACTCACTGGGGATCATATTGCTGCAGTTGCTGACTGCAAGGCCTCCAATGGGGTTGACACACCATGTGGAGCGTGCAATCGAGAAGGGCACATTTGAAGAGATGCTTGATCAGGCAGTACCAGACTGGCCGGTGGAGGAGGCCAAGACCTTAGCAAATATTGCAATCAAGTGCGCAGAGCTGCGGCGCAAGGATCGGCCTGATCTCAGTACTGTTGTGCTGCCTGAGCTTGAGAGGCTTAGGGACTTCGCAGATGAGTACTTGCCTCTAAGTTGTGCATTCAGGGGAAGCAGCAGTCAGAGCACACCCATACACAGCAGCTCCGCACAGCAGGTAATTCTGTTATTAGTACTGTAATGCATTGAATAGGCATATAAAAGTAGTAACCATCCCGAATCCTGATGCCAAAGCGAGAGAAGAAAGAACAGTTGTGTATACGCTACAAACAACTGTAACTTTGTATTCAGTTTGATTCACAACTATCTCCAGTGACCCTTAACCAATACCTGCTTACAAACTTAATGTGGTTAATCCGATTTTATTTTATGATAGGATAGTATGTGGCAAAGAGGCAAGATTCCGATTATGCATAGGAACATCACATATAAACAAAATAACAATCTAATAATATATAGACCAGTCTAATATAACATACATGCATAAAGTAACTTCTTAGAGTTCATGAACTTTTAAGACTTACTAGTAATTGGTTTCAGATGGTAAGGAGTGATCCTCTGCTGGGCGAAGATGGATATGAAAACTCCATAAGCAAACCATTTATACCTGGAAGAAGATCAAATGTGAGCTAAATAGATGAAAGAAGAGTGGGTCAGCACATTTGCTCATTCATGTCCAAGTTCTACAGGAATTTTCATTATTCAGATCAAATTAACTGCAGCACATGAAGAGTGAGCACCTAATATATATGTTGAGAATTAATACCTGTACCATTATTATTACTCCAGAACGATGAGAGTTGATGTTTTAAATCCTCAAATCAGTTCATAGATAAGTAGTAAATATGGCTTCTTTATCATCTTCAATTTGTTAAGGATTCTTGTTCCTTACAATAGCATGAAGTGCATTGCATGTAATAACTCCTGACTATTCTTTGCTTAGTGAGCTAAGGAACAAAATGAATCAAATAAATCAAGCCTGTTATACAAACTTTATATTAAGATATGCTTTAGCTATTTTCTTCTAGACTTGAATATTGATTTTTGGACTTGGTTGTGTGATCACTATAGACATTTTTCTGGTAATCTGAATAAAAAAAATCCAAATTCCGTCAAAATTCAACTATAGCTTGTGTCAACCAAACAATCTTTCATTAACAAAATGAGACTGGTTGGAGTCTTGGAAATTTACCTATATAGATAAAAGCTTTCTTGTCCACTATCCTTTTTGATGATAAATTGGGATGTAATCAGTAATTAGATGCTTTGGCAGACATGAAAAACTAATGCAAATTATCAATATCAGAAAAAACAAGCACACAGATACACACAGACAAACGATGTAACCAAAGAAGGAAAAATGAACAGATATGCATGAACCTTTCCTCTCACCCTTCTACATGTTGCTGCCTAGCTAGCTGCATTAAACCACTGTTTGATTCCTCATTTCCCCACAAAAGTTGAGCACCATCAATGTGATGAAGATGGGCAGGTGCTCTGAAAATGACTCGACGCCAGGAATTCATTGGAGGCATGAATTAGGTTGATCGATGAGACGAAAGAGAGGAAAAATAGAGAGAGTGACAAGATAAGACTTATCCTTAGAAGCGCCACATCAAGGGTTCTGGACCAAGCCTGGTCCCCAAAACTAATGATCCTTGATTATAAACTTTTCCTAGCTCATTACCATGCCTACACAATTTCTATAATAAAATACAAGATAGAGAAAAACAAACTCCATTTTATTGTCTTCAGTCAGTATGATATCCTGACAGATGTCTTGTGTCCACCACTATTACATGCCAAGTTTCAGTGTCTCTTCCTAAACTTGAGATACAAACAGTCACCTTTCTTTTGAGTGACAAAAAAGATCACCAAAGTTCCATAGCTAAATAAGCTAAACACCACTTGAGGTTATGCCTGTTCCCCAGAACTTCTTGTTCCAATCTATCCATTTGCCACTAGACAACTTACAAAAGGTTATACATAAAAACAAAAAAAAAAAAAAGTTAATTCCCAATGGAAGGAATAAATTAAGAAAAGCTGAACACAATGTATAGAAAAAGTCCACTACTTTCTCAGTGACAACCGCCTTTTTCATTTTCCTCGTGCTTTAACACAGACGTGTGAAAACCAGTAAACCACCCATTGTTTTCAATAATATATATATATACAAAAATAAATAAATAAATAAATAAATGAGATGTTGATGTTTTAGAATGCATGAGAGGAGGAGAGAACTAGGTCAAAGTGGGGGTGGGTATGATTCGTATGAATTAGAGTAGCAAGGTCTGGTGACGACAAGCACATATCCTTTCAAGATTTGACACTCCTGTGTGTCCTGGTATGGTCCCCAACAAAAAAGATTGAAGAAAAATAATAATGATAAATAAATAAATCCCACACTTTCTCCAACCACGAACCCCTCATGACCTCCATGATCCTTATCACTACATTCACTGCCTCTTATTAACCACAGGACAACACATGCATATACATATACCTCATTTACTTGTTTTGTGAACTCAATTTAAACACAATGAAAGACTTAATACGCTAATAACGACCCCAATATTAGTTTCTACTTCTAATAGACTGTTTCTGTTATATTTTTGGTGTTTTCTAATACTGTAATACATAAGATTTATCTATTTTCTTAAAATAAATAAATAAATAAATTATATGACTGGTGAGCTTAATCATGCATCTAAACAAACACAGATCAATTCTTATTTATGCATGCCTAACATTACATTGGAAGGAAACGAGGACATTTAGCTTACCTACTTAGATGCCTAATCAATTACGGAAATCCAACTTGCAGTAGTGTTCTAATATAAAATATTTGTAAGCTTATAATTTTAGTTTAGGACGAAATGAAATTTTGAATATAATCATAAAGTTTTAAACAGATGCATATGACATGATGAGACCATGAGAGGCATTAAGCTATGTTCTGTGGGCCCGCATGCCACAAAAGAACGAAGACCCCACGCGGGCCAATCATGGCCGTCCCTCTCAAGATTCCTTTTACGGTTGCCTCAACGTCAGAGGACGGAGACTCCTTATTTTACACAAGGCAAATCAGCTTGGACCACGTGGCATAAATAGAAAGCGAATCTTCCACGTGTCTAACTCTTATTCGTTTAACTGCGAAACAAATGGTGCTCTGGCGGAGCATTTAAAGAGTCGGTGGACAGCAGCAAAAACCTGTATGGTTAAGCCACGTGTACGCATACAGATGACGTTATTGGTCGGTTTGGTCGACTGTCCAGACCAGCCCATGAACCGGGTTTTAAAGTTTACCACTAGTAACCCTGCCCCTAATCTCCAATCAAGATAAATAAAAATTTCATTTCTATTTAGGAGCTAAAAAAAAAAAATTAAAGAAAGCATAACTTGAATAAGAGTCTAAATAATGATGAAAAATGTCACAAGGTAGTGAATTATTTAACAAATCAGCCTTGATCATTAAGCTATGCCAACGCTAGATATGAATACTTAATAATTAAGCCTTTTTATCAACAGACCTATAGACTTAAGTTACAATTCATTTTTTGGGTAATACATCCACTAATATAAAATTATAGATTCCTTCTAAATTTGATTGCTAATATATATAATATACAAAACAAAATGGAGAGACAGTGTAGAGTTGTCAATTCAAACATAGATAAAGAAATAATCTCAACGTAGATATTGAGGCCTTTATAATCCTCCAAATATATTGAGCCAAATACAATATTTAGATGCATGTATATAGTAAGAAAATTGACAAAAATTTGCTCTTAGATATCTAAGAAGATCTTCATTTCTCACCACTATTCTTATCTTGTGGCCTTTACAAACTCATGCCAAGTTGGGTTGATGTAGACGCTTCCTTCTCGTGAAAAAGATTATTTTTATTAAAATTATTGCGAATTGCAAAACTATAAGAAACTTTTTCCTTCATTGGGTCACATCAAGCACATAAGATTAGTGTGATAAAAAGCTATCCCATAGTTAACAAACCCAAAATTGGGTCAGTGAGCTGATTAAAGAAATGGTGGTAATGAAATGGAGGTTAAGCATTGTGGATTTGCTCTTATATTCTATTGCCTATTCCAACTCATTTCATTGGTTTTACTTCTCAATGATATCATCTCGGTTAAAATAATAATAATAGTAATATAAAAACGAATAACAAACAGGTGAAACTACAATACCAATAACATGCGTCGCTGATATTGATGTTCAAAAGTAAATATTATAATTAAATTTAATCCGGCTAAATTGCAGGCAAAGTTGGTTTAATTCAATAGGTTGAAGTCTCTTTCGGTGATGCACCACAAACACCAACTAAGCAACAGGGAGAATGGATGAAAATCCCATCTCCACACAATCAAATCACCAGCTATTAAAGAGACGTGAACCAAATCTAATCACACCCAACATGCTGGTGCACTGCACCCGTTTGCAGTTGCACACTCAGCGAGTGAAAATGAACCAAATTGAATTATTTTATGGACACGTAATGGGCCTACTAATTCAGTCTGACAGTGACCCACCACACACGGACACGGCATTGCATAGGTACCACACAAACACATCATCACCATAATAAGTAATCTAAGCATTGATAGGAATGCTCTGCACATTATGTTAATATTCAATTAATAATAATAATATGTTAAAAACGGTTTATTTTTTAATTGCTCCACTGACTCCATCATTTAATATCAAAACCAATAAATAAAAGGATTTTAACAAAACTAAATGTTATATTCCCAAAATACCCGCATTTCCCCAGATGTGCTTATATTCCTCTGAAGAACCGGTAGACAGAGGAGAGAGAGAGAGACTCACGCATTCAGAGGGAGTGTGAGAAGACTCCAGAGTCCCCTCTCTCTCTCTCTCTCTCTCTCTCTCTGCCTCTCTAGCAAACATCTACTAAAACGGAAGAAATCTTTAACAAAAACCGCATCACTCTCAACAAATTCATGAAATCAGAGAAGGAAAAGAGAACATACCCAATGTTTATGCTCTGAAAATTGTGAAATTTCCACCGATTCAAAGAGAAAAAGGGAGAGGCTTTAAGGTCTGTGAGTGATCTAAAGTGAAGGAATCGGTGGAAGATGGCAGAAGTGGCGTCAGAGAAGAAGCGATCAGCGAGGCTATCACTGCTGATCAACTTCGCGGAATCACTAGCTTCGGAAGCGCTCTTGCGCTCCCCGGTGGCGAGATCACCTAGGAGCTTCGACCCGGGGGCGATCGGTCTGGGGATCGTGGCGGCGATGAGTGAAGCAACCCGGTCGGAGCCGATCCCCATCATCTCCGCCGGGACAGCGAGGCGTACACCCAAGAAGGAGGATGAGGAGAAGAAGAAGAAGAAGATGGTGATGTCCGAGACCTACACGTGCGTCACTTCGCACGTGGGAGGGAACTCGGTGAAGAAACGGGTTTACTTAGATGATGGCTTTAGTGGCATGGATGGTAATTATAAGTCGAGTTTGGCGGTGGTTTTTGAGACCCCAGCAGCGACGGCGGTGAGGGTTCCGCCGCCTCCGTCACTGGAGATGGATTTCTTAAGCCGGTGCTACCTTTGTCGGAAAAGGCTTCATGGCCTGGACATCTTCATGTACAGGTATTATACTATTATTAATGTTTTAATTCCGAATAACCCAATTTTTATCACTGCCTTTTGATGTTTCAATTTGTTCCCATTAACAGATTGATTTGCTCTAGCCATCTTTGCTTTTAATAATTTGTTTGCGCTTTCTTTTCCCTACAGTTTGATTCATTTGTTTTTGGTTATGTGATATGGCTGGTACATTAGTAGGGTGTGTAGATTATATATCTGGTCAAATTTGTACTGCAGGTGTGGTTTAATGGGCCTTTTATGAATTATGATGGGAAACAAACCAAACTGTCCAACTATTTGCTCTTTTTTATGTGCATATATATATATATATATATATATATTATCTTATGGGGCATGTGTTTGTTGTGTTAATGCAGAGGAGATATGGCGTTCTGCAGTGAGGAATGCAGGTGCCATCAAATTCTAAATGATGAAATAAGAGAGAAATGTGGACCTGAAACGAGGAACCCTTTTGCTTGCTCCGAGTCTCCGTGCTCCACTCCTTTCCTCTTTGCAGCTGGTGTTGCAGCAGCTTAGCTTAACCTTATTATAAGCAGAAGATATAAAGTATAATTAATGGTATCTTGATAAATAAATCACCGATCACCGGCTAATTACTATATCATATATGAAGATATATATATATATATGGAGAGGAAGAGAGGGGAATTAAGATGCAACTTTTGAAAATGAAGTTGTAGATTTGCGTTGCATAGCAGATGGAATAGTGTAAGGTTTTGGGTATATTTTGAATAGTTAAGATAATTGGCATGACTTTTGTTATGAGTACTCACAATTGTTGTGCTTTAATGGTAGATAAGTATTCATTAATGGCATATATTCAACAGGCATGCATGTGAACTGAAATTCATGATGATAACAAATGATGGTCAATGATGATGGAAAAAGCTGAATAAATATATATAACAATTCAAGCAAAACACTCAGAATGGCAGAGAAGTCTGGACATATAGCAATTCCAAGCAGAGCATTAGTTTGGTTTTCTATTTCTCCTCTTTTTGTATTAAAAAAAAACTATTATCTAATACAAGAGCTTAGGATTTCAGAGACAAACCCTATTGGATTTCAGCTTAGGGTTCTCAATGATGAAACAAAAAGGCTTTGTACGAATGGAGGAAAGCTGAAAAGCTTATAAAAAGATGAAAAAAAAAGATAGGAAGAGATCATCACCTGCACCTGCTGTTGCTACGGTCGCTGCTGGATCATAGTTTACCACATGAGGGTATTGTGATTTCCACTCGCTCGATTTCATCGTCTATGATCGATCAAAGACAAACACCATGGAACAAGAGTGGAAATACCAAGAAATCGAGGATCGGAAGAGATCTGAGAAAAGGAACGCGAAGGAGACTCAGAAATCAATCTCGATCTCATGGATCGATCGGAGAAGGGAATGAAACGCTGGAAAACGCGAGAAACTTCCACTCCCGCGCTTCAACAAAAAGAGGATTAACGCGCGAATTTGAAATCTTTTGGGCCTCTCTTAAAAATATTTTTGCGGAAAATGTTGCATTTTTGGAAATTATCAGGGACCTCTCTATATAGTATATTTATCAGCTTTTTTTTCTTTTATATAATTATATTAAATGAGCAAGCATATATGGCAACACGAAGTTTTGGATATATTAGATATTTTTTTAATAAATATAACAAAAACATATACAATTATATATATTCATCAAACAAGAATATCATCATAATTCTTACCTTTATATCAAAGATTGGCTTTTGATATTCAATCGTCGTGGGGATTCCTGCAGGCCAATTCCACAATCACATTTGCGAATAAGAGCACCATATCATAGATAGACAACTTCCATTTATTATTATAAAAACAGAATATCTAAAATTCAGAGTATTTGGCCATTTTAGTTTTGAATAATTAAAACATAATAATAATAAATAGACAAATGCACACGTGATAAACACCACGTGGCGTCACGTGTCCCCGCCCTCTTTACCAGGCTCCCCCTCCTCCCCGACTCTTCCTCCTCGGAACCCAAACACACAGAGGGAGAGAGAGAGAGAGAGAGAGAGAGAGATCATTGAAGAAGAGAAGAGATCTATTTAGGGTTTTCCCCAAGCCCAGGATCTTCTTCTTTTCTTCTCACACTCTCTTTCTGCATCTCTCTCTCTCTCCGGCCAAGTTCTTGGTTTGTTGTAAAGGTATCCTTTTTTTTTTGGGCTTAAATCTATCATTGCATCTGTTTCTTTGAATTTTTAAGGGGAAAATACTAAGCTGGAACTTTAATCCTCTGCGCCTACTTAGCTTCTTCAAAAAGAGTTAATTTTGCTTATGGATGATGGTGATCTGGTGTTTATATTTAGTTCATTTTGTATTTCCTTGGCAGTATGAGAATGTTTGGCTATGAATAATGTCTGATTTTTGTTGTTTTAAGTTATTTTAATGTTATATTTGGTTTTCATTGATTTTGGGTGATGTTCTGTTTGTTTCAATTGAATGGATGTAGTCTAAAGTGCTTGGTAAATCAGACAAGTCATAGAATGTATATTAGTTTAGTTTCTAGTGGGCAAACCTGAATATCATGTACTGTTGTTGTCCTCGGAGTTAGATTAGATTAATGTGAAAGATTCTAAATTTCTATGTCTAGTTAGTCATTACTTCAGAGAAAGGAACAGAAAGTGCAGAAAAGATGCCAATTATTTTTACCTTCTCCTCTTCAATAGTTCTTGGTATATACCAGTGTGGTGAAAAATGGTTTGTCTCTATTTTTTCTTATCAGATCTTAGTAGTTGGACCTTCCTTCCCTTGTATATGTGTTTGTTCTACTGCTAGGCACAGTGATGATCCTAAATATTTTTCTCATTATTGTAGTTGTTAAAGATGGTGCTTTGGGTTTTTGGCTATGGCTCACTGGTGTGGAACCCTGGATTTGACTTTGATGAAAGGATTGTTGGTTACATCAAGGACTACAGACGGGTGTTTGATCTTGGTGAGCAAAATAATTTGACAATTTAGTTGGTTTCTGTTCTAGAAACATGTTGTTCATCAAAAGGAATCCTTGTTTTGCTTCATCTGCACAGCATGCATAGACCACAGGGGCACACCAGAACATCCAGCTAGGACCTGCACCTTGGAGGCCAAGAAAGGGGCAATCTGTGTAAGTAGAGGCTCTGGCCAGATTAGCTGACTCATTTGCCTATGTCAAAGTTCAATGCCTTTGTTTCTTTATAAACTACGTTAATAAAAAGAATTTGTCAGCATTCTGCATTTCTGCATTATGACGGTGGATCTTCTTGCTTGTAAATTTTTTAATTCCATTTGTCTATTGGTGTGAAAACAACAAGAAATCAATAGAGATCCAACCAAACAGTGTTTGATGTAACCTCTACTGTGAACTGTAATTTTAGGCTTACAAGCAGAGCTCTTAAAGAACTGATTTAATAGTGATGATTGTGATGATTTCAGTATGTTCATAAGCTTCTCTTTGAAGTTTATGTTACATGAAAGTTGATTAATGTTAAGACATGTCATTGTTCATGAAAGCTCTAATTCCTCTATTCTCAGAATCATTCTAGATAGATTTTGTTTTTGTTGTTTATAGTATCTGTTTGTGCTTGTCTCAGTGGGGTGCTGCTTATTGTGTTAAAGGAAGCATTGAAAGGGAAAGAGTTGCAATGCAGGTATCCTTCACTGACCTAATGTGTCCTTTTCCTGTTGCCTTTGCATAAACCTATTGTTGTTGGTTATTTTGCTGAGACCTCTTTGAATATCAGTACTTGGAGAAAAGAGAGTGCGAGTATGATTTAAAATCCTCTGTCGACTTTTACAAGGTCAGATCCAACTTTGGTTAGTGATATCCTTTCATGCACTTGAGTATGCTCACGGTTTTCATTTGTGTTTCCTTAATCTTATTATGTGATTCCAATTCTTTAGGAGGGAGTTGATCTTAGGCCGGCCTTGACCAAAGTTTTGGTGTAAGGAGCTGAACTTTCTTGTAATTGAGAGTTAATCAGATTTTGAATCTCTTGTTTGGTGCTAATTGACTAACTAATGCATGTGTAGTTTCACTTCTACACCTGATAAAGAAGCAAACAGATACTACTTAGGTCCAGCTCCCTTGGAGCAAATGGCAAGGTAACCCAAGTCTATTTACTGTCTCTTTTTTATTAACTTATAATTTTATCTGCATTGTTCTTTCAGTTACTATCTTCATACTTTTTTATGAGGCAGGCAAATTGCTACAGCTACTGGCCCTTGTGGAAACAACAGGGATTATCTATTTTTGTTGGAGAAGGCAATGTTCAACATAGGTGAGAAGATTTTGTACTTATTGTCGCATGTACATCATCTGAGGCACAGTTTTTTTATGCTGTAAAATGCCGGAAAATTGGAGTAGTTTTGGAGAAAGGCTTCAAAATACTTAAATTTGAACTCTGCTCTTATCTTCTTGATTAGACTTTCAAGATCTAGATTACATATTCCTAATCTTTCACATTGCATGTCTTTATTTTGAAAGCACATAGAACTGATGGATTGGATTTCTGTTTCTGTAAAATTCTCTTGAACTAAGCATTAGACAAATATCTTTTTCTCTGAAAAAGAAATGTAGTTAATGGTGAGAGGACAAATGCAGGACATGAGGATGGTTATGTAATAGAGCTGGCGAACAAGGTAAGGAAGGTGCTTAGGTGGCTGGAGGAGAAGAAGAAGGCCAGTCCACGCATTTCCCCAAAGCCCCATCATCCTCTCAATCTCATGCAGCTAGTACCCCTCCTAGAGACCACTGTTGCAAATTCTCGGTGAAAGACTAATTGAAGGTGGAATCAAAGAATGGGTAAATTGAGGAAGTTTTGAGCTCTCTCCATCTTTTGGCGTTGCATCTTGTTAATGCTATCCTCTGTTGTTGGTTAATGTTCCTGAGTCTTGTTTGCTATAAATGGATTGATTGTAGGAAGCTGTGTTGCTAATTTCATGTTCAAACTTATGCTTGCATCGAAGTAGACAAGACTAACTTTCTGTATGACATTTAAGTACTGTTTTTATTGGAAGATTGTGTGTCAATGATTGGTTGAGTTCTTCATATTGGTCAGACACGATGCCTCGAATTACAAATGTTTTCATGTATTGTGATGATGCCTTGACCTTGATAGTAACCATTAAGTGAAGCCATTTTGCATTACATGGAACCAAAGAACCTGTAGACAAATAGCTTGTTTCATTCTATTCTCGCATTCCCATACTCATGAAGTCAGTATCATAACAAAGGGTTTGAATAGAAAAGCTGGACATATAGACATTAGAGAACTCTTACACTGCTTTGGCTTCCTCACAGTCAACACAGTATTAACTAAAAAGAGACGACCATAAACATCATCAGAGGCATTTTATAAGCGCGCCTGATTTACCTATCAACAGTTTGTTTCATCACCAACTATTTAATTCCTATTGCCCAAATAATCATACAAGAACTATCAAACAAGCCATACTATTTTGCAGTTGCACTGCTTTGTTCTCAAATGTGCAGTAGGGCTCAGCTTAGCTGAGTTTGGCCATCATCCTTGAATCATCAACAGTTGACAGGGAGGACGGCCAGCCACACTTAACATTTAACCTAAGGAGATCAATTTTGTTGGTCACCACCAAAGGATGGTCATTCCAAGTGGCCAAATGAGCCAGCGGAAAGGTGGTTGCCAGAGTTCTGGTCACACTGGCCCTTCCATGGATTTCCACCATCTGAGCTGCTACAGGCCTGATTAGAAAGGATGTTGTTCCCTAGATCACCATCTAAGCTCATCTGTTGCACCTCTTGCGGGGATAGTATCCTGATACATCGGACACAGCTCACAAATTCCCTGCACATTTTAAGTGTTATTGATAAATAAACCACCAGAAGACTTGAGTACACCATATCAATAACTAGAATGAAAAATACATTTTCACGTGACTCAGGGGGTCTGTGGCTGAGCGATATGGCACACCATCATTTAGCAATTGCAATTCTTTTCCTGATCGCCGGTCATATGTATAGGACCAACTGGGGTATTGGTCATGGCCTTAAAGACATTTTAGAAGCCCATAGGTTCTATTTGGCACTTAAATCCGCACCTAAATCAGACTCATTTCATCCCAATGCAAGACGGAATTTTGAATGGACAAATGAAAACCAAATCACTTTAGTGTGTATCATGTTTCTGTGTCCTAGAAATTCAGTCAAGTTCTAAGTTTAATCTTTAAATTAGATCATCTTTTACTTGTTTTCCATTGTTATTTATGTTTTTTATTGTCTTGAACAGTTCCTTTTGTTGTATCCTGTCTGGGCACTGTTTATGTTAAGCTATCGGCATATTCTTACATAAAACGATATGTTTGATCCTATGTGAACTGCAATAAAGAGAAAGTAGCTTCTGTAAAACCAAGGATATTGGCACTTACTCCCAAGGGTCATCACCAACAAGAAGAACATCACTCTCATGGTCCACATATACTAACTTCCAGCCAATCCTTTGCCGGTCTTCAAGTTGTCCTTCTATGCTGAACATTCTAGCAAGGTCCCGTTTCAGATCATCATAGCCTGAGTAGCGAGTGATGTCTATTGATCTACCGACGGCTCCACGTTTGTACACCTAGACATAAAAGGCGCATGAAAATTTTTGGGAAGGATGGTAGTGAAGTTAAGCAATTGTAAAAATAAAAGGCAATTCTTGAACACACAAAAATTTCAGCAGTTTAATCAGATAACCTTAAAGATCTAGCAGTATATACTTTGTGAATGGGGATGCAATGTGCAGTAGTTAACACATGATACACATAACCATACTGTTTCTTGGTCGTACAGGAACACATTTGCATCCATTCTGAAACAAAGAATGGCACCTGTTATTTACTCGTTCGCAAAATTTATTTTAATGTCACTTTAACAGGTATTGATTTTAATCTGCAATTCAGTTTCAAGTTATTTATATAACACTCTGACATACCGGCCACCTTAGCATGACGCAACACAATTGATAAGATTAAGGTGCAATTATTTTATAGCACAGTTTCCTCAATTGTTGTCAGAAGGCTTGTTAAGGTAACATGAGCTCGAGCTAAACTAGAATAGTGATCTTCAAAACACCATAAGATGAACTTAACCCTATCAATACTTCACAATCATTACTGAAATCTTCAGCATATGAATCCAGATATAGGCATGCATATAAAGGCCATTTTATAAAATCATGGCAGGCATTTTTCTCATCTGACACCAACATATTCAAGATAAAACATTTCAAAGTCGTCTAGTTTAAATAACAAACCTTGGTGTACGTCCGGCGCTGATATTGAGGCGCCAGTGCCCAAGAACTTCTGTTCAACAGACCGCTCTCGTTCATTGTAGAATCAATAGAATTGAATGGCATGTCTGGAACCCCAAATGACTGAGAAACCATAGATGATGACAACTCCTGCTGAGCATCTTTTGAAGCGCTATAGTTGCCAATAATGCCTCCAGGCATATGCCCCTGATATTTTCCTGAATCAATGCTGCTTGCTAACAATGGTTCAGTAGTCAGGGGTATTCCTAATGGCCCATCAATGTTAACACCAAAAAGTAGATTATTCCTCAGATCATTGGCCTGGAGGTCACTATCTGGGGCCGCATCTCTGAATATTGATGACTGATTAAACGAAGAAAGTGGAAAACTTTGCTGTAAAGAGCCATCTGCCTGAGAAAGACAAGCTGAAGTAGCTGAGGAGGTTGTATCCAAATAATCCATCTGAATTCCATTGCTTGGATATGTCTGTGGAGCAACCACGCCATGATTTTGTAGCTTCGGAACTGAAATCGATGGCTTCACATTACTTTCAGATTTAGACATCTGCTTGGGTGCTTTAGGACTAGAAGCCAACACATCAAGAGGACAAGGATTCAGGATTGTAACAGCTGGTAGAGGGGTGTTATCTGTAGGAACTGCATTCCTTTGTTGGCTTCTATTCAAGACTTGCTGGGGAATAACAACACAGTTGTTCGTGGAAGGTGAGGTTGAACAAGATGGGACATCATCTGTGAGCACTGATTGCGCTCCTCCAGCTGCTAGCAAAGAGTTTCCAGTGGCTGGGAGAAGATTGGCTGAGGATGGGGGAAGAATGGTCCCTGGCAGATCAGGCAGTAGGCCTTGATGTTGCTGAAGTTTTTGCTGTGATTGGTGCTGAGGCATTTGAGTAAATTGCACACCAATTGGAGGACCTTTTGAAAGTTGTTGAGGTATTGTTTGTTGCTGAGGAAGTGAATTGGGACTGGATAGAACCTGTGGTGCTTCTAGAAGTGATCTTTGTTGCTCTTGTACTTGAGGCAATTGAGGCTGCTGCGGAGTGGCTTGTGCTGAGAGCAAATGCTGCTGCTGCTGCTGCTGGAGCTTTTGTAACAACTGCAATTGAATTTGATGTTCAGGTAACTGCAACTGCTGGTTGGTTACATTTGGGAGCTGAACGGGCATCTTATTCTGTAGCTGTGACTGAGGCTGCATCAACTGTTGCTTCTGCTGGAGCTGCTGCAGTTGCTGCGGCTGCTGTTGTTGTAGCTGGTTATTTTGAAGGTTGTTTTGTACTGCCTGACTTCCCTGGTTCAATGGTTGTTGCTGACCTTGTGTCTGGATCAGAACCTGTGATTGTATAACATTGTTCTGAGTCTGACTTAAGGGAAATGCTTGATTGACTAATTGCGGCCTCTGCTGTGTGCCATTGTCTTGCAATTGCTGCTGTGGCCTGTTGACAGAGTTCAATTGGTTAAGTGGCAGAGACACTTTTGATAATTGGTCAACTTGCTGGGCTTGCTGAGGCAATCTCGGGCCATTGAATTGGACACTGTTTTGCTGCAACAGTTGTGCCTGCAGACCCAACTGTCTTGAAAGATCAGTGATACCAAAGTTCTGCACAACAGGTCCACTTAGTGACCGCAAGTCAGGCTGCATAGTAGGGTTTGTAAGTGAAGAAGTCTGCTGCATGTTCATCCACTGAGCCAAACTCAAACCAGGCATTATAGAGTTGGGATTCTGTGAATCCTTGAAGCAGATATCCTCACCCAACCAGGGTGTTGCTCTTTTGAAAAGGCTTTCCACTTCTAATGTATCATCATCTGAAGATATTTAAGTCAGCCAAAAGATTACAGTTTCTTAAACTCACAAATATTATGCATTTCAGGTATGACCATCAGTGTCAGCTAACCTTAAACTAGAATGTATTAAGGCCTTGGTTTTTTCTTAGATAGCATTGTTTATTTTGATATGAATCCTAGTTTATACGGCATGTCATTTGTGCTCACTTCCACAAGGAAAATTTTAAGGGTGTTGCTGAAAAAATGTCCTGTTAACAATCTAAATCTACAGATTGAGTAATGTTTCTATGCATAATGTCACAACAGTTACCTGGCATTCCTGGTTGTCTAAGGCGCTTCGGTCTAAAAAATGGTGGGGTACAAATGAAGAAAGGAGTTGCCACAGGTTCAATCTCCCAGATTGAAACCCTATTACGCCTTTCGCCTGCTGCAGATTCATCCCACCCTACCTGTTTAAGAATACAAAACTTAGATGGTATCAATCAATAAAATAATCCAAGCAACAAAGTAATTTCACTAAATTGAGCATCTGTCTTGCCTGCAAATTACGCCACTGTGAGTTTTTCCATCTCACAGGATCTAGATCACTAACACCAGTAACCGTGCCCATGTACCTGCCAACAGAAGTTCCCATTTTAAAAAAAAACGACCAACTTCTTGAAACAATATCTGTCACGATGCGATACACATACTCAAGCTGAATAGAAGCTTAATTAAAACAATATTACTCATAATAGACTTCAGCAAATCACACATCAGCATGTGATGATCTCTAAGTTTAGGCCATCCACAACCATAACGGTAGGGGTTAGCTTATCATGAGAAATAGAACTATCAAAAACTTACCTTCTTGTTCCTGATTCTTCTGTTTCAAACATCATTCGGAAACGCATGCCAGGGGAAATTGAATGGCTGAAAAGTGCCTTTTGATATTTGGCTAGAGGAATGACAAATTCTGAGGGACTTGCACTGCATAAAAATACTGTCCTTTACAATATTGGATAGAACTCATACATATAATTGCAAACTATCATCTAGAATCGACTTTGTCCAAGACAGGAGAGGAGTAATGGTAGAGAACCACTGACCGTGGGTTGTAAAATACAGTAAATGGGCTATAATTTGCTGCCGCATGGGCTGCTGCAGCAAGAATTCCAATGTGCATGCTATCACTTGACAGGACTGATGATGATAGGTTCGTAGGTTGCCTGTTAGCACGCCTAATTCCCAAGAGAAGATTTTGCTTTTCATCCCTGCTCACAAATATAGTAGAACGTTAGCACCAGTAGCATCTGAAGTTCTTACGAAACTGCAAGATCAAATAATATCCAGAAAAAAATCACATATAAAGAGGTGAAGAGACTAATGAGCTTTAGTTTGACCCTCAATGTTAGTTATTATAAACCAGAAATTTAAAGAAGCTTTCTATTTAATGCATCATGTATTTTCTTGCATTGAGAACCTAACATATCCATTGTTCAAAAACAAGAAAAAAGACAAACTTCGGCAAGCAGATCAATACCTAATAAATAAGACAGAGTCACCAGCAAAAAGCCTCTTTCCACTCACAAACAAGCTCCAACCAGTTGTCAGCAAATGCCTTTTTGGCTGACCTGACGTCAGATAGAATAAAAGAAAGATTCACAATCTAGTATGTTCAAATATCATAATCGTGCTAATATAAACTTCAAGCATGAAAACATGCTTAAATGCATCAAGTCTCTTAAGCCAATTCCAAACTTTGCTACCCCGATATATATGGCGAAAAGTCCACAAATTATCATGCAAGTCTCTGGCTTGAAGTTCTTGAGCCGGAGGCTGCATAGTGAAATCCTAAACAGATAGTCAAAGGAATTGTCATTACACAAATTTCATTTGAATTTTCATTTGCAGAAGATGACATTTGATATTTAAAAAGAAAAACTTACAAGAGGAGGAAAAATCTTTTCAGCGGCTCGTCGGGGGACAGAGAAACCTCCATGTGTGCTCGTATCACTTGCTGTCAGAGTTTTGCAGAAGAATTCAGTCTGTGGCTTATGTGGTTTGAGAGTGGGATCTGATGCTAATAAAGCCTCCTTATCATTCTGCGTAAGACCATGAGCATAAAAGACATTTATGTATTAGGCCATGAAGATGGTCGTGCTGCAGTTGTACAAAGCACATGTGCAGGCAACTAATGCGGCCATGCAGACCTGAAACTGCATTGTCAGGTATCCAGGACAAAATTAGGCCACTTCACTTTAATGCAGCTAAATAGCATTAACATGTTGGTATTGCATAAAGAATTTCAGCAAAGCAAGATACAGAATTCCAAAACCCCGCCATCCATCTTGGGCACCATGAAGTTGCAGCTAGCAGAAGAAGTTATTATAATATAATTTTGTTGTGCTTGAAGCACAAAGAAATTGTAGTATGATCATGGGTTCTTACTTAAAAACACTACCAGGATAGATAGAAGCCATCGTGTACCTTTTCATTTAACCACCCAAAAAAATTTAGATCACATGAGCTTACACTGAAAGAGCCACTAACAATCAAGGGGGCATTCATCTTACTGTAAGTGAAGGGAAGTCAAGGAGTGGGGGAAGTGTCACTTTTCTGAAGTGAGTAGAAGTGATATCACTTCCAGAACTTCTGATATTCATTTGTCAAAAAATGAGAATGGAACCGAAGGATTTAATTGTTGGATGAAGTTTTATAAATTTAAAAAATACTTTTGAAGTGAAAGAAAATTAGTTTTTATGGATTGACTCACTTCCCCCCATTTCAATAAAAAAAATATTGAAGTGGGTTTACTTCAAAATCCACTTCAATCAGAAATAAGGGAAGTGATACTTCCCTCACTTCAGCACCAATGATACCAGAAGTGGGGGATGCCAGACCACTTCCCCCATTTTCCCCCACTTTCCCTTAAACGAAGGCCCCTCAGGAGAAGTTGCTTGATAACTTACTATTTTAACTGGTTGAAGTGTCATCTGTGCGTAAACTTCATCCGTCTCTGCGTCCGCCTGGCCAAACATTCATATGAGTTGTGATGAAAGGATTGCTATAGCACGAGGTCAGACTATCAAGAAATAGTAGCATACATGCAGAGTAACGCTGTGAAGAAGGCATATCAGCTTAGAGGGAAGATTCGGGTAGTTTGGAATGTGAGCATCTATGTCCTTCCGCATGGAAGCCGCAACCTGCAATGAGAATTTGTCATAAGTTTCAGAACTATTAAATGAAATACACCGAGTACATCAATAGCCTTCTGCATTCCTAAAATTCTAAACATAGCCAAATTTTCTCATCCGTGTTATATCATGTTGTGGGTGGTGGTTATAGGCAAGACACTGAATGCTACATGCGACAAATTTTGCTGTAAAATCAACTAAAACTTGGATCTGAATCTTGATAAAGCAGCATACATCAAACTACACAATTAGAAAATTCAAGGCATGAGTGCAGATCAAAAGGACCCAGGAAGTGTGGTGCCTTGGTGTCTTTCATAGGAAAAGGATGATGAATCATTGAATAAAGAAGCTCCAGAAGACCCATTAAATTGTGGAAGCTAATTCTTAATGCAACAGTTCTTAAACTAAAATCACAATTTCCTCACACAATCAAATACCAGAACATTCATTTGAGACGGTTTGTTTTGAAAAGTTCAATTTTGTGAATGCTTTGCAGAAGGCATATGAATCGGAGAAGCAAAATGATGCTTTTTGTGATGTTTATTCTTCAGATCTATGTCTTCAGAATATAAAAAATCCTTCTTGTGAATAATTCAATCTATGGAGGCGCTACATCAACTAAAAATATTACAACAAGAGGGAGGCAAAATGATTGTCGGAACGGACTCATTATTTAGTAATTAGATCAAATATTAAAGTTAATAAAGCTTCCATTAAAAGCCAATAATAATCAACCAATATGTCTTCACTTAAATATTGACTGACAAATCAAAAATAGATGACTTCAACTCCAATAATATTGGAAAAAAAACTTATGACACAAACTTAATACCGAAATCAAAGGTTAATCACACACATAACGCTAAGACAAAAAAGAAAAAGAAAAAAAATTTCGACACAAAAGCTCATAATATTTGAATTCAAAAAATAAAAAAGGGACAGGAAAAATAGATCAAAGCAGGACAAAATAACCAATTTTCTTTTCAGAAAAGCAAAGAAACAAAAGTAAATAGCAGGTATGGGAGAATAAACTTCAAAACACCAGCTTTAAATCAACCCACAAAAGGAAGAACAAAATAAAATCCAAATCCCACCCATTTTGACCCATGCCAGCAGCAACATACACCACCGCATGGCTTTGGAGCACATTGGCGAGGGTCTCTAACAAGAGCTTCGAGTATTACCTGCTCGCTGTGGCCCTGGGGGAAGTACACCACGAGGCTTCCGACCGCCGGCAGCGTCACCAGAGGTCCCGCACACGCGTGCCATAGCTCCGCGTTTATCGTCTTCTTCTCCCCTGTCCAAGATAACACGCGTCATCCTCCATTCGCCCCCATCATCTCTCATCCACCCAAAATAAGGGTAGAAATCACCGATGAGATAATTCTCATCGATTACTCGCTCACCTTCCAGCGGATTTGCCGCTGCTACGGCGGCTCCGACGCCACCACTCGGCGGAACCTTCATCCTACGGTCTCCGATTACTCCGCCGCTACTCTCAACCCTCTGCCTTCACCGACAATCCCCGCATCGCCCTGCTTCCCATCCCGATCCCGGTCAACTCTTCGTACACCTCCGGTGGCAGAATGGAGAGAGAGAGAGAGAAGAAGAAGAAGAAGAGAGCTGCAAGATTAGCCCAGCCTGCGGGAGCTTGAGAGCTCCGACGACAAGCAATCACGGCGGCGATAGCGAGACCGATGCGCAAAGTTCGATGAGAAAATAAACAAACATTAAAAGGAATGCATAAAAGTACTCGAGACAATCAAAGAAGAAGAGAGAAAGTAAGCGTGCTCGCGTTTGTTCGCTTTTCACGTACCACCCTAACTTTTCTCTATATTTCTCATTCCTTCCCTCAAGGACTTAAATCTAATTATATTTTCTTTTATAACAACTCCTCACGTTATATTTTAAACTACGGCTCAAGTACCTAAATATATTTTTTTTTATTCTGAAAAAAGTCCTCAGGGGAGACAAGGAAAAGATCGATTTAGTCCTTCACCAGCCACAACTACGGATGGACAACTACCCACTAAAAATGCATGAACCTTTTTCTTTTAAATTTATATTTGTTATATGACGATACTACCCTCCACCCTATCAAGCTCCGCCGCGTGGCGTGTCCTTATTTGCGGGCCCATCTTACGAGCTCGCCACGTGTCTTATGTAAGAGTTTCTATTTTCACTTATTACTCCCTTGAAAAGATCGGAATAGAATTCTCTTTTGCTTCGAACTTTTGCACCGGCTTTCCGGTTCTGCCCCTTCGATGGCAAAACCGTGAATAAGACACCATCAGAAGGCAGTTTTTTAAAAAGGGACATCCTTAAAAAAATATAAAAAATAATAATAAAAAAAAGCGCCCCAGCTGACCAGACGCCCAATCGAGGGCGCGCGGGGGTGTCACGTGCGGTGTCGTACGGACCGAGGAATAATTAACGAACTTGGTTTACAAACTAATCGGGACTCTAATTACCCCCACGGCATCACTAATTATGACTTGTTGACGTGGCTAATTGCCGACGAGGTCATGGCCCCACGAGTGTGTCCCCATGTGCAAGCGATAATTTTTTTTTAATAAATCTTATAAAAAATATATTTATTATTTATTTATTCGTTTTGATTGGATTATAAAATACAAAATGGAGAATAGGGTAGGGGGAGCACGAGACTGGGGCCCAGTGGCCGTCTTGTTTCCAGGGAAAGGGACGTTAGTTGGGGCCCTCTAGTTTGACCTCCGGACCTGACGTGGAAGTTTGGACGGACGTGATTGTCTGCCTCGGGATTCGTTCTGTCTGAAGCGGATGGTCCGATGACAGTGTCTTTGTCGGGGTTTATTTTCACTCCACCCCGTGAAAATCCAGAAATTATAATATACACCTGGTTTAACAAAAATGTAAAGAAAAGTAGTTGTGGGAGAAGTTATAATAAATTTGAAAGTTCTTGAGGGTTAAGATGTAAAAAAGAAAAGACCAAAGGGCTAGCTTTCCATTTGTATTGAGGTCATCGAAGACAAGAAAAAGAAGAAGAAGTACTAGGTTTCCATAAAAGCATTTACGTTTTACTTTTAAACCCCTATAGATTAAAAAATAAGACAAAAGTTTGTTCGCATATCTTACCGCCCTCTTCTCCGTGGCTGTTTTTTCCCACTCAAGTATCTATTTCAAATAGCCATATATTCTGGAATAAATAATCATTTATTTATTTATGAAATAAATAATTTTACTTTTAAATTTAAAAAAAATGTAAAATTTGAATTTTAGGAGAAAAAAATAAAATACTAACTTTTCTAGTTGCAGAGAAAACAGTCATCTTTTATATGAAATAGATTAAAAAATTAATATCAAAATAAATAATAAATACATAATAATAATGATTTTTTATAAATATTTTCAATTAACCGTTAGAGTTTTAAAATAGTAATTGAAGGCATTAAGGAGGCAAGGAGCTCCATAATTATGACTCTAGTATTTGTAATGTGTAGTTTGTCAAAGTATATATATATATAAATAATATTAAATGTTAGTGAAGGTTGTTTGCTGGCGTGGTTATTGAATTCCTCTATATCATAAATTTTTTTTCTATTCTTTGATGTTGATTTATAATGTTGAATTATTAGCCATGCATATATATATCACATAATTTCATTATCATTTAATAGTTTTCACTCATTATGATTAGATATATATAAACAGTGGCATAAGTTATTAAATGACGTAAAATTATCCAAAGTCTCTTTATCTCATCTCACATGAGGGCATGTGGGAGGTGGACCCATAAAGAAAACCTCCATTAATATCAATCCTCGAGAAAGCGAAGCTCAAAGAAAGAAAGTTAGGTGGTTGAGGCGGGACACATATTAACTCTAGTTAACTCTTCAAGCCTTCTTATAAATAATTATTTCTTTAAATTCAAGTACAAATGTATATATATATATATATATGTGGTGGTTATGACAATGTGTTTCAATGGAGAAATTTCTCATCAACAATACTAACAATATCATCATATATATTTATTTAGCTATGTTTGATGCATGGATGGGTTGGGTGCTTTAATGAGGAAAGCTCTATAATATATTTATAACATGAGTGGTTTCATTCTTTGGATACATGTAAATTTTAGAGAAATATAAGGAATATTCTTCGTCATGAGTAAATGTTTTAAAAAAATGTGTGTTTTATGTTGGAATAACGTGTATAAATGTTCACCACTCAAAACACATCATCAAAATTCATGTACATATATATATATTTGAGAAGTTAGTGCATGTACTCTCATGACTCTTCACTGTTGAACATGTTTTTGTATTTTTCTGTCTATGATTCAATTAAAAGTTGTCTATATACATAAACTTTCATATGAATCAAGTACTAAAAGTTTTAAAGTTTAATTTGTCCATGATGGTACATACACAATTCTATGCATTCATTAAATAAATAATATGAAAGTGAATGAAACAGTATATATAAATATATTTTGATAAAAGACACTGAACTAGACTTGCAGTCATGGAGATGAACATGCAAGGAACTCTCCTAAAAAGTCTGACTCCATCAACAAGAGTACACTCAACCACCATACATCTTCATCATCCATTGGGGACCAAAGTGAGGTCCTTGAGGTAATTGTGTCCTTAATTAATAGGAGTAATTAAGAATGGTAAAAACAAGGGGTCAAAAGTATGCAGCAGTGAATGAAAAAAAATGATAAATGGCTTTGTTAGCACATCACATCAAATCACATCAAATCACATGAAAAATGGGGCACACCAATCTAATTGGTACCTGAATTTTGGACCAATTTTCTCCAATCATCTCCTTCTACTATCTTGGACCATCCTTGCTTAACTTAGCTTCTCATCATTTTGCAATTAATTATCAATTATCAAATACATGGAATACTTAACAAGTAAAAGGAGAAAAAAAAAAAAAAAAAGTCCATACATTAGATATATTTTGACTTATGAACTTGTCTCAATTTATATATTTATGGAAAGGGTAGCCCACAAAATGCATAAAGGTTAGGCATACTTTCAACTTTTCACTTGTATTAGTTTATCTTTTAGGGAACCAGTCATTTCATGTTTCTTCAAAATTATTAAATTAATTTTTTTTTTTTACTAATATATATAATGTTACATAGATGTTGATCAGTTACAATTTTTATGTTGTGGGATTTGACTAAAATTAGAAAATTAACAATGGATGCTAATAAAGATGGCCGACATAAAAGTCTTGTCTTGGGAGAGAGATGCCTAGCCACAATCCATTGACATCAAATCAAATCTAAGTGGGTTTTAGATGGTGGTGAAGTGAAATGGGTCATGCTCTAGCTAGTGGTCCACTTCTTGCCAAATGAACTCTTCCAAATTTCTTCATTATCTCCCAATCTAATCCAAACTACTTAGTATTAATCACAATCAACTAATAATAATGATAATTTATTTTTTATTTTTTTTTTGTTTATACATAAAGAGAGAGAGAGAGAGAGAGATAAAAAGAGAAAGAAATGAATTAGATTGAATGGTAATGAATGAAGAAGCAGTAAAGGTTGGAACCCCACAAACAGAAAGAAAGATTTTGAGCCCAAAAAAGAGAGCATTAAATTGCAAGAACACAAGATCCAGCTCAATGGATGCAGACCTCTAAATTATTATCATTTTTGCAACAGTAATTGTAACTGTAACTGTAACTGTAACTAGTTTTTATTGTTGTTTTGGAGAGACCAATCTCAATCTCATTCCTGCTGCCAAATTGGACATACTCAATGCACCTGATCCCATGACCCATCCACTCATTTTCATCATTCCATCCCTTTCAACCCCATCTTTATCTTATCCATTAATGTACAGTAAAACAAAATTCATAAGTGAAACAATAAATAAAATGTTTGTGTAGAAATTAAGAGGTCATGAAAATAGTATTGAGTCTTTAATTAAAATGAAAGCTAATTAGAGACTAAGAGTGTGTTTGGTGTTTCTTTTTTAAATCATTTGGTTACTGAAAACAAAAATGGACTTCTTTAAAATGTGGCCTTTCATACAAAATATGCATGAGAATCTCTCTCTATTGAGTGCAATCTTTTTGTTTCATTGTTTTGTTGAATGTTTTTTCTTGGCTTGTGGTTCTTATTTTTTTTCCTTGCCAAGGGAATGTATGAATGAATGAATGAGTGACATTGAATTCATATCTACTTTGGAATATATGCAAGTTACTTGGATTTGACACCAAAGACCTTCTTGGATGAATGAGTGAGTAAATGAATGAGAGCACCCACTAGAGATGCATTGTGAATCAAATCTAGTTGTCATGTGGTGGTGCATTAATTAACTAGTTAAGAAATGGCCACATATCTCAACCAAATTTGAACAATGTTTTGATTAATTAGCATGTGAAATGGTGCCTATCAAGACAGCTTAGATTAGTGATTGTTTGTTGTAGACACTGAGAATGATGGACTGCCATTTCTTTCAACCTTAAATATTTGTTTGCAAATATACCCAATTCAGACAGTGAAGTCTCAACTATAATTTCAACAGATAGTTTGACTAGTTTTCTAATTCAGAAAGTAAAGGAAATGATATGATTTATTGCAGGCAGACACATTGAGATGATTTGTTCTTATTATTGATAATTTACGAGACGAATAAAAGATAAAAAGGAGTTTAATCGAGAGTTGTTTATTAAGACCCTTGCGATAATTCTTTCGCATGTTCTGTACACGTATTGTGCGGCTTAATTCTTCAGAGATGAATCGAACTTTCGCCGTATTTTGAGGTAGCCAAACTTTCCAGCACCAGGGGATGAACCCTCGAAGATGAATGGTAAATGGCCCGTGGCAGATTTGTACCGCCGTTGTATCTGAAATTACAAGAAAGAGATGGTAAAAGAGTCGAGCAAACTAGTGTTTTGTTAAATGTGAGCTTGTGAAAAGTTCCGGGTATTGATACATCACCTCGAGAATTTCCTCGCTGCTTCTGAGGCAGTTTCGTCCTATAACACAAACAGTGCCACCAGATCCCCCGCCTGTAATCTTCGCACCAAGTAGGCTTGGTTGTCCATCACGAGACGGCCGATGTTGTACCTCTTGTACTAATTTAACAAGCCTATCAGTACCATCTGAACCGAGTCCGCAATCACTGTAACTGTAATGACACTGCAGCAGACAAGAACAAGAACCAAATGTTTTCGCTCTTAATAAAGGTAGATGCTAAATATAAATCCATGAGAAAATTATTGGTGAATTGGGCTATCAATGTGATGCCTACCTGATACATAAGTTCTCCAAGAGCAGAGAGTTGTTCATCGGTCGTAGCAGCAGTCAACAGCGCTTTAAAAGCCTAGACTCAACAAAAGAAAAATCCTGAAGTGGCAAGTATACAAAGAACATAGAATCTAATCGGAAAGTAAAATAAGGCAATACAGATGAGACCTGAAGTTAGAAAGATTTACATAAAATAAATCAACACAGCAGAGGCAAGAACCAACCTTGACACGGAAATTTTCATAGACAGGATGTTTAGCAGGTGCCTTGACCGCATAATTGCGATTGGGATCAATGGTTGTAACTGTATCATTGTGATCGATATACTTATTCAAGAATGCTTCTCCGAGGATGCTTTCTGGAAGTTGCTTGGCATATACAGCTTCAAATCTGTAACAAAAGACAAAGTTCATTGTCTAACAGCTGTATCTCTGCAACAAGATGGAACTCACAACATGTTCAAGTAAATGAGTGTACCGGTGTGTTGTGAGGTTGCATAAATAATCCAACTCAGCTTCAGCTTCAAATAGATTCATTTCACTCTCATCATTTTCATCAGAATTTACTTCATCCAATTCCTGAGGAGGGGTGTTATTTGGAGATTGAGACAGCAAAGCTTTTGCTGCTGACTTGATCATCTTGCGTCCCATGAAAGCACCTATTCTGACAGATCCATAATCTGTTCCACCAACACTGCAAGAGAGAGCTATGTGATCAAAATGCAAGCAGCACAGAGGCAAAAAATAATATAAATGGAAGAACTATATATAATCTTCATAGATAGATTGACTTGAACTGGCTTTATCTTTAAATAACGGAGGATGAATACCTATGTCGTATTCCGGAATCAATCCCCCAAAAGCGTATGTGGGTTGGAATGTTAACTAGTTCCTTCACCTCTGCTGGCTGGATAAGATGATGAGAAAGATTTGCCAGATCAAACACAAGGGTTATAAACATTTAGGGTGCTGTTATCTATGTCAGATTTTTACAAACCTGGCAAACCATGGCAAGTAGCTTATTGGCTTCTCCACAAGCTGAAGCCATTTGGTCCATGACTCCACAAGGAGCACCAACAATTCGGTTCTCAACCTGCCGAAGATTTTCAATGGAATAAGTCACTGGAACTTACATGAAAGTATGTACAGAAAACAGTGAAGAAAAAGGAAAGTTTTTTTAACAAGACGATGATTATTGATGAGTACCTTTTGACAGAGAATTGCTAGTTTTCTGGGATCAATATTAAGCCCTGCAAGAAGAAAATTAGTCAGCAAAATCATTCTCATATATAGGTTTGGACCTTCTACATATATTGCAATTTAAGTAAAACTTAAAGGAGTCGTCAATAGGAATTGCAAATGATTTTTCAATCCAACAAAATTAATATTAGGTGTTAAAGCAGGGGTTATTTCAGGCACAAAGAACTAACCATGTGCTGCAGCAATGGCTGACATGGTGGCCACTTCCACTGATGCTGAAGATGAAACACCTTTGCCTTCCGGAACAGCAGAAGAAACCTGAAAAATCATGTGCAGACACCAAATGATCAAAATGTATCTCTCTTAGCAAATGATATCATAAATCTGTGTACATTTTATTACATGAGGTCCCTGATTAATGCCATTTAAGAAACTTCACAAGACAATCCCAATCATGATTTTAGCATGTACGATAAAAGATATCGAGCCTTAATTAATAACAATATTAATAAATTAAAGGTTTCCATGATAGTTACTTGAAAGTCTTTAGTTGTGTTTTACTTCATATTTCTTAATTTCCAATGTATTTTCATCTGTGCCATAAAAGAAGACAGCTTTCTGGTGATGCCACTGGGTGCAAGGAAGCTGTGAAAAGCATTCTTCAATCTATGACACATAATCCCTGAAAATATAAGCTAAATTATAATTTTCTCTTTACTCAATTCTATGCCACATGGGATGATGTATTTTAGTTACTAACTTAAACTTTTATTTATTTTCAAGAGAACAAATAATTTGTGTCAAGGAATCAAGGCAAAGTTAGACAGCACACCAGTATGCTGATACTCTCAGTGAAGCGAACACCCAATTCAATCATCAAGACAAGAATTGTTCCAGCAACATATGAAGCCCACCTGAATGAAAGAGAACTCCTTTCAGTGAACCAAGAAACAACACTAAAATGAAACATATGTGAATTTAATGAGAAGAACCTACTTCTGGGAGGGATCTTGGGAGAAGTATTTATACGCCTCTTCATATGAAATTGGTTTATCACCATCAAGGAAATCTGACAGGTCCATGTCGAAAGTTGGTGCTCGGTTACTCAACTCTGACCCAAATGATACCTGAGATAACCAAAGTAATAACAGGAAAGCTAAAATAAAGGAAGCATGTCTCCATAATCATTCAAAAAAAAAAAAAAAAAATTGAACTGCCATAAATATTTCCTGTTGTCATGTCATAGGACCCCAAATACATGGAGTACTAAGCATAGCAAGTTTATTGGGAACAAATATATCAACAAACTGAGGCAGATAAAATAAATAAATACCTAAAAAATCTTTCAACCGTGATAGTTAATCATCAACGGGTATGGTGAGTTTAATCACCAAGAATTCTATTTTAATGTACAACTTGTGGGTGAGGAGAAAAGGCTCATAATGGTGGCAATTACATTTAAGAGAATAATATTAAGATCAAAGCATTCTTCAATTATTAACCCTGATCATATTATTAATAAAGAGAAAATAGAATTTAGGTTTACAACATACTATTTGCAGAATTGGTCCCTGCCCTGTAGCTTGCTGTCGTGCTTCAGCATGTTTCCATAGCTTGTGTTTGGATGGATGGTTTGTCTGAACAGCAACGTGACAAGCCTCTCTAATTGGCATCTGTCCAGAAAGGGAACAAAAGGTATCAAACCTTCCCGAAATAAAAAAAAGAAAAAGAATACTTATTCCCCATCCAAATGTGATCCTGCAACAAGGAGAGTTACAAGGTCCTCACAAAGTGAAAAATTCTCCTTGTTATTGTGCCTGGACTTTCTGCTTATCTATTAGAGAAAGAATCTTCTAATTTTCAAAGAAAAAGTTTTCAACATCCAAAGCTTACCTGCAAAACAAGACTTCCTGAATAATCTGCAATCCCTCCCATTACATCCAATCTCCCAGGAGCTCTTGCAATATATATTTCCTCCTATAATAAAAATACAACGTCAAACAAAGGATAAAAAGAGAACTAAAAGCTAAAGATGCAGAGAACAGTAAACAACAGGTTAGATCAAGACCTCCCAATCAAAAAGTGCTGCAGCAGCAGCTCGCTCCCGCATCAGGCGCTTCTCAGTGCCCTTCCCTGAGTCAGTTTCAATATGTAGACTCGACAAGCTCTTTAAGAATGCCATTGTATCAGGTAAACCATGGAGATCGCCATGAAGTATCTCAAAATTCTCAATGTGCCTAAAGATGAGTTTAAGAGATGCGGTATATAAGTCATGAACATAAACAAGACCCATGCAGTAAAGATGAGTTATAGACTTATGTGGTTAGGCACTCACGATTCCACAAGAGAGATATTCCCAGTTATCTCATTTTCTGCCACTGCAGGCCGAAGGCCAACCTCATTTTCAGCAAGCAAATACCAATCAGGAATGCAAATATCTCTACCAGGAGCTCTTTGTAGTTGATAGCCAAGCACAATGGCATCACGCAACCTCCTAGCTCCACTTAACTGTGTTCTCAAAAAGCACCAAGTTAAATGAGCTAGCCATCAAGTAAGTTCACATGGGAAAAACAAAACAGAAAGGATGAACATAAAGAGAAAATCCTTATCAGAAAGCCAAAACAGTAAAAATTATACGTTGGGTCAGAAAACAGGGAAACCGGAAGAGTAACTAAAACCAGATGTTGCAGCAGTTGTGAATTCTTCATTCAAAATAAAACAGCAGGTGATACTAAGTTCTTTGATTCACTTCTCTGAAAGTCAAACATACCTTGTCCGATGAATAATTTTTCCCAGCAGCTGTTTCTTGCAGTATAAGAGCAGCCACCTGAGGTTACAGTCATTACAAACAAGATTTAGCTCAAGAAAAAATGCCAACCTTAGGAATTTTATTTTGCTTTCAAATGACACTATCTCAATTGTTTGGAACTCCAAGTCCTTTGCCGTAGGCCCAAAACCTGATCATAATCAGGTTACCTTCTCATCATGTTATCCTATTGGAAAGATCTAGGGCTTAGGGGCGAAAAAAGACTCAAACCTTCTCCCTTCTCTCTGAACCTTGGGCACAGTAAAAAAAAATTCCAATCGGGGCAGTAAGAAGATGAAAGAAATACCTCACCACCATTGATGCCTCCCTCATAGCATGGATTAATTTTGAGAGCACGTTCAAGATAAGGTTTCCAATGCCCAACAAGTAAATCTCTCCTAATCATTTCAACCCCTCCATGGTAATACTGCACAAAACAATAACTTAAAAATAAGTCCAACTAAAACAAACTCCATAGCATACGATATTATGTCTCCATGAATTATGAAACTAAAAAAGAATATAACCTCAAGCATATTTCTCAAGAATGGTTCCTCATTGAAATAATCTCTGCGGACAAAGACAAATGGCAATTTGTAGGCCAAAGCTTCACTCACAGTCCCATAACCAATCTTTCCTGGAATAAAAAATGGTTAAGAAAAGCTGAAGCATGATTGGATAAGCATTATATATCACCTGAATTGTTTACTATTGCAAAACCTTACCAAGCATACAGTCAGATGCTGCAATCAGATCAGGCGTGTAGGCATCTTTTGGAAGTCTTATGAAGTTTGGAGGAAGTACTTGGCTGTCAGATGCACCACAGACCTTCAGTAAGACAGACAGAATCCAATCAGCAATCTCCGTTGCTTCCAAATAAAGAACATGCAACTAATTAGAAAATCGTACCAGACAGAGCCAGCCAGCAGGCAGCCATTCTTCCCTCAGTTTCCAACCAGCTGGCTGCATGTAAATAAGGAAGAACACAAAATAATAACCAATTTAGCAGAGAGAAATGAAATAGCTCAATAAATCTGGTAACACAGAAAATAAAGTAAGAATATGCAATTTTCAAGCAATGGATGCTAATGCCTCATGAGTGACTACAGAAAGAGAGATAAAAAAAAAACAAGTTCCAGCAAAGTAAATATGACATACCTGTCCACCAAAATTAAAAATGACCACCTTCACATCCTCTGCAATGCCAAGTTCCTTCCTCACCTGAACCAACAAGAACATAATCAAGGAACTGAAAAAGAAAATTGCATTATTGCAAAATCCTTGCCATATCAAGAAATTTTAACCTCAGATCGAGATTTATGAATCCTTCTGACCACCAAAGGTACATCAATGACATCCCTGAAAGCCGGCACTGGAAGATCCATAACATTAGCTTGGTTGTTTTATCAAAACAAGTGTTATTAAAACAAAGTGTTATAATAAATGCTGAAAAAAAGGAAGAGAGATGCCACAGGAATATTTTCTTTCATACTTGGGCAGTATCCAGGAAGTCGAAGTAAGAATTCACAGTGAGAATAATCTTCAGCTATCTGCAACAATTACATGCAAAAGAATAAAGCTAAATTTGAAGAAAAACTCTGTAACATGTGAAATTTGAATGATATGATCAAAGAGAAACAAATAAACTTTTGAAATCCCAAGGTCTTCACATTTACAATGTAGTTGCAGATTCTATTTTATAAGACAAATTAAAAATAAACAATAATGATAGGCCAAGCAGTGGAAAGTCTACGATAGCATCAGGTCGAGAAGGATTGTACACAACTTAAAGTTAAAAAAATAAAATAAAAATAAAGGAATAAGAGAAGAGTGATAAAGAAACCACATTACGCTAAATAGATTTAATAAAAATGGTCAAAATAAGTACCTGCCAAACGATAGACCGGTGATTAAGTCCAGCTGCCATCACATACTCTGCATAGATAAAGTCCCAACTGCATAGAGTGCAGTAACAATTAGAACATCATGCTTCTCGAAGTAAATAAATTGATTTACAACTAAAACAATAGTCCTCGTTGAGGAACAATGAGATCTGATCTGTTTGGCAGGTGCTAGACTCTTAAAAAGAAAAGTGGACATATTCATATCCTCCAGATTACTTGTTCATGTATATCTATATCAAATCATCCAGGATTAAGCTACAAATACAGCAATCAGATGTAAAGAAGCTAGTGCTGTTCTATAAACCAAGTACCTCAAATACTGCAATCACATGCAAAGAAGCGTGTGCTTTTCTATAAACCAAGTACCTCAGGGGGTAAAAGAAATGACCCCGGACTGAAGTTTGAAACGTTTGTTTATTGTTCTGGTGGAAATGATGTTATATGCCCATGTTTTGTTTTGTCCAATTGCTGCCTCTAATTTTAAGTCTTAATGACAGAGTTCTTCTACTAATCATCCACAAAGAAAGAAGAAACAAAAGAATATAGCATTTCCAACACTATAAAAAGCACATCTAGGACTCATAAATCACTTAAACTTCTCATCAACATGTGATGGCACAGTGAGAAAAAAATTATTCTTGTTACTGCAATTCTCTAGAATGCAGGTGTAAAATAACAAAATGACACTACTTACCTAAAGTTTGTGACACAGACAGATCGGATCCCAGCATCTGCAGCTGCTCGGCATGCTACAGGGACCACATCTGAGACCTGTTTCCAAGGGAAAAAAATGAATCGACGGGAAATTTTGTGCAACTCCTCCACAAGAAAACAAGCTATCCATCCAACAAAAAATTCAATAAATCACTTCATTCAAATGATTGCTTGGTTTAATGACAAGAACCAGAAGGTCAAAGTTACCACAAGATCGGCCTTGATTGAATTCAGCCATTCCACTTCGGTTGCCAGAATAGATGCTCGGGGCACCACAGCTGTTTGAGAGTACTGTATTAAAGAGAATAAAGCACAGCAATTATAGGCAGCTACAAAAAAAACATTCAGTAAGTGAATGTTACAATGAGTAGTACCTTTTCCAGGGATGCAAGGCGATCAACAGTCAAAGCATCTGCTTGCACAGCTCCACAGTCCAACAAGACCTATCATCACAAAGGTTCAGCATTGGCATCTAAAAAAACATAAGGAAGGCAAAAAAAAATTTAGAAAACAAGCTTGAGATTTTACTTTCCGAATGTGGAGATTTGGGGACTGAATATCACTGGTGAAAACAAAATCAGGAGCACCTGTAACCACATGGACATCATGCCCAGCTGCAACAAGATGCCTAACAACCTGCAATGGAACAGTACATCAGACTACTTCAACAAGAACCCCTAATGTTCGCATCAACGGAAATGGCGCCAGATTTATCTTAAAAGATAGCAGTATACGCGTGTTGCACCATAGTCCAAACTCATTGGTACTCTTCCCACCATGTTCAAAATCCAAGATGAAAAAGAAAAAACAACTTCGGTACTCAGTACAAAATCTGTTTTTTTTTTTTAAATAACGAATAAAAAAATATATACGGCATCTGTTCAATGAATAGAAACATGCAATCATTGCTCTCCAATTCACTGCATAACAAAAAAAAAAAAAATCCACGAAGTTATCAGCTTTTTTTCCACATCAAAACAACAGGCGCGTTAGTACCTTCTCGATCATGTGCAAAATCAAATTTTTACAAATTTTTCTCTCAACAACGAAGCTATAAAAGAGAAGAAGGAAAAAATCAAACAGACTCAATGCACCTCGACCACTCTGGTAGCATGCCCCAATCCATGGCCGGTGACATAATAAGCAAACACCAGATGATCCTTGGAAGCCGAGATGCCACTTTCCCCACAACCGATCCTCATAATTCTCAAAAAGAAATTTTTATACCATCACACCGATAACAACACCAATAAAATCCTTCCCAAAACCACATAATCGAAGAACACAAGAAAAAGAGAGAGATTTTGAAGCCTGGCCAAGGTCTGAAATGGTATTCCGAGACCACACGGGCAATTGCCCGATAAAATCTCCAACTTAGTTGCGTCCGTCTCTCAGAGAGTCACAGTCAAGCTCAATACTTTTTGTTTCTATCCAAAAGCACGGATCTCGACGCAGCAACGCATTCAGATTCGTGCAAGAAGTTCAGCATAATCAATTCATCAAAACAGACAAATCGACATTGACTGATCGAGGATGGCGAAAAAAAAATTTTTTTTGGGGAAAAAAAGAAGGCTTTTTGGGATCTAATAAACCTTTTAATCAAAATTCAGGATTAAAAGCACCATAACACAAAAGAACGAGAGCATACATCGACAACACGAGTAGCGTGGCCGAAGCCATGGCCAGTGATGTAGTACGCGAAGACGAGGCGGCGCTTATTGCCTGCTAGGTGACTGACGCCCACCATTGCCGAGCTTTTAGTGGAGATCTAGAGAGAAAGCGAGATTGAAAGGGATTAAGATTATATGACGTTGATTTGATAGAAAGATGGGAATTTATATCGTAAGAATATCACTAAAAAGACTGGATTTTCGTCGAGAGGATTTTTCTCAACAAAATTAGATTCAGTTCTATTTGTATTTTGGATAATTATGAATTAAATTTTTTTTATTTACGTAAAATTCGGTGAAATTCCTTAAAGATCCCTGACTGAAGTTTTTTTTTTTTAACATATTTCTACTTTTTTTTTAATGAAGAGGACTTAAACCAAAATTTAAAAACTTTTGGATAGATGGTTATAACTACTTGAGTAGGCCCATACATTATGTGTAGCTTGGGTCCCGATGTTTGTTATCTATCCATTATGGGTGGATGTTTTGGACCCCATCCATTCCACGTTGTTTTCATTGTTGAAATTTTTAATTTTTATTAAAAAAACTAAAAATAAATGAATCAACACAAGTTAACCATATTTAAAAATTAAAAAAAAAATTGGACAAGACACATGCAGTATTCAAATCAATCCACAAGTTTTTTTTTTTTCTCTAGGGGGTGTGTGTGGAAGAGCTACCAGAGTAGTTAGTTATTATTAAAACAAATTGAAAAGTTCACTTAGAGCCGAGAATGAACTGAACTAAATGAAATAAAGCCAAATAAACAAAATACGCAATTCTAAAGTACAAAACTAGTCATAAGACTAAGTGCAGCAATTAAAAAGTAAATCCAACTTGGTTGATCAACTTCATCAGTCACTTCGGAGTTGAGAGGAGAATAGGTTAAGTAATTACCCTATAAAAAGATTGATAAGTTACCAAGTTAGAGTACAAGACAATTTGTTTTTGAGTTTGTTTTTAGTTATATTATGTTTAATATTTTTGCAACCATTCTTAATATTTTTTTTTGAGAAATGGAGCGAATAGGCAATATATTAAGGCACATAAAATTGAGGACAAGTTTTTTTTTACAAATGCATTTCAGACAATTATGCTTGAAAAACTCTTTTAAATCATTAAGTTTATAAAAAAAATAATAAATAATAATAAAAAAACAAGGAGACAGGGTCAAACTGTTTGAAAGTTTTCTTAACTTTTAAAGATTATTCACCATTCAACTTAAATCTTGAACATTAATTTTATTTTATCATTTTTAGCATTGAAGTCAATATATGTTTTTTTATCACATGTGGAGTAGCCAAGATCACCAAAACAGATAGAAATTCCATTCCTGCAGTGGCAGGAGATAGGGAAACATGATTAAAAATGTTTGAAAAAAAAAAAAAATCAAATTATAGATACCATATTTCTGTTATGTTCCCTCCTATTTTGCAGTTTCCCAACTGCACTTATTATTGTCAAGATACATATTTTTGTTGAACAATATATGTACCAAACACTGTGGTCAGCACTTCAAATATCTGAATGCAAAGATGAGCACTGAAATTAATCTTCTAATACAAACACATGTTAATTACTGCAAAGCATCACAAAGTTCCAAACAAGAAAAAGAAAAAGAAAAAACTGAATACTCATATGAATCCTATAGCAACCCACTGTCTTTTTAGGATGATATTATGAAACCTCTTTACAAACAAAGAAATATCAAGATCAGTCTTTATAAAAGAACAGATGACAACTAAAGCAATATGAAAAAAGTTGCAGCATTAACCAGTTGATGAAGGACCAATTTCTGCTCTCTCTCCTCACAGGGACAATGTGGTGGACACAGAGCGATCAGGAGATGAGGGCATGGATGGTGTGGTGGAAGATGGACGTCCAAAAGAAGCAATGGTCACTGATGATGTGTGTTGCTCTTGCGCAACAGCCCACGGATATGGCCACGATGCCGGACTTACTGATGATCCACGTTCGACTTGTGCAACAACTGGAGCAGCTGCCCGAGAAACAGAAGAGAGTACTGATGATGCATGATGCTCTTGTGTAGCAGCCGATGGAGATGCCCACTGAAAATGAGTTACAGATGATGCGCATTGCTCTTGTGCCACAGCCAATGGAGATGGCCATGAAAAAAGAGACACTGGTGATTCAGGTGGCAACTCTCGTGCAGCAGCTAGTGGAGGTGCCCAAGAAAATGCAGCCGGTAATACTGATGATGCTTGTTGCTCTCGTGCAACAGCCGGGGGAGATGACCAGTGAAAATGACTCACAGATGATGTGTGTTGCTCTTGTGCCACAGTCAACAGAGATGGCCATGAAAAGAGAGACACTGATGAAGCGGCTGGCTCTCGTGCAATAACCCGTGCAGGTGCCCAGGAAAATGTAGCTGTTAATGATGGGCTTCCCTCTTCTGCTAGAGCTGGAGGAGATGGCCATGAAAACAAAGACACTAATGATGCATGTTGCTCTTGTGCAACAGCTGGTGAAGATGTCCAAGAAAATGGAAAAACTGATGATGCATATCGCTCTTGTGTATCTGCCGTTGAAGGCATCCAGGAAAATGTCGACACTGATGATGCATATTGCTGTCGCACAATAGCCGGTGGATGCGCCCAAGAAATTGGAGACATTGATGATGCGCATGGCTCTCGTGTAGCAATCGGTGGATGTGCCCAAGAAATGGGAGCCACTGATGATGCCCGCGGCTCCCGTGCACCAGCCGGTGGATGTGCCCAGGAAATGGGAGTCACTGATGATGGTCCTGGCTCTCGTGCACCAGCGGCCGGTGGATGTGCCCAAGAAATGGGAGTCACTAATGATGCGCGTGGCTCTCGTGTAGTAGATGGTGGATGTGCCCAAGAAACAGGATATGCAGGTACATGTGCCCTAGAAACAAGATAAGCTGATGACGGGCATCGCTCTTGTGCAACAACAGGTGGACATACCGATGAAACAAAAGTCCCAGATGACATGCATTGTTCTCGTGCAACAGCATGTGGATGAGCCCAAGAGAGAGGAGTCATTGATGATGCAAATTGTGCAGCAGCTGGAGGATATGCCCAAGAAACAGGAGTTCCTGATGATGCACACTGCTCTTGTGCAACAACCGGTGGACGTGCCTGAGAAATTGGAGTTGCAGATGATGAGTGCTGTCCTGGTTCAACAAATGCAGGAGACGCCCAAGAAAAAGGAGTTGTTGATGATGTGTGCTGTCGCTTAGCAACCGGTGGTGGGCATGGCCAGGGCATAGAGGTCACTGATGATAAGCATTCCCCCTGTGAAACAGCCGATGGGGGAGCCTGGGAAGTAGGAATCCCTGATGGTGCATGTGCTTCTCTTACATCCGATGAAAGTGCCAAGGAAATAGGAGCCACTGTATGAACAATCAAATAGATTTTTAATCAATAAGCACTAAAACCAAACAAATTGTAAGGAACAAGAGACTACATATTCCTTGAAGCTGAATAAACCAGTAATAAATAATATAGCATGAATGGAAAGACCACAGCCAGATTCAGTAAAGAAAACAGCAGAAAACTAAAAATGATTTTATCAATATTTGTGAGAGGAATGACACCCATGCAGATTTAGATGATAGTCTACCTGGAAGAAGCTATACAAGCATACTACAAAAAATCTGCTCTATTTCTTCCTAATGCTGCTATGAGATCATATTGAATGAAATAGATGAAGTTACTCAGATGAGATAATCTTTATACCAGAAACAAGGAGGAAAAAAGATCACATCAGATGAAAAGAATCACGTCAAAAACAACATGGGATTAGAGAAATAAATATGAATGGTTCATATCTGACAGAGAATAGAATTAAGGAAACAAGGTTAATCTTCTTCAAAATATATATTGATACAATAACAATGCTTGGTCAGAAGCATAACTTAAAGTCTGAATTCTGGTCACTGCCTCAAAAGTTCTGACAATTAAACATGCATCCAAAATCAATCAGCAGTATAACATTGTAATTCTATATATACTGGCTCATTTAATTAGTAGCTCCATGAATTTGTGTGAAAAATAACAAAGTTGCTAATTCTAATTATAATGGTAATAGAAATAGTAACAATTAGCAGCATTAAGATGACTCGTTAGCAGATAACACCTACAGTGTCAAAATGCAAAACAGCTGAGTAATCTAGACTAGCTATACCTATATAGAAACCAATTGGAAAAATAGCATTTAACATCATTCTCTAAGTAGCAGCAAGAAAAAAAAGAAAAAAGATATGTCCATGCTCTAAAAAATTAAAGAACTAAAAGAATGAAAAATAATTGAAAGCAATATAAACCTGCAACTGGCTCTGATGGACAAGGCCGCTTGCGAACATAGTCCTTTTGAAGTGGCTTTGGTACTTTGAAGCTAAATTGAGAGATGTGCACATCTTGGATGGAATGCTCCAGCAAGTACCTTACGGAGAAAAATAATTGAAAAACACTCTTCAATATTTAACAATCATAACCTAAAAAGATAATAAAGGAACTTAAAATATGGAAGGATTTTATTTTCTAGCTAAAAAACAACTCGTTAATGATAAAGCATATGCTATATGTACAGTTCCTTACCATCCTTCATCTTTAGGCATGATTAGACACAATGAAAGTATAAGCTTATGGAAAGAAATAAAATAATTGATGTGATGCATACATTTGAACCTCCAGCGTGGATCGAAGCTTCTCTCCTGTTGGTGTAGCGTAATACCTGAATAAAACAGGGTCTATCAGAAAACAATCCAACTTGACTACAACTGTGAACACCATGCATCTGAAATAGACTTTATAATTCTTTCAGCAAAATGTGGCTTTTTTAACTTTAGAGAACACAAATGTTTGTTTTGAATTCAAATATATCTATGTAACCACAAGTGAGAAAGAGAACATACACATCTGCGAATTTAGTGCCTCCTTCTTTTCTCAGCCGAATCAACCTTTCCCATCCTTGAGGAGACACAGGAATATTTGGTTTATCAACAGCCCATATTCTCGAATCATCCTGAATTATGTCAGCCGGATCTGCACATGATACTTCACGGTTCCATTCACGAGCCATATAGCATACAAAAGGTTTTTCTGAGACATTTGCTCGAATTTTTTCATACTGTTCCTTTGTTGGGACTAGCCTCCGCTGAAAACAGTGATCACACTGCACGGAGAATGCTGAAAATTGATCTTCCAACCCAGGTGGTGCGGAAAAACTGGGTGCAGCACTAGTATCACTTTCATTCCCATATTGTCTATTGTTGGCTGAATCAGGGTCGTAAACCACTATTTGATGATATGCTGATGGATTTGCATTAGATGATTCTCCTCCTCCTCCTCCTGATCTAATACCTATCTCAGCTGAAGGATTTTCTTGAGTTCTTCTTGGAGGAGATGAAATCATTGATTCACCCTCGCTTGCAGTTGAAGGACGTTGTGGAGTCTCTTCCAAAGAAGATGTGCACGCTAATTGACACTCTTCAATAGCTGATGGATTTTCTTGATACTCTCTTGCAGCAGATTGGATAATTGCTTGACCTTCCCTTATAGAAGAATGAATTTCTTGACTTTCGCTTCTAGGAGATGCAGTCATTGCTTGACTCTCTCTTACAGCTGAATGAACTCCATCACTACTCTCTACATGTGATGGGGTCAATAATTGACTCTCTCTTATCAGAGACAGAGCCATGGATTGTTCCACCTCCACCACTAGAATATCGTCACCTGGATTCATCTTGATACAAGCCTTCCCTTTGAGAACCTGCAATCAATGAACATAACCTCCAGAATGAGAAAATGATTTATTTTCATTTTGAGTACAAGCATGCTTTCGCATTTAGCAGTCATATGAAATATGAAAGAACTAATGGATAAATAAGATAGCTCAGACATTCCTTTTTCATACAAGGAACAAACCAGTTAGTTATATATGCCTTTTTTAAGAATAATAGTATTTATTTAAACTGGAAACAAATCCACTCAAAATTACAAAAGCAAGAAAAAGATTATAAAAAATGTCCATTGTCAAATTCAAGCAAAAAAACCTGAGAGAAAGACATGAAAGAATAACCTAAAAATAACTCAAAAAATGGATCTCTGTACAAATGAATTCGGGGAGGAATACTTACTTAACCAAGAAAAACCAAAAGGCAAGTATCAATTTACTAAAACACAGAAATGAAATGATAAAAAGGCAGTTGTTCCTTTCCACTATAAGAGAAGTTAGCACATAATAACTGCCAAAAAATATTTTTCATCGTACACTAACTACTCATTAATTTGTCGTCATGCACCAAATATTAATTGATTCGTCATCAATACACTAAATAATGATTGATGCTACTTGCCCATTACATCAGCATGCATTCACAAAGGAATTCGGGATAGTGAACAGTGTCAACGCGAAAGAACTGCAGTGTGTGACACACAAGAAATTATATCAATTTTTTTTTTAATTGGTTAGATCACTAATGCAGAATGACTAAACAGTGATCAAGTACTTGAAAAAAATTGCTAAGCAAACCCAATTAAAAATAATTTTGTTATCAAAGATTGAACAAGTTGTCTCCTTTCAACTAGCTTTAGAACTTCTTACAAGATCTTTTGGAGGTCTTTCTCAACAGAGTAGTTATCATTACAAGGCTATTTTTATTTCCGTTTTCATCACTAGATGTAGCACACAAAAGAATTCAGGCCCATGGATGAAAACTTATCAACATTCTTTGTTTCATTATAACATGAATAAAATTTTATAATATTGTGACCAACTGATAGAATTTAGAGGCTATAATCACAATGGCATCTAGCCGTTAGAGTTCACAATTATCATCAAAGGGTTCTTAATTTCCTGTCAGAAATTTTTGCTTTCTAGCCAACCATTTATTTGGATAAAAATCATTGGTTGTGTTTGTAACAATGATAGAAAATTAAGATAGAAAAGATAAATGCGAATACGACAAAAAGTGAAAATTCAATCAAGTTGGTAAAGAAGGCAAAGGTTCATTAATAATCGCTTGCATCTCATGCAAGAATTAATGCACCTTCACTTATCCTCACATTCAAAACCACTATCATCTAGAACACATTTTCACTTGTTCCCTTGCAATGCATATTGGCTACATACCAAAATCAACACAAACTGAGGCAATGTTAAATTTCTAAAAAGCAGAACAAATAAGCAAACCACTAATGTTGAAGTATTTCAAGAATAATCAAGAATGAAGAAGAAAGCATCAACAAAGTACCAACAATAGATTAACTTACTGGAAGTAGAATCAGGCAACGGTCAAAACCAGATTACTTCTTCCTTTTCTTATCCCACTACTAAGAACCTGAATATGCAAAACTCATAGCTCTCAACATCTTCAAAGTAGATATAATCTACAAAGAGTTAGCTCCAAGCATAATTCACAAACAAGGCACCGATATATCAATACCATGCAGTCATTTAAAGAGTAACCAAAAAGGAAAATAAAACATCACTTAAGTACCAGCAATAAAAGTACTTATCAGAAGCTAGCAACAATCAAAAGTTGATTATTCCTTCTTTTTCTTCTCCTACTACTGAGAACCTAGACATTCAAAACTTCATGAGCATCTTCTAAAATTGATAAAAACCACAAATATTTAGCTCCAAAATATAATTCACAACCAAGGCATCCATACCTCAACATTATGTAATGAAACAAGCATTCCTAGAAAAGCCAGAATATTAAAAAATGAACTCCTTAAAATGATTATACATGCAATAAAATATTCTATAAAATCATATAAATAAACAAACCGTCAAGTCAAAAGTAATTAAAGAGTAATCAAAAATGAAGAAGGGAAAAAAAACTGTGAAGTACCAACAACAGATCAACATATCAGAAGCAAAGCGAGCAACGATCAAAACCAGACTATCCCATCTCTTTCTTCTCTTGCCGCTGACAACCTGAACATGCAAAACACTCATCAAACTCCCAAAATAAGTTCACGAAAAGCGACAAACAGAGCAACAACACCAAGAAATGCAAAAAAATAATAATAATAATAATAATAATAATAATAATAATAATAAAAGACTAAACTACAATTTTGATACTCTAGATCAGATCAAAACTAAAATTAGACATAGAAAAGCATCAAATTTTGCAATATATATTCCCCAAATAGCATCATGATATTTTTCTACACTCTGATTTCAACCCCAAAAACCTCCAATAGAAACCTCACAGTACCACAACCGTGACGCTAGAAATCAACCGAACTGGAGAAGAACCCCGATGCAAGCGACACAATCGAGGCAACGCAAGCGCAAGAGCGCACAGCGAGAGAGAACGAGAGAGAGAGAAGTGAAGTGGGGATATATATAGAGAAAGAGATAGAGAAGAGGGTGGGGCTATATGCATTGATTGCCTAAAATAGTAAGTGATAAACATGCTTTGCATTTGGAAAAGACACAAATAGACATGTATTTGCAATAATGACCAGTAAATTAATTCTTATTTATTGCATTTTTATTAGGTCTTTACTCGCTATCCATTGAAATATCTTTATTATTATTATTATTATTATTATTATTTCTTTTCCATCTTGTAATACATGATGTGCAATATGATAATTTTTTTTTGTTTTCAATAAAAATTATTTGTATTTATTTAAATTAATCATGTGTTTAGTATTTAAGGAGTAATTTGTATAATAATTAGAAATGTTTAAATGGTAATTAATTAAATTTTGAAAATTCAATAAGGGTCGGAAATAATAGCAGGGTTCCATGTAACTCTTAATTATTATTTTATTTGTTGATATTTATTTATAATTAATGCATTCTTATTTTGTTGAATGAATGACCAAATAGAGATGAAGCCATAGATAGTAAGAAGTAATTAGAAATTTCAAATTGGATTTTCAGCAATTAAACATGGATTATAGATGACAAAATTTAACAGAGAAATAGACCAACTTCAATGAGTGAATTAATTTAATTATTATGACGGGTTTGCTCATCAATGTAAGGAAAAAATGCTTTATTATTTTTTACACAAAAAAATTATTAAATTTAATTAAATGTTATGTAAAAACTTTTATCTTGAACTATGTTTCATAACTTATGTCTCAAAATCTATTTGGTAAAAATAACATGTTTTTAAAACTAACAAGCCCGACCGATGCTCTTTTAAATCAATACAACAAATAATGATAATAATGAAAGCAAGCAAAAAGAGCAATTTCAAAACTGATTAAGCAATCACTTGTATTAAATCAAGACAACAAACAAACAACAACAGTAATGAAAGCAAGCAACAAAAGCATAATTCAGAAACTGATTAAGCAAGCCCATATATTGTTCATAACTTCATGATTCAGAAAGGAAATAACAAGATTCAATTTTGATCAAACAAATAGGCAACTAAACGAACACGACAAAAGTTCGATCAAGCAGACAAACAACTAAAAGAATACGACAAAAGTTCGATCAAGCAAACAGTTAACTAAACAAATACAACAAAAGTTTGATCATTTAAGTTTTTTCAACTGATTAAATAGTAAACTGAAGGGTGAATTTGGCCTCTTTCCTCACATGGACACTGTGGCAGAAGATGAGCTTGCAGGTGATAAAGGATCGGACAGAGTAGCAGAGGAGGAGCGTGCGGGTGATGAAGGATCAGACAGAGTAGCAGAGGAGGAGCGTGCAGGTGATAAAGGATCGGACAGAGTAGCAGAAGAGGAGCGTGCAGGTGAAGACATGGATAGTGTGGCAGAAGATGAGCGTGCAGGTGATGAAGGATCGGACAGAGTCGCAGAGGAGGAGCGTGCAGGTGAAGACATGGACAGTGTGGCAGAAGATGAGCGCACAGGTGATGAAGAATCGGACAGAGTAGCAGAGGATGAGCGTGCAGCTGAAGATATGGATGGTGTGGCAGAAGATGAGCGTCCGGGAGATGTGGACATGGACAATGTGGCAGAAGACAGGCGTGCAGGAGACGATGCATGTTCCTCATGTGCAATAGTCGGCGGGCATGCACCGGGAATAAGAGTCACTGGTGGTCCACGTTCCTCTTGTGCAACAGCCAATGGGCGTGCACCGGGAATAAGAGTTACTGGTGGTGCACGCCTCTCTCTTCCTCTTCCAAGTGGAGATGTATTGGCAATTGGGGTCACTGGTGGTGCATGTTCCTCTTGTGCAATAGCCGGTGGATGCGCACCAGGAATAGGAGTTACTAGTGGTCCATGTCGCCCTCTTCCTCTTCCTCTTCCTCTTCCAATAATTAGTGGATGTGCACTGGGAATAGAAGTCACTGGTGGTGTATGTTCCTCTTGTGCAACAACCGGTAGACGTGCACCAGGAATAGGAGTCACTAGCGGTGCATGTTCTTCTTGAGCAACAGCTAATGGATGTGCACCGGGAATAGGAGTTACTAGTGGTCCATGTCGCCCTCTTCCTCTTCCTCTTCCTCGTCCTCTTCTAACAATCAGTGGACGTGCACTAGAAATAGAAGTCACTGGTGGTGTATGTTCCTCTTGTGCAACAGCTGGTGGACATGCACCGGGAATAGGAGTCACTAGTGGTGCATGTTCCTCTTGTGCAACAGTCGGTGGACGTTCACCAGAAATAGGACTTATTGGTGGTGCATGGGAAACAGGTCGTCGTGCACATCGCTCCAGTGCAATAGCTGGTGGAGCTACATAGAAAGTAGGAGTCCCCGGTAATTTGCGTTTGCGTTTCCTTTGTGCAACAGGTGGTCGAGGCGCTGAGTAAGTAGGAGTCATTGACACACCTTCTGCTTGACCAACAACAAATGGAGGTGCCTGTGAAGTTTGAGTCACTGATGATGTTGCTTCCCCTTGAGCAATAGCAGATGGAGGTGCCAACGAATTTGGAGTCACTGGTAATGCTTGTCCCTCTTGTCCAACAACAGATGGAGGCACCTGTGAAAGAGAAGTCATAGATGATACTCTCTCCTCTTGCGCAGCAGTTGGAGGTGCACCAGAAACAGGAGCCTCTGAGATCATCAGTTCATGCATTATGGGAAAATAAGGAAATAAGATTCAGTTAAATAAACACAGAAGAGCGGAAACAATTAGATTAGCATTTAAAAGAGGAATGGCACATTTATAGTTTAAGATGGCAGGTTGCCTGGATGAAGCTCCACAAACATACTACTCTATTTCTCCCTAGTGTTGTGTTAGACTCATGCATACAAATTACTATGAGATCATATTCAATTATAACAGATGCAATAACTCAAATGATTGGCATTATGTGACATTATAGTTAGAACACAAGAAGTGTCATCATAATGCACAAATATGTGCATTAGAAGTAAATGATAATAAAATATTTGGAGCGCAAATGTCCAAGAGATTGATATATTGCACTTATGGTGAATATTTATGCAGAAAATAAGGCAAAAAAATTGCATCGGGTAAAAAAATCATGTCAAAAGAACGAGAAATAAATAATAATGGTCCAGAACTGGCAATGACAAAATTAAAGAGATGTCATTTGCAAATTTCAATCACAAAAAGATGATTAGATATTGGACACAATGATGAATAGAATTGGGGGAGCAAATCCAATCTTCAAAATATATTGATGTAATAACATCAGTTGCATGGAGGTATGACTTACAAATTCTAGTCACTGATTCAAAAGTCAACACTTCAACATGTTTTAAAAATCAGTTAAGTGCTATGAAATCATAAACATGTGTAGAACCCATCAGCTAATACTACAACCAACTTAATTTTGTTATCTGGAACAATAATAACACAGCACTTTCAAACCATAATGGCAATAGGAAGTTATGGCAAAACATAAACAATAAGTTATATGAAATCATAAACATATGTAGAACCCATCAGCTAATACTACGACCAACTTAATTTTGTTATCTGGAATAATAATAACACAACACTTTCAAACCATAATGGCAATAGGTAGTCATGGCAAAACAACACAAAAATGGATGACTACCCTCTCAGTGAGCAGGCATTACATATAGCTCTGGAGATAATATGCAAAACAGTTGGCTAACATAGACCAGCCACAGAGAAAACAATTTAAAATACATTACATAATATTATTATAAAGTAGAATCTACTGTCAAACCAACTCGTTGGTGAATTGGTGAGACACCTTCTCACAAAGTAACTCACAAAGTAAATGGTCAAGGGTTCGAAGCTAGCTGGTGCCAAAAATATCGAAACAAGATTTGTCCACATTCTCAAAAATGAAAGACTAAAAAAAATGAACGCAAAAAAAAATCAAAACCCGTACAAACCTGAGGGTGGTACTTTAGGCCGGGGCCGCCACTTGCGGATATAGTTATCTCGAAGTGGCTTTGGTGCTTTGAAGTTGAATTGGGAGATGTGCACATCTTGTATGGAATTCTCGAGCAAGTACCTTACATAGAAAAACAATTGAAAAACACTCTTCAATTTTAACAACTGTGAACATTGAAAATATGCAGCAAATGAGATAATAAAGGAACTTGAAAGATGAAAGGTATTTATTTTCTAGTTAAAACTACTCATTGATGCTAAACCTTATGCTATACGCATAGTTCGTTACCATGTTGCATCTTTAAACATGGTTAGACACTATGGAAAGAATAAACTTATGGAAAGAAATAAAACAAGTGATGTATGCATACAGTTGAACATCAAGCGTAGATCGAAGCTTCTTTCCTGTTGGTGTAACATAAAACCTGAAGAAAAAAAAAAACATATCCCATCAGATAATACTTCAACCTAAAAATTCTGTGAACATAAGTTGCATCCATGCATATGAAATAGAATTCGTAATTCTTCCCCCAAATTTTAGATTATTTTCCCTTGAGTGAACATAGATATCAGCTTTGAATTCAAACATATGTGAATACCCAAAGGTGAGAAAGAGAGCATACACATCTACGAATTTAGTGCCTCCTTCAGCTCTAAGGCGAATCAACCTTTCCCATCCTGGAGGAGATACAGGAATATTTGGTTTATCAATCGCCCATATTCTTGAATCATCCAGAATTATGTCTGTCGGATCTTCACAAGATATTGTGGGGTTCCATTCACGAGCCTGCGTACAAATAAAAGGTCTTTCTAAGATATTTGCTCGAATTTTTTCGTACTGATCCTTTGTTGGGACTAGCCTCCGTTTTAAACAGTCATCACACTGCACGGAGAATGTTTGAAACTGTTCAAATGGATCAGGTGGTGCAGAAGAACCAGATGCAACATGAGTATCACTTTCATTGCCACCTCCTGAATCAAGGTCATGAATCACTATTTGATTAAATGTTGATGGACTGGCACCAGATGATTGTCCTCCTCCTGAACTAATGCTTATTCCAGCTTGAGGATTTCCCTTAGTAGCTCTTGCAGGAGATGGAATCGTTGATTGACCCTTATTTAGAGTTGAAGGATTTTGTAGAGTCTCTCTCAAAGGAGACGTACTCACGGATTGAGTCTCTTTACCGGCTGAAGGGTATTCTAGATACCCTCTTGCAGCAGATGGAGTCACTAATTGACTCTCCTTTGTTGTAGAAGGGATTTTTTTACTTTCTCTTCCAGGAGATGCAGTCACTCCTAGACTCTCTCTTGCAGCAGACGGAATTCCTTCACTCTCCTTTGCATGAGATGGAATTAGTGATTGACTCTCTCGTAACGAAGATAGAGCAGCGGATTGCTCCACCTTCAACATAGGAATGTCATCACCGGGATTCATCTTGATACAAGCCCTCCTTCTGAGAACCTGCGATCGATAAAGATAAACTAAACAATCACAAAATGGGTGTCACTTTCATTTTGAGTACAAGCATGCTATCACATGCTACAGACATATAAAATCTAAAAGAACTGATGGATAAATTAGATAGCTCAGAGATTCTTTTTCATATATATAAGGAACAACGCAACAATAAGAGCACTGCATACATAATAACTGCCAAAAGTGGTTATTCCCATACACTAGTTACATTTTGATTTGTCATCATATACTAAATATTAATAAATTTGTCATCATGCACTAAATACTAATAGATTTGTCGTCATGCACTAAAAAATTATTCATTTGTCGTTATACGCTAAATATTTACCAACTTGTCATCATACGCTAATTGATTTGTCAGCATACACTACATGCTTATTGATGCTACTTGTGCATTACAACAGCATGCATAGTTAAATGAATCAAGCATACCGGACAGTGTTAAACCTAAAGATTGCATTGTGCAACACAGAACTGATTTTGATTCCTCTTTAAGAGGTCATACCACTCATGCAGGGTGAGTAAATAGTGATCAATTTTAATCTGAGCACAAAGTTAGTGATAATGTACTAAAACTTCCTAAGCATACCCAATTAAAAATAGTTTTGATATCCAAGATGGAACAAGCTATGTCTCTTAGACTAGCTTCAGAACATCTTACGAAGTTTTTGGAATGTCTTTCTCGACAGAGTATTTATCATTGCAGGGCTACTTTTAGGTCCGTTATCATTACTAAATGTGGCACACAAATTAATTTAGGCTCAAAGATAAAAACTTGTCACCCTTCTTATACCATGAATAAAAATTCTTTCAAATTGTGGCCAACTGACAAATTTTTGACACCAAAATCACAACGGCGCGTAGCCATTAGAGTTCACCTGTCTCCCTTAAAGGGTTCTTTCTTATTAGAATCTTTTGCTTTCTAGACACCCATTTATTTGGATAAAAATCATAAGCTATGTTTGGTAAATCCAGCAAAGAACTAAGAAAGAAAAGAGAAACAAGAATACGACAAAAATTGAAAATTAGGTCAAGTTGGCAAATAAGGCATTTTCTCTTCTTTCCTCTTGTTTGGAATATGTTAAAGGTTCATTGATAATGGCTTACATGTCGTGCCATAATTAATGCACCTTCACTTATCATCACATTAAAAACATTATCTTCCAGAAAGCATTTTCACTAGCTCTCTCACAATGCATGTCAGCATCAAACCAAAATCAAGACAAACTAAGGTGTTTATGAAACCAAGAGTCAGTCACCAGCATCATCACATGCACCATTTCAAAGATGTTGGCAACCATTTGCATTCTCAACATCTTCAAAGTTGATATAACCTACAAATGGTTAGCTCCAAACATAACTCACAAGCAAGGCCATCCTCATCAACCCATGCAATCAAAGCAAAATTCCTATGCAAACCAGTAAATTCAAAGACGATTTTCTTAAAATGACAAAACAAGCAAGAAAATTTCTAGAAAGCAAACACTAAGGCATCTATGCTGCCATTTTAAGCCGTGTTAAAGTATACCAAGAGCAATAAAAATGAAAGAACAACATCTAATCACCTTACTGGAAGGGAAGTGCACAACCGTCAAGCCAGATTATTCCTTCTTTTATTCTCCCACTGCTAAGACCCTGAGCATGCAAAACTTTATGTTTTCAACATCTTTAATGTAGATATAATTTACAAACAGTTAGCTCCAAACGCAATTCTTAAATGAGGCATCCATATTTCAACACCATGAAATCAAACAAACATCCAAATAGTGAGAAGAAACCATTACACTCAAAAATGAATTCCTTGAGATAACTATACAGGCAAGAAAATTTTTAGTAAACCATAAGAGTAAACAGATCATTAAGGCACTTTTCATGTATTTAGAAACTAAGCAAAAAGGAAACGAAAACATCAGTTAAGTACCATCCATAAATTAATTTATTAGAAGCAGAAGCAGAAGCAAACAACTATCAAAACCAAATTATTCCTTTTCTTTTCTCTTCCACCGCTAAAACCCTAAATAGGGAAAACCTTATGAGAATCTTCAAAATGGATAACATTTATAGATCTAATCATAAACATGGGATGGCATCTATCTCAACAACATATACTCAAACAAACATCCCTAAAAACTAAATTGTTCTTCCCTTTTCTTCTCCCATAGCAGAGAACATACACATGAAAACACTCATCAAATTGCCAAAACAAGGAATGACAGGAGATGGAAGAGATGACCTCCAAAGAAACGGCAGATCTGAGACTCTAGACCAGATCTAAACTAAAATCAGACCAAAAGGGAAAAAAAATAAGAGATTTGGAAGATATATTTCCTAAATAACATCGTGTTATGACTCTAGAGTCTGATTTCAACCCCAAAACCTCTGATAGAAACCTCAGATTACCACAACGGTGATGGACGAAAGTAATGGACTTGGAGAGGAACTCTGATAAAAGAGAGATAATCGAGCCGCCGTCACAAGGGCAAAGATAGGGTTAGGGCATTTTGCATATAAAGAGAAGGAAAGGACAATATGCACCTCGCTTTCCTTAAATGGTATGCATTGATTGCCTGGAATATCGTGGATGAGATAACTTTTATTTAGTAAATAGATGTGAAACAAATCCAATGATAATAATGAGAAGTAAATCAACTTATACTAATGGAAAGTTTGAATCTTTTTTTTCTGTATAATTAAAGCTTTCTTTTTTTTTTCTTTTGTGAGTAAATAACAAATAAGGATAAGGCCAAAGAAGAATAAATTAATTAGAATTTTGAAATTGAATCCCCACAGATAAAATTCTACATAAAGTAATATACAAGAAAAGTTCACTAACAGATTTGGTAAATTAATTTGTCAAACTCCAATGGCAAAGGTGTAGTAACAATGAGAAAATCAGGTTTTATAGAAGTAAACAAATTGATCATCAATTGAAATAGTATAAAATCAACGCCTCAACAAGGATAAATAGAAAATTGGAGGTATTCATATCCCTTAACCTACTTTCTCTTTTTTATTAATATCAAACCAACAAAAACTAAGTTATACATACTACAATCAGATGCTAAGAAGCTTTCTTTTCAATAAATCAAGTACCTCATATCTCAGAGAAATATCACCCAACCCTAAAGTTTAAAACATCTATTCATTGTTCTGTGGTAATAGTCTTGTATGAACATGCTCAAACTTTCCTAATGCTGCTTCTGATTTTAAACCTAAATGGCAGGGTTTGCCTTTCACCCATCTCTGAAGAAAAAAGAAACAAAAATCCTTCATTTGCAAAACCAGATTTAGCTCATCTAAAAGGACAGGTAAATCGTGTAGTTATCCTTTCCTATAGTATGTGATGGCATAGTTCTGGTAAAATTATTATTTCACTATATTTCTCCAAATCAAAACTAAAATCAAACACAGAAAAGTATCAAATTTTGCAATATATATTCCCCAAATTGCATCATGATATTACTCCACACTCTGATTTCAACCCCAAAAACCTCCAATAGAAACCTCACAGTACCACAACCGTGACGCTGGAAATCAACCGAACTGGAGAAGAACCCCGATGCAGGTGACACAATCGAGGCAACACAAGCACAAGAGCGCACAGCAAGAGAGAGAGAGAGAGAGAGAGAGAGAACGAGAGAACGAAAGAAAGAGAGAGAGAGAGAGAGAGAGAGGAGTGAAGCAGGGATATATATATATAGAGAGAGAGAGAGATAGAGATAAGGGTGGGCGGTGCTATATGCATTGATTGCCTAAAATAGTAAGTGATAAACATGCTTTGCATTTGGAAAAGACACAAATAGACATTTATTTGCAATAATGACCAGTAAATTAATTCTTATTTATTGCATTTTTATTAGGTCTTTACTCGCTATCCATTGAAATATCTTTATTATTATTATTATTATTATTATTATTATTATTATTATTATTATTATTATTATTATTTCTTTTCCATCTTGTAATACATGATGTGCAATATGATAATTTTTTTGTTTTCAATAAAAATTATTTGTATTTATTTAAATTAATCATGTGTTTAGTGTTTAAGGAGTAATTTGTATAATAATTAGAAATGTTTAAATGGTAATTAATTAAATTTTGAAAATTCAATAAGGGTCAGAAATAATGGATGGGTTCCATGTAACTCTTAATTATTATTTTATTTGTTGATATTTATTTATAATTAATGCATTCTTATTTTGTTGAATGAATGACCAAACAGAGATGAAGCCATAAATAGAAAGAAGTAATTAGAAGTTCAAATTGAATTTTCAGCAATTAAACATGGATTATAGACGGTAAAATTTAACAGGGAAATAGACCAACTTCAATGAGTGGATTAATTTAATTATGATGACGGGTTTGCTCATCAATGTAAGGAAAAAAATGCTCTATTATTTTTTACACAAAAAAATTATTAAATTTAATTAAATGTTATGCAAAAACTTTTATCTTGAACTATGTTTCATAACTTATGTCTCAAAATCTATTTGGTAAAAATAACATGCTTTTAAAACTAACAAGCCTGACTGATGCTCTTTTAAATCAATACAACAAATAATGATAATAATGAAAGCAAGCAAAAAGAGCAATTTCAAAACTAATGAAGCAATCACTTGTATTAAATCAAGACAACAAACAACAACAGTAATGAAAGCAAGCAACAAAAACATAATTCAAAAACTGATTAAGCAAGCCCATATATTGTTCATAACCTCATGATTCAGAAAGGAAATAACAAGATTCAGTTTTGATCAAACAAACAGGTAACTAAACGAATACAACAAAAGTTCGATCAAGCAGCCAGACAATTAAAAGAATACGACAAAGGTTAGATCAACAGACAGTTAATTAAACGAATACGACAAAAGTTTGATCAAGCAGCCAGACAACTAAAAGCATATGACAAAAGTTCGATCAATCAGACAGTCAACTAAACAAATACAACAAAAGTTCGAGCATTTAAGTTTTTCAGCTGATTAAACAATAAACTTAAGGGTGAATTTGGGCTCTCTCCTCACATGGACACTGTGGCAGAAAATGAGAGCGCAGGTGATGAAGGATCAGACAGAGTAGCAGAGGAGGAGCGTGCAGGTGAAGACATGGACAGTGTGGTAGAAGATGAGCGCGCAGGTGATGAAGGATCGGACAGAGTAGCAGAGGAGAAGCGTGCAGGTGAAGACATGGACGGTGTGGCAAAAGATGAGCGTCCGGGAGATGTGGACATGGACAATGTGGCAGAAGACAGGCGTGAAAGAGACGACACATGTTCCTCTTGTGCAATGGCCGGCGGGCATGCATCGGGAATAGGAGTCACTGGTGGTCCGCATTCCTCTTGTGCAACAGCCAGTGGGCGTGCACCGGGAATTGGAGTCACTGATGGTGCATGTTCCTCTTGTGCAATAGCAGGTGGATGTGCACCAGGAATAGGAGTTACTAGTGGTCCATGTCGCCCTCTTCCTCTTGCTCTTCCTCTTCCAACAATTAGTGGGCGTGCATTGGGAATAGAAGTCACTGGTGGTGCATGTTTCTCTTGTGCAACAGCCGGTGGACGTGCACTAGGAATATGAGTTACTAGCGGTGCTTTTTCCTCTTGAGTAACAACTAATGGATGCGCACCGGGAATAGGAGTTACTAGTGATCCATGTCGTCCTCTTCCTCTTCCTCGTCCGCTTCTAATAGTCAATGGACGTGCACTAGGAATAGAAGTCACTGGTGGTGAATGTTCCTCTTATGCAACAATCGGTGGACATGCACCAGGAATAGGAGTCACTAGTGGTGTGTGTTCCTCTTGTGCAACACACGGAGAATGTTTGAAACTAGTGGACATGCACCGGGACTAGCCTCCAAACAATCATCGCACTACATGGAGAATGTTTGAAACTGTTCAAACTGATCAGGTGGTGCGAAAGAACCAGATGCAACATGAGTATCACTTTCATTGCCACCTCCTGAATCAAGGTCGTAAATCACTATTTGATTAAATGTTGATGGACTGACACCAGATGATTGTCCTTGTTAGAGTTTAGATTTGTTAATGGGCTATATTGGGCCTATATCACAAAACCCTAATATTTCTCTATATATACCATTGTACTTTTTTCTAATTGATATCCAAATTATTTTTCCTATTTTCACATGGTATCAGAGCCAGGTACGTGATGATATTCCTTGTGGTTTGGCAGCTTCTATTTCGGACACCGAATCATCAATCACATGGCACTGTAGATTGGGTCATCCTTGTTTAGTCATCTTCAGCAGGCTTTCCCTTGGATTTGGGTCGAGTCATTTTAATGTAAGATGTGTCAGGTAATCATCATCGTGCTACCTTTAAACGTTCTACTCTAGTGTCTAGTCGGTCGTCATTTGATCTACTTCATTGTGATGTTTAGGAACCTTCTAGAGTCGCGTCTATTTTCGGTCATCGTTACTATGTTGTGTTTGTTGATGATTTCTCCTGAGTGTCATGGGTATATTTGTTAAAAGACCATCAGTTTATTTTGATGTTCTTAAAACATTTATTTTGGAAGTACAAAATCAGTTTTCCAATGTTCTTAAATGTCTTCGTACTGATAATGCTTTAGAATTTGTATCTTCTACTGTAAATTTTTTGTGTGCCTCCTTTAGGATTATTCATCAAACCACATGTCCACATTGTTTGATATTGTTCTCCCCATTCCTGTTTTGGTTACTCCGCTTGTGCCTATGCCTATTGTGACGCCTCCTCTAGTAGATCAAGATGATGGTTGTTTTGGACAAGTTTATCATCGCCGCTAACATGTGCCACCACCAGATCTGCCCCCTCCGATCATCTCCCCGGACGATGCAGACACATCTCTTGATCTTCCCATTGCCTTTCACAAAGGTATTCGCTCTTGTACCAAACATCCCATCTCACTTTTTGTTTCTTATGATAATCTTCACCCGTCCTTCTGCACCTTTGCTCTTTTCTTGTCTGCAGAGTCAATCCCCAGGAACTACCAGGATGTACATCTGTTTCCACAATGGCAGATGCCAATGGATGAGGAAATGGAAGCCTTAAGATCTCGTGGTACATGGAAGCTCGTGCCTCGCTCTGCTAATGCCAGCATCATCACTTGCCGATGGATTTTCTCTGTCAAGCACAAAGCCGATGGTACAGTTAATCGCTACAAAGCCCGATAGGTGGCCCGTAGAGGTACCAAGCATGTGGAGGTTGATTGTCACTATATTCATGATATGGTATTAAAGGAAGTCATCTGTACACCATACACCCAGTTGTCTAATCAACTTGCAGATATCTTCACCAAGGGCTTAAGTGCTAAACTCTTTAGTAATCTATGTAACAAGCTGGACATGTTCGATATATATGCTTCAACTTGAGGGGGAGTGTTAAAGTTTAGATTTGTTAATTGGTCACTCTTCCTTTTCTCACTATCCTTCTCCTGAACTAATGCTTATTCCAGTTTGAGGATTTCCCTGAATAGCTCTTGCAGGAGATGGAATCGTTGATTGACCCTCATTTACAGTTAAAGGATTTTGTAGTCTCTCTCAAAGGAGACATATTCACTGATTGAGCCTCTTTACCGGTTGAAGGATTTTCCAAATAACCTCTTGCAGCATATGGGGTCACTGATTGACTCTCCCTTGCCGTAGAAGGGATTTCTTGACTTTCTCTTCCAGGAGATGTAGTCACTCCTAGACTCTCTCTTGCAGCAGACGAAATTCCTTCACTCTCTTTTGCATGAGATGGAATCAATGATTGACTCTCTCGTAACGAAGATAGAGCAGTAGATTGCTCCATCTTCAACATAGGAATATCATCACCGGGATTCATCTTGATACAAGCCTTCCTTTTGAGAACACGTGGTCAATAAAGATAACCTAAAGAATCAGAAAATGGGTGTCATTTTCATTTCAAGTACAAGCATGCTCTCACATGCTACAGACATAAAATCTGAAAGAACTGATGGATAAATTAGATAGCTCAAAGATTCTTTTTCATATAAGGAACAACGCAACAAGAAAAACAGTGAGCACATAATAACTACCAGAAGTGGTTATTCCCATACACTAGTTGCATTTTGATTTGTCATCATATACTAAATACTAATAGATTTGTTTTCATGCACTAAATACTAATAGATTTGTTTTCATGCACTAAATACTAATAGATTTGTCGTCATGCACTAAAAAATTATTCATTTGTCGTTATACGCTAAATACTTACCAATTTGTCATTATATGCTAATTGATTTGTCAGCATACACTACATGCTTATTGATGCTACTTATGCATTACAACAACATGCATAGTTAAAGAAATCAAGCATACTGGACAGTGTTAAACCTAAAGATTGCATTGTGCAACACAGAACTGATTTTGATTCCTCTTTAATAGGTCAGACCACTCATGCAGGGTGAGTAAACAGTGATCAGTTTTAATCTGAGCACAAAGTTAGTGATCATGTACTAAAATTTCCTAAGCATACCCAATTAAAAATAATTTTGTTATCCAAGATGGAACAAGCTATGTCTCTTAGACTAACTTCAGAATATCTTACGAAGTTTTTAGAAGGTCTTTCTCGACAGAGTATTTATCATTGCAGAGATACTTTGAGGTCCGTTGTCATTACCAAATGTGGCACACAAATTAACTCAGGCTCACATATAAAAACTTGTCACCCTTATTATAACATGACTAAAAAGTCTTTAAAATTGTGGCCAACTGACAAATTTTTAACACCAAAATCACAATGGCACATAGCCATTAGAGTTCACATGTCTCCCTTTAAGGGTTCTTTCCTATTAGAATCTTTTGCTTTCTGGCCACCCATTTATTTGGATAAAAATCATAGGCTATGTTTGGCAACAACGGCAAAGAATTAAGAAAGAAAAGAGAAACAAGAATACGACAAAACTTGAAAATTAGGTCAAGTTGGCAAATAAGGCATTTTCTCTTCTTTCCTCTGGTTTGGAAAATGTTAAAGGTTCATTGATAATCGCTTGCATGTCGTTCCATAATTAATGCACCTTCACTTATCATCACATTAAAAAACATTATCTTCCAAAAAGCATTTTCACTAGCTCTCTCACAATGCATGTTAGTTGCAAACCAAAATCAAGACAAACTGAGGTGATTATGAAACCAAGAGTCTATGGCTAGATAATAGCAGTCATCAGCATCATCACATGCACCATTTCAAAGATGGTGGCAACCATTTGCATTCTTAACATCTTCAAAGTTGATATAACCTACAAATGGTTAGCTCCAAACATAACTCACAAGCAAGCCATCCTCATCAACCCATGCAATCAAAGCAAAATTCCTATGCAAACCAGTAAATTCAAAATTAAATTTCTTAAAATGACAATACAAGTAAGAAAATTTCTAGAAAGCAAACACTGAGGCATCCATGCTGCCATTTTAAACCGTGTTAAAGTTACCAAGAGCAATAAAAATGAAAGAACAACATCCAATCACCTTACTGGAAGGGAAGTGAGCAATCGTCAAACCAGATTATTCCTTCTTTTCTTCTCCCACCGCTAAGGCCCTCAACATGTAAAACTTTATGTTTTCAACATCTTTAAAGTAGATATAATCTACAAACAGTTAGCTCCAAACATAATTCTTAAATGAGGCATCCATATTTCAACACCATGCAATCAAACAAACATCCAAATAGAGAGAAGAAACCAATACGCTCAAAAATGAATTCCTTGAGATAACTATACAAGCAAGAAATTTTTAGTAAGCCATAAGAGTAAACATATCATTAAGGCACTTTTCATGTATTTAGAAACTAAGCAAAAAGGTAAGGAAAACATCAGTTAAGTACCAAACCATAAATCAATTTATCAGAAGCAGAAGCAAGCAACTATCAAAACCAAATTACTCCTTCTCTTTTCTCTCCCACTGCTAAAAACCTAAACAGGGAAAACTTATGAGAATCTTCAAAATGGATAACATTTACAGATCTAATCACAAATAGGGGATGGCATCTATCTCAACAACATATACTCAAACAAACATTCCTAAAAAATTCCACCATATTCAAAAATAAATTCCTTAAAATAACAATACAAGAAAGATAAATTTCTAGAAACCATACAAACACACACATCATTAAGGGGATGTTAAAGTATTTAAAGAGTAATCAAAGAGGAAGAAAAAGAAGTATCAATAAAGTACTAACTATAAATCTACTAATAGGAAGCAAGCCCTAAACTAAATTGTTTTTCCCTTTTCTTCTCCCATAGCAAAGAACCTACACATGAAAACACTCATCAAATTGCCAAAACAAGGAACAATAGGAGATAGAAGAGATGACCTCCAAAGAAACAGCAGATCTGAGACTCTAGACCAGATGTAAACTAAAATCAGACCAAAAAGGGAAAAAGAGATTTGGAAGATATATTTCCTAAATAACATCGTGCTATGACTCTAGACTCCGATTTCAACCCCAAAACCTTTGATAGAAACCTCATATTACCATAGCGATGATGGATGAAAGCAATGGACTTGGGGAGGAACTCTGATAAAAGAGAGATAATCGAGCCGTCACAAGGGCAAAGAGAGGGTTAAGGGATGTTGTATATAGAGAGAATGAAAAGACAATAGGCACCTCACTTTCCTTAAATGGTATGTATTGATTGCCTGGAATATAGTGGATGAGATAACTTTTATTTGGTAAATAGATGTGAAACAAATCCAATGATAATAATGAGAAGTAAATCAACTTGTACTAATGGAAAGTTTGTATCTTTTTTTATGCCCAGGTTACATGAAACTCTCAATTTGGTGTTTTCTTTATAATTAAAGCTTTCTTTTTTTTTCTTTTGTGAGTAAATGGTAAATATGGATGAGGCCAAAGAAAGAAAAAATTAATTTGAAATTTGAAATTGAATCCTAGCAGATAAATTCAACAGAAAGTAATATACAAGAAAAGTTCACTGATGGATTTGGTAAATTAATTTGTCAAACTCCAATGGAAAAGGTGTAGTAACAATGAGAAAATCAGGTTTTTTGGAAGTGAACAAATTGATTATCAACTTAAATAGTATAAAATCAACGCCTCATCAAGGAGAAATAGAAAATTGGAGGTATTCATATCCCTTAGCCTACTTTCTCTCTTTTATAGATATCAAACCAACAAGAACTAAGTTATACATACTGCAATCAGATGCTAAGAAGCTTGCTTTTCAATAAATCAAGTACGGATCTCAGAGAAATATCACCCAACCCTAAAGTTTGAAACATCTATTCATTGTTCTGTGGGAATAGTCTTGTATGAACATGCTCAAACTTTCCTAATGTTGCTTTTGATTTTAAACCTAAATGGCAGGGTTTGCCTTTCACCCATCTTTGAAGAAAAAAGAAACAAAAATCCTTAATTTGCAAAACCAGATTTAGCTCATCTAAAAGGACAGGTAAATCACTTACTTATCCTTTCCTATATTATGTGATGACATAGCTCTGGTAAAATAATTATTTCACTATGTTTCTCCAGTGTATGTGTAAAATAACAAAATGTAGTTGTTTGCCTTTAGTTTGTGGCACAGACAGACTGGATCCCAGCTTCTGCTGCCGCTTGGTGTGATATAGCGAAAGCATCTAAGACCTACCTCCACCAAATATGGACAAATGAATCAACAGAAAATACAACACAACTCCTAAAAAATAAAAGTATCATCCAACAACAAAAAAAATCAATAAATCAACGTTTAATCCAAAAGCAAGATGCAAATTATCACTGAATTGATCTTGATAGAGTTCAGCCATTCCACATCAGTAGCCAGAATAGATGCCTAAGGCACCACAGCGATTTGAAAGTACTACATTCAAGAAAAATGATAATTATACTTTTCGGCAACCAAAAGAAAAGGTCAATAAGTGAATTTTTCAAAGATTTGTAACCTTTCTAAGGAAGCAAGGCAATTAACAATTAAAAACATCAGCTTGCACAGCTCAAGAGCCCAACAATACCTAATAATTACACAAGTTCAGCATTTGCATCAACATAAACTCTTCAAAAGAAACATGACTACAAAAACAAAACAAAAAAAAGGTATCTTTTAAACGAGTTGTAACTTTTCCAAGGAAGCAAGACAATTAGCAGTCAAAAGCATCAGCTTGCACAACTCGAGAGTCTAACAAAACCTAACAATCACACAAGTTCAGCATTAGCATCAACATAAACACGAAAAATAACTACAAAAACAAAACAAAAGAAATCTTTTTCCAATAAAAAAACCAAAGTCTCAAACATTTTTTTTCCCCAAATCACTTGATAACAATCTCAAAATCAAATATTTCTCACCAATGTAACAAACAAAGATACAAGATCAAAACACAAAAACTATAAGGAACGAAAACAAACAATACCTCCATGACTCTAATGGCCTGCCCCAATTCATGGTGGGTGACATGATAAGCAAAAACCAAATCCTTACACTGATAATAGTGCCAATAAATCCACCTAAAATCACAAAAATCCTGAGGGAAATAATCCAAAAACGCAATAAAAGAACAAAAATTTAAGTTTTATTTTTTAATTAATTTGGTTTGTATTATACTATTATAATATTTGATATGGATTAACATTAAAAATAAAAATTTAAATTAGTTAACCTAAATCATGAGTATATACTAATACAACAGTATAATTTTTTTTTAATTATAAAATCTATTAATAAATTTTGTATTTAATTTAATAATACAATTAATAGTTAAACTTATCAATATGGTAATTAAAATCATTAAATAACATTAAAACATGTATGAAAAGTTATAAAGAGCTCTTTTTGTTTGGTTAATAATTAAATTTAAAAATTATAAAATTTTAATAAATATAGTAATAAATTTAATTACTTTGATGCTTAACATCATTAAAATAACATTTAAATTTTTTGGTATATAAAATAAAAGGATGGGTAAGTTCACCTTAGCCCCTTATATTTTTTTATAATATCAAAATTAATTTTTTCAACTCTGTATCAATTTTCGAAAAAAAAAAAAAGGATAAACACTCAAAAAGATATTAGGTTGACAAAAAAAATATTAGAGATACAATACAGATAAGATATACAACAAATGAAGAGAAGAAATAAAAAAATATATACAAAACGCAATTTGAATAAGTTGAACTACTAAAAATGATTGAGTTTGTATGAGATGAAATATTCTCAAATTAAATATTTTAAAATAAATATTTCATAAAAAAAAATTATGGGTTAAATAACTTAAATTGATTACATGCACATTTACAAAACTCTCAAAAGAACATTAAAATTTAAGATGCTTGATAATTGAGCTCTATACTAATTCCTGTTTTTAAGCTTTTGTCGGATTAATTTTTTGATAGGTCACTAAGTTTTGATGTTATTTCTTTCCGGTTACCAAGTTTTAATTTGTATCATGGAGGTTACTAAAGTTTGATTTCGTTTCACCGGGAGGGTACCCGCGAGTGACCACATCTATGATGCTGACGTGGATGCCGGAAAAATCATAGTCAGCACAGCTTGCCACGTCGTTAGGCTGAGATGGAGCCTCCACGTCATCGCGACTGTCCACGTCAGCAGATTTGGTAACCGTTTTGATACTAAATGATAAGTTAGTGACCGAAATGAAACATTGATTGTGAATGGGTGACCTAGAAAATATTTAATCCTATATTGAATTGGAGATTTTTTTTTATGCCATATTGAATTGAAGATTTTTTTTTTTTTTATGTGGCATTATGCAACTGTGTTGATCTGAGTATAGATTTCATACTATTAAACATTCTATGAAAGAACAAGAATCAAGCAACTTCATCATCCATCATTTTTCGTGATACATTCAAAAAGCATATACATATATGACAATACAACAACTGTACAAAGCATTCACCCTTCGTTTATATACATATTTACATCAGTAAGTGTTTATATACAAAGCATTTTTACAACTATACAAAGCATTCAAGCATTCAAATTCAAGTCTAACATCATCACCACATTTACATCAGTAAGTGTTTATATACATATTTAGTGTTAATTAACGTACTCAAAATGGATATCACCATCACTAGCATGGGCATTAAACCAGAACAAGTACATTTAAAATTACAACAAAAAGGTAACAAAACCCAAATCCAAATCCATAAACGAGGCACTCAAGGTTTATGGAAGCCACACCCTTCGTTTTTTGCCATTATCTCCCTCATTGGCTTTCTCATGTGGCTCTTTACCTTTTCCTCCAGGTTTCAAATTCTTTGCGTACTGCCTTCCATGGGCAGATATGCTTTTATCTGCTGCTTGTGAGGTGGTATTATCAGACGATCCCTTCCTGATGCCTCTCCATGTTTAAAGTCAAGAAACACAACCTAGAATTTATTTATGTAAATAATAGTACTCAAGTCTTATGACACACCAATCACAAATAAAGCTATTAAACTAAATTATCAACAGAAAAAGGCCCACAGAATAATTAAACATGAAGAATTAGATGGTTATACCAAAATCATAAAAACATGGTGAATTTGTGACTTGGATACAACAATTAATCTTTATCAACTGATAAATAAAATAGAAGCAAAAAGTTAAAGACATGCAGCATAACAATAATCATGCTTCTGCAAATTATATCTGCTGCAAGGTGAGACAAATTATGCTGAAAACATGTCAGGTACTTTTATCAGCCACATTATTTAGCCTTTAAAACCTCCATTTGCATAGATCACCTAGGCTCTGCAGTTAGGTTCTTCCTCAAATGATATGGTCTAGTCATATAATCTTGTACCAATGCACCAATATTAAATGAATTATGCACATGATAATAAAGGTTTTACCTTTCACTTAAACAAAAAAGAAAAAAAAAATGCATATTATTTCAAATATTCAAAAATCCAATCAAATAAGTGACAAACAAAATGTGAGCATCGTTATCAAAAAAAATAAACTGAAAGATAGTTCCCAACATGACAACTTCCACTTCAAGGGACATGTCAAAGTACCATTTCCATTTCTTCCTTTCAACTCAGAAACGGTTGCTAAGTAGCTTTCATAAAATATGGCCCTTTCCACTCGGCAAAATGACACCGGACATTGTGTTTTAAAAATTTATTTTAGGTGTAAGGATCTAATAAAAAGTACGAGTATTGTAATACATGTTCATAAGAAAAAACAATAATTATAAGTTCATTCAATTAAATGTCTAAAGCAGGACACACTCAGTATCACCCAAATCTACCATGTTGTATAATGCCACAAAGATGTACAGAACAGGGAAATAATCTTTGAAGTAAAGTTTCTGTAAACAGTAAGCAAGAGTCATGAAGTACTAAGAATTTCCCCCCACTTCCTCGCCAAACAATTGAAGCCATGAACATCATCCACAATTGTTGTGCCACTACTTAATGGAAATTACTGTGTGCACTCTAGAAATATCATGATAATGGTGGAAATCAAAAAGTTAAAATTACCAAATGATTCACAAACTAAAACCTTCAGAACGGGTAGCATAATCTAGAGATTCAAGTGTCACTAGTCCAAAATTAGGATGAAATTGGCCAATAATACGTTCCAAGAAAAGTCTAGGACGAATCAACACACAAAACAGAAGCAATTTCAGAAATTTAGCTACCCAAATGACTCCTTCAAAATAAAATTAAATAAAACGAAGTAAAACCAACCAGCTTCAAGATATTCCCAAGATGAATCAACACAAACGCAGAAGCACGTTCAGAAACTTAGATTCGAGACCAAAACCACCCCTTGAAAACAAACTTAAAGGAAAAAAAGAAACCAGCCTGAAAAAAAACAATTCAAGATGAATCAACACAAAACACAGAGATATATCCAGAAATTTAGCTGCTAAAATTAGTCCTCGAACAAAAAAATTAAACAAAAGAAGAAAAACTGACGGTCTTCAAATGCACATTCAGAAATTTAGCCATCAAAAATTAAAATTAAAATTAAAAAAGAGGGGGGAAAAGATAAACTAACCAGTGTTTGGAGTAACCCAAGCACATTTTCTTCTTCCCGGTGAGACTTCCGGCGAGCCCATTACGACACCATCCGGAACAATCTTCTCAGGCTTCGCACCAATCTTCTCCGCTCTCAGAACACTCTGCCTCCGCCGACCGGTGAACCCCATTCTTCCAATCCTCCCCGTGGACGCGCGGCTGCAGAAGGACTCAGTAGATGCATCCGACGAGCAAGAAGCATTCATCGAAAGGTTCGAGTGAAATAACAACTTATGCCGCCTCAACAGCGTCGGCGGGCTAAGAGCTGGCGACGAAGGCGGTGAATCCACAGCCGGAACCGGAATCTGAAGCTTCTTCGCCTCCACTTTCAAAGGAGGCTTCAAAACCGGTTTCCTGGTCACCAGCCTTGTTGCCTGCCGGCACAAGCACAGGCCTCGGCTCAATGTCTCCGGCGTTCATGGACCTCACCCTGGGTGCCCCAGCCATGAGAGAATCCGAGCACCACCTTCTTTTCCTGCTTTTAGCTCTGGATCTCAGAGTCAATGTCTCACGAAACACACCTGAATCTTTTCTACTTTTAGACCAACTCTATCGCTATCCCAAACTCCCAAACACCAACACTTGTTCGAAACCTCCAGAAACCTCCCAACTTTTCAACCAGAACCAATGGCTCTAAACCTCCCAATGGGGTTAGGGTTTGGCTTGGGAGATGAGTATAGGCCGCTGCTCTATGGGAGAAGACGATGGGGTTAGGGTTACGGTCTGGCTTGGGAGATGAGGATGAAGATGGTGGGGTTAGTGTTAGGGTTTGGCTAGGGCTTTGCTTGGGAGATGAGTGGGCGCCATTTTGTGGGAGAAGACGGTGCGGTTAGGGTTAGGGTTTGCCTTGGGAGATTACTGGCCGCCGCTCTGTGGGAGAAGACGATGGGGTTAGGGTTAGGGTTCGCTTGGCTTTGGAGAGTACACTGCTTTTATTCACAAGCTGACGTGGACAGTCCCGATGACGTGGAGGCTCCATCTCAGCCTGACGACGTGGCAAGCTGTGCTGACTATGATTTTTCCGGCATCCACGTCAGCATCATGGATGTGGTCACTCGCGGGTACCCTCCCGGTGAAACGAAATCAAACTTTAGTAACCTCTATGATACAAATTAAAACTTGGTAACTGGAAAGAAATAACATCAAAACTTAGTGACCTATCAAAAAATTAATCCAGCTTTTGTCTCCTTGTGATTTTTTTTTTATTATTATTAAAAAATAAAAGTGAGCGAAAAATGAACCATTAGACAAATAAAACAAAGTTCCCTCAACAGCAAATGCCAAGAAAAGAGTTATAAATTGAGTTTCAAAAACCAGAATCTTGAGTATTTGGATTTCATGCTTAATTATAATTTTATAAGTATTTATACATCTAAATCACTTTAAAAAATGTGACATTGTTTAATTGAAATGGTTTATTTTATTTTAAAAAAAAACATTAAACATCATATAACTTGATAACCGTCAAACTTGAGTCACGACAACAAACCATTGGTCCCAACTATTCAAGATCATCCAAAATTAACGAGGCTCATCCTACTTAAAAAAAATCAAAGAGTCATACCAACAAACAAGGAACTGACTAAGCAATCACATATATTGTTTATAAATCATATGGTTTTGAGACCCCTCCCAAAAAAACCCTTCTAACTGCCTGAAAAAAAAAACAAAAAACATAGTTCTTTTCTATCCTATGCCATCCACCTCTCTCCCCTTTGGATGTTTAAACAAGATACATCCCTTACTTCAGTATACAAAACCCCACAGTTCATTTTTTTTTCTTTTTTTTAAATATATATATTGATGGAGAAAGGAAACAAAAGGAAATGGCAAGTTTCATCATTGAAGTCGATTCGCGGTTTGTGCTTTCATCTCACATGGATTCTGTGGCAGAAGATGAACGCACAGGCGATGATGTGTGCTCCTCCTGTGAAACAAGAAGTGGAGGTGCCCAGGAAATAGGAGTAACTGCATGAACAATCACATTGGTTTTCAATAGGTGATCAGGAAAGTTGAATAAAACTGTTGGAAAAAAGAAACTATACATTCCCACAAAATGAATCAAAGAATGTAACATGCAAAACAGGAAAGTACGACAACCAGTTTCAGTAAAATAAGACTATATCAGCATCGACGGAGGAATGACAAACTTGTAGTTTAAGATGACAGATTATCGGGAAGAAGTTAAACATACTACGAACATCTACTCTATTTCTCCGTAATATTTCATCTACTTCCTACAACTACTGTGAGATGATAATAAAAGATAAGCAGACACAGTTACTAGGATGGTTGGTACTGTGTGGCATCAAAAGCATTTATCAGAATACGCAAAAATGTGTATTTGGAAGTGAATGATTATAGATAATCAGATTCAAGAAAAAGGCTACTGGAATCCTAATTGCAATCCTACAATATTTGGAAGTGAACTCTACATAGTTGTTCTTTTTTCAAAAAAAAAAAAAAAGAAAAAGAAAAAAGATTGCATCAGGTGAAAAGAATCATGTCAAAAACAAAATGCAAAAAAAAAAAAAAAAAAAAAAAGAAAGAGAATACCTAAGAATGATTCAGAACTGGCAGAGACAAATTAAAAGAGATAGCAGCTGCAAACTTTTAACACAAAAAAGTGATAGACTTTGAACAGAAGGAAAAATAGAATTAAGGAAACAAGCTCAATCTCCTTCTGCATATTCTAATATAGTAGCATCAATTGCATGGAACAATAATAACCTCACTCAAAAAGTTCTGGCAATTGAACATACATCAAAAATCAATTAGCAAGATAAATCATAAATCAACTTCATTAATTGTGTGGACCAATGAATGAAGTAGTAACAACAAAGCAGCATTAAGAACTTAAGATGACTCACTAGCTTCTCAGCCAGCAGGTAATGCATATAGCACCTAGAGAAACATGCAAAATGGCTGGCTAATCCAGACCAGCTATAGAAAGCAATTCCAAAAATAGACATAATACTATTATAAAGCAGCAGTTGTCATTAAGCAAAAAGTCAAAGGTTTAAAAAGAAAGATCAATGTCGAGAGTTCGAATTTCTCCCGATTCAATAGTTGAAGGTTAATGGCTTGTGTGCATTTATCAAAAAAAAAAAAAAAAAAAAAGAGAAACGCTCACTTGCACACAAAAATATATATATAAAAAATAAAGAGAGAACAAAAAAGGATTGAAAGCATTACAAACCTTCGGCCGGTTCAAGTGGCCGTGAGAGCTCTAGCCCACCAAATGTTCGGCGGGGCCGCTTACGGACATAGTCCGCTCGAAGTGGTTTTGGTGTTTGGAACGAGAACTGTGATATGTGCACCCCTTGGATGGAATGCTCAGTCAAGTACCTTCCATAGAAGAATAATCAAAGAAAACCCTTAAATTTTTTAAAACCATAATCAATTGAACAGAATGCCAAATGAGCTAATATAGGAACTTGACTGAGCACAAGGAGAGAATAAGCTTTTAGAGATAAATACAAGTAAAGTGTTACTACCTTTCAACCTCAACCATGGACCGAAGCTTCTTTCCTGATGGTGTAACATAATACCTGAAAAGTTAAGAGCCTATCAGTAAGTAATTCAACCTGCCCAAATCTGTAAATTAAAGTAGCATGAATGCATATGTAGCAGAAATAGCAATTTATCATTTCAATCTTCGTTTGCCCAAAAACAAGATCTTGCCAAATAATTGAATTTTTACACTTGCGTGAAACACAGATGTTTGTTTTGAATTGAAATATATCCAAATAAATCTACAAGTTGAAAAAAAACATACACATCCGCAAATCTAGTGCCTCCTTCACCTCTGAGCCGAATCAACCTTTCCCATCCTTGAGGAGGCTGAGCAATATTTGGTTTATCAATTGCCCACAGTCGAGTATCATCCTGAGATATGTCAGTTGGATCATCACAAGATAACACACGATTCCATTCACGAGCCTGCTCACACACAAAAGGTTTTTGCGAGATATTTTCACGAATTTTTTCATACTTATCTTTGGTAGGGATTAGCCTCCATTTAAAACAGTTATTGCACTGCACAGTGAATGATCCAAACAGTTCACCAGCACTAAGTGGTGTTGAAAAACTAGGGGCAGCACGAGTATGATTGTCATTCTGGCCTTGTCTATTGTTTGCTGAATCAGGGTCGTAAATCACTATTTGATTAAGAGCTGATGGACTTGCATTAGATAATTCTCCTCCTCCTGATCTAATGCCGCCTACAGCAGATCGACTTTCTAGTGTCTCTTTTACAGGAGACAGAGTCACAGATTCTCGAGTCTCTCTTACAGGAGATGGAGTCACTGATTGACTCTCTCTTAAACCCAAAGGACTTTCTCGAATCTCTCTTACATGAGACAGATTCGCTGATTGACTCTCTGGTGCAGCTGAAGGATTTTCTTGACTCTCTCTTACAGGAGATGGAGCCACTGCTTGACTCTCTATTTCAACTAAAGGATTTTCAAGTCCCTCTCTTGCAGGAGATGGAGTTACTGATCGACTCTCTCTTACAACTGAAGGATTTTCTCGACTCTCTCTTACTTTCGATGGACTCAGTGATTGACTCTCTCTCACAGCTGAAGGAATTTCTCGAATCTCTCTAAAAGAAGATGCAGTCACTGGTTGTTCCACCTCTGTCATAGAGATATCATCACCTAGATTCATCTTGATATAAGCCTTATCCTCTGAGAAACTGCAATCAATAAACATAACCTCAAGAATGAGAAAATAAATCTATTTTATTTCCAAGTCTGTAAAATGAACTAATGGAAAACTTAAAAAGCTCAAAGATTTTTGCATAGAAGGAGCAACCAGCTATTTACAAGACAGGGAAGACTCTTAGGAGAGAACCCACAAAATATTCTTAGTTTTCTTACCTTATAGCTATGTTTTTCAGTGTGATTATCCTTTTTTTCCTAAGTGTGTTTGCCTAGAAATCCTAGGTGCAATGACCTGGCCTGTCCTGCATCATATTGTTACAAGATTATTTTAATTATATTGGCATTTGCCACATGTGACCCACTAATGGTTCCAGACCCACAAACGAAACTATCTTTATTGTTACAAGGGTTTACATTATAAAAACAACTTAAGTTTATTTAGTATTGTGACGAACTACACATAAAAGTTAGAAACTACATCTTGCAATGGCATCTAGTCATTAGAGTTTACTCATCTTCCTTAAAGAGTTCTTTACAATCAAAAACTTGTGCTTTATGGTCATCCCATTTATTTGGAGTAAGATCATAGGCCTTTGTCATTCATTATTTTTGGGAGGAAAAAAAAGTCGAGTCTACTTTCCCTGCCATGTCATAAGTTTGGCTGCCTTTCCTGGTTTATTCCTTCATCAACAGTTTTCTTTCTAATTTATGAAATGTTCTTTTAATTGACAAAGACAAGTAATCTCTAACTAGATGATACTAGCCAATAGAATAACATGCAACCTCAATAACAATATATGTTACCAGAATCTTCGAAGTTGACAATTTATCTATCAAAGCTTAGCCCCAAGCATATTTCACAAATGAGGCATCATTAACTACACCAACAACATGCGATCAAACAAACTTTTCTAAAACAAGAAGTAAATTCAAAATGATTTCATTTAAATGACAATACAAGCAGAAAAATTTTCCATAAAGCTGTACAGATAAACAAGCAATTGAGCCAATGTTCATATATCTAAAGAGCACCGAGAAAAAGGGGGAAAACTAACACCAGTTAAGTACCAACAATCAATCAACTTATCAGAAGCAAAAGCAAGCAACAATCACAACCAGATTACTCCTCTTTCTTCTCCCACCGCTGTCTTCAAAGTTGATATTATCTACAAACAGTACCCCCAAACATAATCACAAACAAGGCATCCATACCTCGACACCATGCAATCAAACAAACATTTCTGAAAAGACCAGCAAATTCAGAAATGAATTCCTCAAAATGACAATACAAGCAAGAAAATTTTCTGGAAAACCATACAAATAATCAAACCACTGAGACAATGTTCATGTATTTAACGAGAAATAAAAAAAAAAGACAAAATAAAAATAAACAACATCAGCGAAGTACTAACAATAGATCGACTTATCGGAAGCGAAAGCGAGCAAAGATTAAAAATTTAAAACCAGACCACTGCTTCTCTCTTTTCTCCCGCCGCAGAGAACCTAAACACACAAAAACACTGATCAAACTCCCAAAAAAAGTACACGAAAAACCGCAAAGAGAGCAGGAACGGCACGAAATGAAAGAGATGATGAAAGCTGCAAATTTGAGACTCCAGATCAGATCAATACTAAAATCAGACACAAAAAAAATCAGATTTTGCGATATATTTCCCAAATGATATCATGATATAACTCTAGTCAATGATTTCAACCCCCAAAAACCTCTTAATAGAAACCTCGGCTTACCACAGCCCCTGATCGAAGAAAGCAATGGAATTGGGGAAGAACTCCGATGCGGGCGAGACAATCGAGGCGTCCCAAGGGCAAAGCCTCTTGTCAAAGATGGAGAGAAGCGAGATGAAGAGAGAGAGAGAGAGAGGGCTGTGTGTTTGTAGACAGGGAGAGAGGTGAAGAGTACTAAGCGCCTACCCTTTTCTTTTTTTTTTTTTTTTTTTTTTAATGCTCCAGGTGTTAAATGAACGTTGATGTGCTCCAAAGCTTCTCATTTTTACGTTTTTTTGTTTTTATTTTTATTTTTTTATTTTTATTTTTTTATTTTTATTTTTTTATTTTTATTTTTGGGGGATAATCCACATCCCATTCAAGCAAAACATGGAATAATTACCCCATTATTAATTTAAAATTTTATTAAAAAATAATTTGTGTAATTTAATTACTATTGATTAAATCGGCCAAATGGATTGTTATATATGTATCTTTCGCTTAATGAATTGTTATTTTTATTTAATACCAATAAATGGAGATAAGATAGGAAAAGAAGAAGATAAAACAGAGAGGAGATATTATTAGAATGTGCAGTTATTACCCGGAAAATGGCATACTTTTGTATTTGGCAAATGGGCAGTGAGTTGGTTCCTATTAATGCCACTTTTATTCTTCTATTAATAACCAGGACGCATGAAGTTCTGATTTTGTTAAATGAATAAACAAACAATTTAGATAAAGCCATAAAAAGAAAGAATTAATCAGAATTTTCAAATTGGATTTCTGCAATTCATAATGCATTCCAGACAACAAGTTTTATATATATATATACAAAAATAGGAGTTCAGTAGTGGATCAGAAACATCCTTGATACAATGATACCATGTTTTCTTTGATCACAATCTCCACATGATAGGAGTGGATGTGGAAGAGGAGATGGAAGGAGCCATGCAATGCTGATGACATTGTTGGTGAACCTCACCTCCAAGTCCATCAAATCCTGTGCTTACTGTTGTTTGTTCTGCAACTTCCTCCACTTCCATGGATGAACCTTCAGCTTCTTCAGTATCCATGGATTCTTCAACTATCCTGCCTTTTGACACCCAAGGTACCAGAGCCAGGGACTTATCATCTTCAGCCTCCCTCACTGTCGGCAGGTTCGATTTCGGTCGATAGAATACTTTGTCTGCAAAACAGGTATCAGTTATTTACCTACTGCTACCTATAATCAACCTTGAACAAATTCATTTTTTACAAATGCTGAAGCACAATATCAAATACATACTGTAAACAGAAGTAGTGAATTTAAGTGTACTTACTCTTGAGACCAGGGAACAGGTCTGAACACACTGTGAAACATGAGTTTGATGAGCTTGGGGACAGCAGTAATGGAGAATCCACTGGCTTGTACAAAACAATAGCTCTCTCTTCATTTGGAGGAATAACCGGTGCATCCTCGATCACTGGATCGATTTCTGGTGCTGTGTTTCTCATTTGCTGCTCTCCCGGCCATTGCTCCTGATACACTTGAGGAACTACAATCTCATCTTCTTCCATGATTGGAGGCAGATCAGCATCCTTACACATTAACAAAAAAAAAAGAGTGCTAAACTTGGTTAGTAACATTTGATTAATACACTACTCAAGGTCACACCTGACTATTGAAGAACAATCCATAAATACAGTACTCAACGTCACATCCTGATTATTGAAGAACAATCATGCAAAAACAGGAACATAGATGAGAATGTCCAAAATCAACAACAAAAGATTATGCAAATGGATAGAAACTACTTCAATTAGCCTCAGGCAGTTCACCAACTGTGTCCTGTACGAGTTCAATTTATTCGGCAATGCTAACCACACATCACTACATGGAATTGGAATCCCAAAAAAAGAAGAACAAGAACAAGAACAAGATAGAAAGAGAGAAACTTATCTACTCTATCTATCAGGTGAATTGAACTTTGGAACCAGCCCCTTGAAACTAAAAAGTAGCACCTTTCATACAAACAGTTACCCATAAAAAAATTCCTTTTTTTTTCCACCATATTTCTCCCCTTCTTTCCCTCCAAAGTCACTCTTTTTGTAGTAGATCGATCAAGAGTCTCAACCTTTTCTACTCACCAAATCGAAAGGTTTCAAGAGAGTCAAATCCAAAACATGACAAACATCAATCACAAGTAAAATCTCTAAAAACTAAAAAAAAAAAAAAACTCCCAAAAATCACGGTTTTCATTGCTCTTTCTTCCCTCTAATCCATCAAAACTCAACTTTAACAAAAAAAAACAGTAAATCAGACACAATAAATCAAGAAAACAGACAAATGAATGCTTACCAGCCTCCTAATCTTCCTGGCGGGAGAAGAGAGCGAGAACTCAGAGAACTCATCCGAAACATCATCCACGTCCTTCCTCTTCATCTTGCCCGACAAAAACCCCACCATCCTCTCCAATCAACCTCAAAAATCCAAACTTTAACCTCAAAAACTGAATCACTACTCTCAATCTCCCACGCCGATCAATCACAGAGACGAGAGATAGAGAAATACCAGCTACTGATCAAGCGAAAGAGGCCTTCCAATCTGCTCTGGAATTCTCCAGAAGGATCCAAAGTCTCGCGAAACCGATTCTTTTCTGTCGTCTTCCCGCGGTCTGAAGGCTGACTTGTTGCTAATTTACTCAATTACCCCGCAGTTGCTAAGGTACGTTCAGGGAGTTTGGTGCTTTCTCGTCATTTCGATGTGGTTTCCGGTTTAGCTTAAGTTGTGACGCCGGCCTGATGGAAGGAACGCCGACCACTTTGCTGACCGGTTTTGGTGATTGGTAAAGTAAACGTGCAATATGACTCTGTGTGTGTTAATTTCAACTTACTTGTGAGTACGTGCGAGGAGCTATAATAATGTAGTTAAAACAATATCTTTGCTTTATATATATATATATTGAACATAAATAAATTACAGAAAAAATAAATATTATAAACTAAACAAAACTTAAATTCTCATCCACACCCCGATTTTGGATACTTGATTTAAATTAGATTGAATACAAATTGAATTTTTGTCAATTCAAAAAACTGGATATATGATATGGATTTTGCTCATTCCCATTCAACGCTTTGAATCATTTGTGTTTACAATTACATTTTTTTTTAATAAAGTTGATTAACTACAAAATTATTAAAAAAAACCAAACAAAAATTAACAAACAAACTCAAAGAGAAGACAAGAGAAAGAAATCAACAAACCATACACACGAAACACAAACAAGGACAACTGGAGACTATGACGGTATCACCAAGGGTGTTGCATTCCTAGTACAAAGTACAAAAACGGATAAGACAACCGGTGACTGAGACAACAAAGTCCACCTAAAGGCAACATAGGTCTTCTCAGCCGAGTCAAGGAGAATCACTCTTGGGGATGTGGAGGATGACGCGCTGTTGGCAAGAACAGCAAATCTGGCGCTCATAAAATTAAGGGAGTGTTTGGTGATCTTGTTGGAGTTGCTAGGAAGAAGCTAGGTTGGATCTCTATCTATAGAGATCCAAGCAAGTAGCATGTGAGAAATTTTAAAACAAGATAGTGGTTGGAGACATAAATTTGTAATTGAAAATATAGTTATTTCTTTCCAAGCCATAAATTAAAAAAAATGACTTTGGATAAAAGATCCCAAAAAATGCGTTAGTGCACATCTAAATGGGGAATCCAGGTAGTCTAAACCTCTGCAAGAGAATGTGGTATCGACGAAGAGTTTAGATTATGCATGACAAAATTCCATATGCGTACAAAAAAATCACAGTGGATTGGAAGATGGTCCACTGTTTATGAATTTCTATGACATAGAACGCAAGTGTCAGTAGCATTATAGCTATTGGCATATGTCATCCTTTCTTAGCAAGATAAGTGAGAGTTAAGATTTGTTTTCACTAGCAAGCCAGCAGAAAAAAAGCGTAATTTTGCTCGAACAATTCACTTTTCATAATTTAGAATAAACTGAAATTCGCGTTCCTCCATCATTTAAGAATCTGTATGAGGATTGAACTGAAAAGAACTTTTGCTCTCTAAAGTCCAAATGAACACAGCCTCCTGAGGAGAAAAGCATACTAGAAGAGACTGCAAAATGGCCAGGAGGTCCACTGAGGAGGCCACACGAAAGAGTGTCCCTTGAGTAGAGATAATAAGCATGAATTGTCTGATTGTGATCTAGGGCGTGGTGCAATTATTAAATAAATAAGGCCATAAGTCTTTAGAAGCTATAATCAGAGTAATACTGGCCCAAAAGAAGGATTTGTTTATAGGCGAGGGAATGGAAAAGTGGCCCTAAAGGTCCTCTGTTAAGATAGTTTAGGTGAATAATTTTGGACCAGCACCCTTGCTATCCAGTGTAGATCTTCCACCACCACTTAGCTAGAAGGGCTTTGTTGAAAGAGTGAAGGTTGAGAATTCCCCACCCATGCATGTTGCATGGTCGACATAACCTATTCCAAGCTACCAAACACAAGCCTTTTGGTCCTAGTTCTGGTCCTTTTTAAAGAAAATCTCTATGGATCTTATCTATCTCTTTAACTACCCAAGATGGTAGTTTGAAGACAGACATCTAAAAGGTAGGAATAGAGGATAAAACTCGGTTAAGAAAAGTGAGGTGACCTCCAAGGAAAAGGTAATTGGCTTTCCAAGATGATAACTTGGCTCCAACCATCGAAGTTAGTTTCATCCAATCTTGATGTCTAGGGCATCTTCCTAAGATTGGAACCCCCATGTAAGTGGGAGGAAGACAATCCCTAGTGCAATTAAGGATTGAAGCTAAGGCGCCACTAGGTTGGAACCCGAAGTTCATTGAGTACAAACAACTCTTGTTGTAATTGATGGCAAGTCAGGAGGATCCTCTGAAAAGGTAAAGAATAAGCTTGATAACGAGAAGGCCTTCTTGACCTCCCACTGTGAAGATGATGAGCCCATCAACATATTAAAAATAACAGCTGTTTCCCATAGAACCAATAGTTACACCAAGAAGAATTTTATTTAGAAGAGCGTGGGTAAACATCGCACTTAGTGTATTTACAACTATCCCAAAAAGGAAAGGGGAGAGTGGGTCTCCTTGGCGCAGGCCTCATTTACATTGGATGAACCCATGAGGCTCTCCATTAACTAGAACCTGGGGCTTGGAAGAACTGAGGATGTTAAAATCCAAGAAATCCAACAAGGACTAAATCCTCTAGCTAAGAGAATATCTAGAAGGAAATTTCAATCTAGAAAAGCCTTATCCTAGGAGCCTTTTGCTTTTGGAGATGAAAAATAAGCTCATAGGCAGCAATAATGTTATCAATAATGCATTTTTCTTTAATAAAAACCAATTGGGAATCATCATTGAGGTAGTTTATCACTTTACATGGTCTGTTTGGCAAGCAATTCGAAAATAATTTTACAGGAGGAATTTACCAAACTAATAGGGCGAAAGTCAGATATCATTTCAGGTGAATAATTTTTAGTGATTAGAGTTATATGAATCCAATTGAAACGTTGTAAATTTGCCCTTCCTTCAAAGAAGTCATTCCCAATGTTTTTGGAAGAAGAAGAAGACGGGAAAGCCATATGGACCTAGGCGTTTAAACATTACCGGTTTAATTTCTTTGAAGGAAAATGACTCGTCTAAATTGGAACTAATTTCAATACAATAGATACAAAATAAAAAAAAAAAAGAAATTTGAGGATTTATTTAAAAAAATAAGTCTAGAAAACATGTTTCATTTACCGTGAAAACGAAATGTTTTTTATTTGGTCAAAAATCTTGATACTACTAGTTTTTAAGAGAATTTATGGTAATGTAGTTAATTGAATAATTGAAATGTCTTTTATATTGATTATTATAATGTAAATCAATAAATATTTTTTATATAAATCTTATAATAATTTAATGCTATGTATTTAAATTATATATTGATTAGATTGAAATATATTCTAATTTATATAATACAAAATTATATTTACAAAAAATGTATACAATTGCCATTTTTATATTTCAATTAATATCAAGATTATTTTTACTAAAAATAAACATAAAACATCCCAAAAAAAATCACCTTGATTGATCAAACGCCGATCCCGAGGCAGCTTCAAAGGGAGTACTATTAATCCTCTTTTGAAAGACCTCTCTCTCGTTTCCCCCAATAAACCCTCCAAAACCTCCCGCCTCTCTCTGCCATGGCGAACGCCGCCCGATCGCTCGCCGGCGTCGAGGTTCCCATCCCCGGAGCTGACAAGATCCGATGGACCGAGCTCTCCATCCCATCATCTAGTCCCTCTTCATCTTTCCAACCCATTGCCGTAGCCCTCTCTCGTGACGCCGCTGGTTGCCACTCCATCTCTGGAGATCCTCCTGTCTATCTCATATGGTAACCCTAATACTCCATTCCCTTCCTCATTGCTTGAATTCCTTTTGATTTTCCTATTAGTTCATATAATTGGCGATGAATCTACCAATTTTGGGGGTTTGGGGTTCTTGAATTCGGTAAAAATAACTATCATTCTCTTTCTCATTTCCTATTCGTTTACATAATGAGAGCAGAATAGGGCAATCTCGTGGGACTGGGGGTTCTTGATTTCGGTAAAAATAGCTATTATTCTTGTTGGTTGTTTAATTATTTTGGAGTATAACTGCCCAGGAGAATTCACAAGGAGGCGCCAAACGTTCTCGAATTGTTTGAGCTTTGCCCTTGTCAAGAGTTGCCTGAGACGGGGTTGCGTCTTGTGTTCGATAATGCATTGCATCCGTTTTCCTTTTTATGCAAAAACGAGGTTTGCAGTTCGTCAAGTTTAGATTGTTTTGTTTACGAGAATTTTTTTAGTTCTGTGCACTCTCAAAGTTTTGCCATGATATTTCATCTTATCAATTTGTTACTGCAGATTCAGAGAGCGTCTGGCAGTCTTTATTTAGTATATGTATTGACAGTTTCAGGGCGTGTTTATCTTATAAACCTGAGAAGCCCCTCCGCTTATAGTTCTGGTTCTATTTTGCATCAAAATGAGCTCATAGAGCTGAATGTGCAAGCTCAAGCAGAAACAGGAAAAATAAGAGCGGTGGCAGCAACATCAGGGTGTGTAGCCATCGGGCGACAAGATGGATCTATTAGTTGTTATAAACTCGGATCATCAGATCCAAATTCAGCAGGTCCTCTTTTTTATTTTTATTTATTTATTTTTTTGGTACTGTGTTTTTGAAAAGCTTTCATATGTTACTAAGGTATTACCTGTATTTTCTAAATCTCATTTTGATGTGCAGGTTTTGTAAATGAGTTGCGGGATGATGGAGGCATAGGCCGATTATGGAATCTCATGTCCAGGTATGCTGTTTATGATATAATAGGTGCGCACTGTACAATGATTTTCCCATGCATGCTTGTTTACTCTAGGAATCTGGTTGTTCCTTTTTGTTAAGCCAGAGAAATATTTTCTTTCTCACCTTTTCACCCACTTGTTTTTGATTTATGTATATGGTAAAATATGTTTTATATGTTTTAATGTTCTTCATTCCTTTATTTAAAGTTTTCCATCCTGTTGATTACCTTGTATGTGAGTCATTTTAAAGTTTCAAGTCTTTGTATTATTCAATTACGTATTGTTGACAAAGCCATCTCCATGGTAACATTTTTTTCTTTCTTGTTAGGTACAGGTTTTGAGTTTTCATTTACTTTGAGGTTTAAAACATTTCTTTTGCAGGGGAAAGGTTGCCGGCTCTGTGCTAGATATGGTAATATCTCAAGTGTGGGGGAGAAAGCTGGTATTTGTTGTGCATTCTGATGGGGCCTTAAGGGTTTGGGATCTTGTAAGTCACACCAGGGTTCTCAATCATAACATCAGTTCACATGAACTATCAGGCAATTTTCACAATTCCTCAAATTCCAATTTTTCTGATGATCACAATCCATGTTTTCACTATATTGTAGGCATTTTCCTTTATAGTAATTATTATTTTTAATCTCATTTAGTTTTGTTATTGTTCTGTTTTATCCTAAAAGATCTAGCAGTGATGCTTGCCTTGTTATCTTTTGTTGCTTTGTGTTATATTTGTGTGTGCAGGAATACGTACCAAAATGTTCTTGCTTATCTATCATTTATTAAGTCTTTGAAAGTGCAATTTCTTAGTCATTCATTTAGCCTTTCCTATGTTAATCAGGATCAACTCCATTAAGGCTCTGGATCGGTGACAGAACCTCTGATACTAATCAGTTAACTTTGGCTGTTCTCCATGGTGGCTTTAGGGTATGTGTGCGTGTCTTTTCATTTGTACTAATTGTGATTATCTTGCTGGCTTAATATTTTTGTCCACTTAGGATAATGCGCAAGATGCAGATGCGGAGATGATTGCTATATATACCCTTACTTTTGGTAGTGGGGACAAGGTTATGTTATTACCAGAGACCTCACTGCCTAGTATCTCGTTTAAGGAGGTAAAAGTATTGCACACAAATTTTCATATATTTTTCATTATGTTCTAGTAAGTTTCAGTTCTCTGGATAATGATTTTACATCTGGGATCAATTGCCTGTCTGATGTATAGTGGCTATAATGTCTAAACAGGTCTTGGTATACATTAACTAAAATGTTAGAGTTTTGCAGATTGTTTTATTGTATCTGGAACTTTGGTGTTCTGTCATTTGCTCCACCACTTTTTGTTGTTTTTGTTTAGTATTCAGGTGAAACATTAGTTAGAAGTATTATTTTGTGGATTTCATTTTTATTCCTTTATGATAGCTGATTATGGTATCAGATCCTACTTTTGTCAAATTATTAGCAGTGTAAAGGATGCTTATTTCTCACTTGATGCCTTAATTTTATCAATGACTTTGTTCTGTGTTTAACTTTTTTGTGTGTGCGCGTGCCCGCCCGCACGCTAAAACTTAGTTGATGAAAGACTTACCCTTATGTGATATCTTCTTTGCTTGATATATCACCTTGTCTTACTGCATGAGTTTGAAATTTTACTTTTCAGAATGGACTATTTGTTATTAGTTTTTCTTTTTTATTCAAAAAGATATATTTCTCTTTGGGTTTCATTTCCAAAATTATTTTATTTGGTTTTACAGTTTTAGAGTTGGTATATTTTCTTGGATGAGTTACTCAACAGTATTGGGTGGGTAGTCTCTCTTGCAGAAATCATGTTCTACATCTGTGTAAACTAAGTATGAGACTGTCATGGAAGTTTTGATGTTCCTCTGTCTAGATGAAAGGTAATGCTTGGTGTGAGCAATATGATAGTGATAAACCTTGACTTTAAATGATTTCTATATGTGATTTTAAATGATTCCAAATACAAATGTTTTGTCAAGTCATTCACTAGAAAACCTTGACTTCGAATCCTGGTTTTCAGATTGGAAAGGTGATATATCTGCTCTTTGTGTGCAATTGGAAGTTTCTTATTCTTATTATTCTTGCATCTTTGGCATGGTTTTCTTCTGTTCTCATTTCTGTGGTGATACATCATTCTTCATGTCTTGTGTTTTCATATTATCATAAAACTATTATATTGGAATAACTAAATAACCTAATGAACAAGGTTCTGTTACAATTTCTATCAGGGAAGACTTATTGATGTGAAGATTGTTTCTAACAAGATCTGGATACTTAAAGAAGATGAATCAAGCCTATATGATTTAATTCAACTTGATTGTCAAATGTAAGTTTAATCTTTCCCCTATTGCATCTTTTGAGCCTTCTTGATGGATCTTCAATGCTGATTCTGACGCTTGGGTGCTAACTACCCTCGTATGGTGATAATGCTTGATGCCTTTGTTACTTTTCTTCAAGTATGATTTATGGTCCTCATTATGTGCTCCTGAGCAGCTATATTTTGTATCCTGTCTGATATGGCATTTGATAATACTTATTATAAGTATTTCCCTCAATCTGCAATGCATGATATGTTTGTTGTTATGTCTATCAGTTTCATTTTCATGATTCATGTATCCTTCCCAATAAACTATGGCAATCTAAATATGCTTTTTCAGCAGTAACACAGTTTTCTGCCGTTAAAATGAATTTTCATCGTCAATTTTGGTTCCAGGAAAGACACATGTAGCTATGGGTTGCAAGAAGACTTCATCGCTGACCAGCTATTTCAAAGTTCTGAACATGCTTTGGATGATCTGATATGGAACAATAATTCTATATTTTCCACAATGAAGGTTTGTAAATTGTCTTTCTTGTTTTCTTGAACTGGCTTGTAGTTATCATTATGATGATGGCATCAATTAGTCTTTGCTAGCATCTATTAGGAATGGTGAGGAAATGGCAATGTTGATTTTAATCCAAGAATTGTGATTTTGAGGCTATGAAATATTCTTTAGTGGATGTGTATGTGCTTCTTACGGTGCATACTTAAATTCTTTACTATATGGTACTTGGATGGATGATGAAGGCAGGTAAGGCTATTTGGTGGTGTGGTGGGGTGATATTGGAGTAAATGGGAAAATGTGATAGTTGAAGTGAATAGGACCATTTAAGATGGGAATAAGTGGTAGTCTGTAGACTGTAAAGGATAAAATTGTGATAGGAAGAGCATAAAAACTACTAGTAGTAGAAGGGTCGAATCAGGAAATTGATGAGGTTGATGTTTTGCAAACAGATAATTGTGTACCTGTAAATTGTAGAGGGAGTTAAGGCGACAAGGGCTGTTGGTCAATTATGTGAATCATATTTAGTTCCCTCTGTTTGGAAATGCTCATTTCCTTTAATTATTATACGATTTTGGAGAATTATTAGACTACACCTTTCATTTTTCTGTGATGTAATTTCTGTTTTTGAACTTTGTTCTCAAAATATTTTTCTCAATCTGTAATCATAATTATTATTACCCAAGTAACTTGCCCACCTTACTCTCTAGCTTCTCTTTGGTATTTCTGCGTTGAATGTCTTATTGTCATGTTTCAGGACCAAACTGCTTATTTTGTTTCATCAATTTTTCTGCGGAGATTGCTCCAACCTGGGGTTTATCAAAAGGATGCTTTACGCGCAACAGTAATGGGTCACAAGAAGTATCTCTCAGATCATGAGTTTCAGTCTCTCAGTGTTATTGGGTTAAAGAAGGAAATTTTGACAGCCATTGAACTTGAGGTAACTTAGGTCTTTTTAGAATATGAATGCTGTTTGTGGGTGCTGTTTTTGTTTGTCATTGCTCACTAATTTCATTTTCGATTACCAGGGAGTTGCTGCAAATTCAAATTCCACAATTTATTACTGGAAAAATTTTTGTGCTCACTTTTTTCGACATTGGTGTCAAAATTGTACTCCTTATGCTTTGCTTGTTGATCCTTCAACTGGGGCAATTGGTCTGATCAGGAAGAGCTCAGTTTCTCTATTTCGATCTTTGGATGGCATTGAGCAACTTATCTATGGTGGCATTCAAGAACTTCATTTGTACCTATTTTAAGATGGATTTGTTGCATGATGATTCGCGGTTCTTACATCTAAATTCTCAATCATAACTACTTTGTGACTTTCTTTCAGGGACCTCTGACGAACATGATTTGAGAAGCTCTGGGTTGTTCTTCACAGACAGTGATGTTGAGTGTGAAATCCTTTATGAGTTGCTTAGATGCATGAGCATTATCAATCATCAGCTAGGCCGAGCTGCATCTGCTGTGTTTTATGAATCTATTGTCAGTCCAATTATCTCCTCTGATGAGGTTATCTTCCACTTATTGAGGATATTGGAAACTGGATCAACTCCACTGCTAACAATGTCTCTTGTATCACAAGTTGGAGTTGATGCTGCATTGGAGAAGAAACAAGCAGCTCACAAAAGCCAGAGGAAATTTTCTGTTGAAATGTTGATGGCTCTTCACTCTTTGCGCACTAAAGCTTGTTCCTGGTCAAGTGTTTTAGATATCGTGGAGAAGTACCTGAAGTTTCTGAACCCACATAAAAGTAATGAACAATGTGAATTAAGGGAAATTTATAATGTCAATTCTATTTTGTTAATTCAAGCTACCACGCAAGTTGCCAGAGTGATGTTTGAATCTGCTTTTGATATACTTCTACTTCTTGGTTATCTTGTCAACAATAGTGGGCAGGTATATCTATTTCCTCTAGCATGCTTAAGTTATAAAATCTTTTCAAGTACTTTTCTGACTTAATAATTTTCATGTGAATGTGCTGATAATTTTCTCTTAGAATATTTGAATACTACAAAATAAGTGAATATGGAATCAGAAAGAATATTTTACATTACATTCCTATGACTTATCCCTTGCCTGTGAGGGGAGAGGTTGCTGTCTATGAAATTATAATTTTGTAACAATTGTCTCGGCGCTTATATAATTCACAGTGTGGATGAGCGTGGCATATAATTTTCTTTTCTTGTGCAAATTGGTTACCATTAGTTGTTGATAGTATGGTGCATTGTTAAACCTATGGCTTAGCTGCACAGTTACATAGGTTGATCATGTCTACTATGTCTATAGAAATTAATGATCTATTCTTCATAAAAAAATCTTCTTCCTTGCTGGGGTCATGCATGATCAAGGCCTTAAGAATAATGAATGAATTGACTATTACCAGTACAATTAAGTCTATAAATGCTCTTGTTATTGCCGTGAAATTCCTCTGTCAAATCTGTATCTTAATTCATGGAAACTAATTATATTCTCACATTAAGGATCTCATTATCCACATGTAATCTTTTTGGAATTTTTGGTTCAGCTCTACTTCTGATGTTTCTTCTTTAGATTAAGCGAGTATCATGTTATGACTGGCTCTCTCTGTGATTACAAGTGTCAACCCTCTAATACAATGGTTTCTTCTCAAGTTATCAGGTTGGCAGTTTATGTGGTCCATATGGAGGGAAGATGCTGATGACAATAGCATAGAGTTGATGAATCATAGTTGTAGACTACTAGCAAAATTGCCATATCATTCACAACAATATGAATGATAAAGCAAAAAACAATATTCTTATAGACTTATAGTCACAGTTCACATTGAATCAACATTTAAAATGCTTTTGTCTGTTTGGTAAATCAGAACTCTCCCCTCTAGCCTGTCATATTTTATGTGGAGAAAACAGATCTTTAGCTTTCCTCTTCCTCACAGTAGATTGTATATTGTGAAAATTAAGCTTCTTATGAACCTGTGGCACCTTAATTTGAGTAATCTGACACATGTTGCTACTTTTTTGTTCTATCAATTTGGATGCTCATCAGGCACTTTGATTGCTGTTGAATGTAATCAAGAAATTTTTTTTTTATTGATTTGAGTTTACTTTGATATGAAGCCTGAAATAACTCTAACTTGTTCATTATGCTATCTGTGTTCGTTTTTATTTCTTGAAACAGGTCTATATGATGCAAAGTGATCTTGCTAGAATAAAAGTCAAGTTGATTCCAATGGTTCAGGAGCTACTTACCCAGTGGCTTATTCTCCATTTTGTTGGAAGTACGCCATCTACACCATTGATTGGAGATGATTTCAGTTCTCGTCTTTCTTCGTTGCATATAGGTTTGCTCTTTTATGTTTAATCTAATATACCCGATGGTCCAGATCCCATTTTGATTTCTTTACTAACTGCTGTAGATATCAAGTGGTTTGATTTTAACATAATTTGTAGTTGTAGACAACCACAAATTCCTTTGCTTTGGTTTTTATCAAATTTAGATTTCATACTATAAACTGACTGACACTTGATGTGAGATGGTATCCCTATGAATGACTTAAGGGACACTAATAGGATTAGCTTGGGTATAATAGTACTGAACCAGATTGGCAAGTCTCTGAAGTTTCCCCTTGTCACAATCTTAGACCACTATCTGTTTGTTACATTGTCCATCCTTTTTGAGGTTAACTTGACTTGATTCATATGGAAGTATTTTGCAGACCTAGTTGTTTACATTCATTAAGCAAGACAGTTGCTTGAATTAGCATCTAGTATTCTGAGAGTGACTATTTAACCCATCTGTGGTATTATGCCCTCAGATTGTACAATTTTTCTTTATGATAATTTGTTGTCGGCAATATCCTGTTTAAGCAATTTAATGTTAACGTATTACTTATTTTCTCTGGACCTAGATAGTAATCTTGGAAAATCATCATGGAATGGCAAGCTTGGTGCATCTGATTTCCCATTGGCTGGCTTGCTTGATATTCCAGTCTCTTCTGATGGTCAGGAATTTCCTTGTTCAAAAATGTTTGCTGATCCAACCAAATATATAGCTTGTATATGGAAGTTTATCAGTTGGATTGTGAGGGGGGAAACCTGTGAGGGATCTCTTCTTTCTACTGGCCCCACTATTGCTGTATCATCTCTTCTAATTCGTCATGGTCAATATGAAGCAGCTGAGGTTTGTGATCTTTGTACTTTCCAACTCTCTTTTTTCTTTTCTTTTTTTTTAATTTCAATATATTGTTACCGGTCTTTGAGAAGGTGCGATGATTTGTAGCCATTAAAGAAAGGGCTAGCATTACTATGAGCTAATCGGATCTTTGTTTTTCCCTTTGTCAAGAATGTACTTCTTATAATAGATGCTTATTTGAGTAAAAGAAAAGTAAGTGCAAGTGCTCAGAGTACTGACAGTGGATGGAGTGCGCGGCTTCATCTACTTGGGTTTTGCCTTCTTTTGCAAGCACAAAATGGACTTCATGGTCCTGTAAAGGAGAGGAAAATTCATGAATCTATTCGATGTTTCTTCAGGTATCATGTCAATCACATCCTTTGCAATTGTTTACTTCATGTGATATTATACTTTAGACATGCTAATGCTTCCTGAAAATTTCCTTTAAGAATAGTTCATGATCCACATAGTTATGGCTCTCCTGATCTAAAGCAACATGCTGTAGTCATCCTCTATAGGATATTATTCAGAGGGATATCCATGTGTCCTGTAATTTTGCATTTCTTAGAGTAGATATCTTCTTGAATAGAATAATCTTTGTGGATATCCTTGTAATCCTGCAATTTTGCATTGTTGATGTGTTCTAGTGAATGTTCCTATTCTTTGGGTGTCATATTTCTGAAAGAGTTCCAATAATTTGTTATGCAAGAGGATCATGTAAAATGTGGATAAATAATGCCTTCTCAATACTCCAATACCGTTAATCATCCTGTTGCATCTATTGTCAGTGTTTCTCATTCAGCATATAAAGTGTTGCATATAACCCTGAGCATGCTGAATGATGTCATATGAAACTAAGCATTAGCTAAAATTGAAGGTCTGTGAGATGTAGGCAACAGTCTAGGTGAAGGGCTGTGGTAATTCATGATGGAAGATAGGAACTGTAGGATACTCTTTCTTTGTCAATGTGGCCTGGAGGATGGGGACAAGGGGATCTTAGTATGGGGAAGGAAATACTTAGATGTAGCGATTAATTGATTAGATTGTCCTTGAGCTGTAGTGTTTTTACGTGATTAAACAAAAAGTCGTCAAAAAATAAGAGGGGTTATCTCATAGAGCTAATTTTATTGAAACGAGGGAAAATTACATAGTTTAGAGTTACAGACCAAGAACAAAACACCAAATACAAGGAAACAAAATAAAAACTAAACACAAAGAAAGATTAGAGCACAAAGCCAGAAGTTTGAATAGCTTTCATAAGCCAGTGAGGCAACTCCCTACCCTGAAAATATAGCGTGAGCATATGCAAATTGATGGCGTGAGTTGCAAGTTTGAATGCAGGAGATGCCCAGGATTTCGGAATGTAGTGCAAGCCCGACCATCCTGCACTATGCAACAGATTGTTAATGCTAAGAAGCCAAGGTTGAAGCCTGTTATCAGCAGCATGATTGAGGGAAATCACTTTGCCAGAATCTGGGTTCGTGATGAAGAAATGTTTGATCAAAATCCCCACATCCATCACAGCTTGAAGGGCAAGGTTGATTGCTAGCAAGTCGGCCTCAACATCACTCAAAGTATGAATAGGACAAGCACCTGCCAGCAAAAAAGAATAATTAGAAGAAACACAAAGAAATCTAGCACCACCTACCTCAGAGGCTGCATTCTAGAAGCTGGCGATTAAGAGCAAGGGGCCATCACTCAATGAAAAGTTGTTAAGAAAAGTTGTTAAGGATTAGACGCATGCCAAAAAGATCAGCATGAACATTGATAAAATCCTTGGCATGAGCAATGGCACGGGAAGCAATAACCTGACAGGAAACAAAAGAACTCCGAAAAATTTTGTCATATCTGTTCTTCCAAATGTACCAGGCTGTGGCAGCAATGACAACCTGGACATAAGGAGAAAAACCTGCGCAGATAAGCCACTCGCCAGTACAAAAGCCCGCAACAAATGATATAGGAACATTAAGCTTAAGGCTAACTTGGCTCCAGACATCTTGGGCCCTACAACATGAGGCCAGTAAATGTTCAATCAACTCATACTCAAGATTACACATGACACAGGGGCTCCGGGGACCCAAATTGATGGAATGAAGATATTCAGAAGTATTGACCTTGCCTTTGAAGACAAGCCAAACAAAGTGCTTAACACAAGGAGCCACCTTAAGATCCCAAAGGGACTTCCAACTGATCCAATTATCAGTTAAGCATTGAAGACCATTCAAGTGCAGATAAACAACAGCTGAGAGATTGCAATTTGAGGACTTAGGGGTCCAAATCCAGTGGTTATTGCCAGTAGCCTCAATACTCCCTAGCTTGGGAATGAAAATATCCAAGTTACAACCAAATAACTGCCCAAGCTTATGTAAGTCCCACGATCCCTCAACACAAAAATCAGATACATTCATAGATTCCAAATCAAACTTAGAATTACAGAAAGTAGGGAATACTGACAAAGGAATCTCCGAGCACCAAGGATGATATAATAGAGATGTTTGATTACGATTCACCAATTTAATTCTCAAACAAGATTTAAGTTTAATAGCAGAATAACAAAGCCCTCTGAAAAACCAAGAACACCCAGTCGGAATAGAATCCCGCCAAAAATTGAAAAAACCATACTTAAGATACAAAATGTCCACCCAGAAATACTCATCATTATTAATATATATTTAAAAACAATCTTGGCCATAAGAGAATGCTTAGCAAGAAGTAAGTTTCTGATTACAAGACCACCCTCAAGCTTAGGGGTTGTAATATCATTCCAAGCGACCGAATGGATGCCCTTTCCATTGCTACTCTTACTCCAAAAGAATCTCCTAACAATTCTATTGATCTTTTGGAGGACAGAGTCATACATAAGATAAACAGATATATAATAGATAGGGAGGGAAAACAGGGAAGAATTGATAAGAACAACTTTGCCAGCCGGGGAGAGTTTGGAAAACATCCATCTAGAGCAGCGGCGCTTGATATCTCCAATGAATGAATTAAAGACAGCCTTAGCCAGGCACTTAGGAGATATAAAAATGCCTAGATATTTAAAAGGAAAAGAAGCAGCCGGAAAATTGAGAATTGAACAGATACTCTTAGCTACCCACTTATTGAACTAAGTTGGAAAATAAACATCAGACTTAGTGGCATTGGGAAACTGGCCAGAAAAACTACCAAAATAATCAAGACATAATTTGAAGAACCTAGCAGCTTGTCTAGAAGCCTTAGTAATAATCACCAGATCACCAGTAAACATTAAATGATTAAAATTAACTTTGAGCCGATTATCAAAACCTGGGATCAACTCAAGACGAAGGGCATAATTCATTATGGTGGTAAGGTTCTGAGCCACTAGGATAAAGAGGTAAGAGGAAATAGGATCGCCCTGACGAATGCCTCTAGTGGATTGGATCCAAGGGGTAGGCTGGCCGTTTATAAGAAAAGAAGAGGAAGGAGAACTAATACATGACTTAATCCAAGTGATCCAAATAGAAGGGAAATTCATTTTAGTGAGAGTAGCAAGAATTGCACTCCAACTGATGGTATCATAAGCCTTTTCGACATCTATCTTAATTAACATCCTAGGGGGGTTCCTACAATCACTCTCCAACGTATGCACTACTTCTTGCATAGCTATAATATTATCGAAAGGGCAACGGCCAGAGACAAAACCAGCCTGCTCTCTCCCAATAAGATTAGGGAGAACAAGCTTGAAATGATTAGCCAAAATTTTAGAAACAATCTTAAAGCAGACATTGCATAAAGAAATAGGCCTGTGGTTAGATATAAAACAAGGATTAACTTTCTTAGGGATAAGAGCAATAAATGTTTTACCTCAAGAAGTAGGCAAAGTAGGGTTAGCAAAAAAATAACTAATAGCTTCAAAAAGACGATCACTAATATCAGGCCAGAAAAACCAATAAAATTCCTCATTAAAACCGTCAGGACTCGGACTTTTACCAAACGGGAGTTCAAACATAGCCAATTGAACCTCCTCCCTAGTAACATCACGAGTAAGGAAGTCACCATCCAAAGAAGATAATTGGGGAAGATCATTAGGAAGAGCATTAAGAATATCAGAGAAAGAGTCCCTAGATGAATTAGACCAAAGATGGAATAGAAGTTCATGAAAGCATTTTCATTACTAGCACGGTCAGAGTATACATTACCTAGCCAGTCCCGAACCTGAGTAATGGCATTAAGGTGATTGCGAATACGAGTGGAATTATGAAAAATCTTAGAATTAGAATCACCTGCACAAACCCAGTTCAAGTGCGCTTCTGAGCCCATTTGGAAGTATTTTGCCTCTCTAAAGCGGCATGTTTAGTATGCATTTCATCGAGCAAGTTCTGGGAATTAGCATCAAGAGCTTTAGGGAGTTCCAAAGAGGCAATAATGGACTCAGCATGGTGAATGTTAGAATCTAGATTGTTCAGACCTGAACGAGTCCATTTAAGAATGTTAGCACGAGATCGAGAAAGGAGATGATTAAAAGCATGCAAAGGGTTACCATTAGGAGAAAAGTCCCAGGCATTGCGAACAACATTATGGCAACCAATATAGTCTAACCAATAATTATTAAAGCGGAAAGGGCAATGAAAACGCCTACCAGATAAAATAATGGAGAGAAATAAAGGGGCATGATCAGAAAAAACCTTCGGAAGATGTCTACAGGTATAGTTACTGCAATTCGCGGACCAATCCAGATTAATTAAGCCTCTGTCCAGGCGGGCCCAGCGTCTAGCAGCACCCGACTGCTTATTACACCAAGTGAATCTGGGGCCTAAGAAATGCAAATCGAGATTATTGGATTCAATAAAGTTAACAAAATACCGAGCCTTATGAGCATAGTAGTGGAAAGATCCACCTTATGCTCATCCTTCGCACAGATAGTATTAAAGTCACCGATGATGAGCCAGGGGACGTCAAGAGAGGAAATCCTAGAAAGCTCAAATCACAAAAAGCATTGAGAGTTAAGCCGAGTGGAATTATATATAATAGAGATAACCCAATTACCCATATGGTTAGGAGAAATGATAAGGTGAAGAGCGCGCCGAGAGATAGCGAGTGGGGAGACCAAACCTAGAGGTTTCTTCCAGGCAACCAGGATACCCCCAGAAAAGCCTTCAGAAAGGATTGCAGTCCAGTTCCAAGAAGAAGGAAGACCCCGACAAAAACGACTGACTCTACCTCGTTAGCTCTGGTCTTTGTAAGGCACAACATCGAAAGATTGTGTTTCCTGATGAGCTTAAAGGCATGATTAGTGGTATCCTGCGCAGAGATGCCACTACAATTCCAACAGATAAGATTAAACAAATTCATAAGAATAAAGAAAGTTAAAGAACCAACTACTAACAAAAGTAAAGACATAAGAACAATGAGATCGGCCATAAGGACGAAACCAAACAAAGCCTAAGCACCCTTTCCGACAGAGTCAACTCTACCCTTCTTGAGGGAAGGCATAGAGGCCTGTGAACCTTTACGAACCAATGCTTCTCTTCTAATTTCCGATTCACTCTGAGCAAGGGTCATCATATCATCCGGATCCGCTTCATCAAGCATCTCAGCACCACTGTCTTCAAGGGATCCCTCCCCATCTTCAAACTCAGTATCAGGAGGGTCACCTTGGAGGGCTGTGGAGAGGCGCTCAACCAATAAAGCATGAGAGGAACTGGATCCATTTGTCCTGAGAGGGATTTAAGGGGAAAGAGGCCCTAATGACAGGAGGCCGCGAGGAGGTTCGAATACCAATAGGGTATGGGTTTGCTTTTCGAGACGAGGGGTAGGTGAGGCATGGGGCAGAGTGACAGACTGGTGGCTAGAGCTAGCGCCAGGCGTCAAATTTCAAGGCAATAGAGAGTTATTCCGAGGCAATAAATAGTTAGGGTCCCCAGGAATAAAAGTGTCAGAAGCAACGTCCCGAGATAAAGAAAAATTAGGGTTCCCAGGAAGAGCACCGTTGGGGTCCCGAGAAAGGGTAGGCGAGCTGTCGTCAGAAGGAACCTTCCCAGCAGAAAGATGTCAGGAGTAGTAGTCACGTCAGCACTAGGAGGCTCTGAGCGAGGGGCACACTGAGCGATGTGATTGCCCCTGCCTCTCGCTCTCAGCCTGCCATGTGTGCCTTAGATGCCAGAGCCCCTGCCATCTGTCTCAACGGGGTGGCTATCGGCTGCCTTGTCCGTAGTTACGTGACTAGCACGGGGCCTATCACTGCGACCACGGCCGCGGCCACGCCGGCGAGCCACCAACATCCAAGGGCCAAAGTCCATTGCCGAAGAGGAAGCAGGAGGCTTCATTGAGATATTAAGGCTAGGAGGAACTGGGTTAGTACTGTCCAGATCCATCGTCCGAGCAACTGCATCTGTACTCGAGCCAGAGCCTACCGCCGGCCCCCGCTGAGGATGGGGGGGGGTGGATGGGCTTTGCCGTTTCCAGTTGCTGCTACTCTAGGACATGAACTGGAGCCATGGCCAACCATCCCACGGGTATAACAGAAAATAGGCAGCTGTTCATACAAGACTAACACAAAAACCGATGAGTAGAATCACCGACCCAGAAACCACGACATAAAGGCTTAGAAAGATCAATCTCAATACAAACCCTGGCAAACTTGGAACGGGTTAACGATATAGTAAAATCGTCTACCTTGAGGAGAGGACCAAGATGAGCAGTGAGCAATTCAAGCGAATCACCATCCCAGAAGTCCACTGGGAGATTGTGGAGTTGAACACAAATGGCCGCCGTATTGAGCTTGGCGAACGTTGGCTCAAAAAATGGCTTCCATGGAGATAGCTGGAGAATGATTCCATTGATGGACCAGGGTCCATCTTGAAGAAGCTTCTGTATAACGGGATGAGAATCACAACGGATAAGAAGGAAACCATTAGGAAGGTCGTAGATACAAACCTCCCCGAGATCAGCCCACTTAACCATCAGAATCTACTTCACCTGCTCAAAAGGCGTGGGTTTACAAACGAATTTGCCATACAGAGAGTTCTGAAACTTCATACGAGCTCAGCTAAGAACTTCATCATCAACCAGAAAGAACTCAGACGAGGATGCTTTGATTTTGCTCAAGATCTCTGGATTATGAAGGGAGAAGAAGCGAGAGTATGGGTGGCCTGTGAGGCGATCGGAGCTCAAGACCTGGAGGGCAGCTGCCCTGGGCGATCGCCTAGCTATCCCCCGCTTGCCATGGCAAGGGGGGGAGAGAAGGTTCAAGGGAGAAGTCGAAGGCACTGTGGAGAAGACTCATGATGGAGCTATTGCTAATTGAAACCAAGTCCTTAAACAACCGTTTGTTAAAATAAGAGGGGTTATTAAACCATACTAGGGCATTAAAGTGAGGAGAATCAGGAAATATTGAGTTGATGTCATGCATCTCAAAATTTGTCTTCATATACATAACAGAGTCCCTTGTGGAATAAGCCTATTTCAAAAAATAGTGCCCTTTAGTTTTTTTCTCTTCAGAAAATAGTGCCCTTTTGTTTTCTTGAGTTAGGGAAGCAGATTTAGTCAAGATTACTTGACGTTCGTATGCCATCCCTTCCGTTTAGTGATCATTTTAGGATTTGTCTGAGCAGACGATTTGGCTCGAGTTTCATGTTGAAATACTGCAAACCCACACATTTAGCAATCACTTTAGGATTTGGGTTTGAGTTGGTGAAGTAGATTTCAGATAGTGATCTCACCCATTTAGCAATCATTTTTTACTATTTGCTTTGTGTTAGAGAAGCAGGTTTGGATCAAGTTTCACTCTAGCATTATGCAATGCCACTCATTTAACAATTGTTGTAGGTCTGAGACCAATTATTCTATAGGCTTTATACTTATAGGGAAGCTTGGGGTTTGATTTTTGGATGAAGCAGGCTGGGTTTTTTATTAAATTTTAGGGGAAGTGCTCTTCCACTATATATATATTTTTTTCATTCTGGGTCCAGTTCAATACAGGTATATTCCATTACCAGACCTATGATGACAATATGTAAAGATTTGACTTGTTCTATACATCCACATTTGCAACTCTGATATAGAATTTGGAAAGCTCAATGAGACAAAATGTCACCTTACTATCGCTGACTGACTTCACTCCATCCTGCCAGGTGGATCCAGATCCACAGCATTTGCTCATTCTTCACTTCATTCATCCTTTGTTGTATTTATTTTTTACATAGTGTGTGTATATGTTGCATTTTACATAATTGAATGCTGTGGTAAGAGATGGATAAAAAGCATGATACCGTCACCACTTAATTGCTATTGAACATTAATGTACAGAGCTGCATCTGGGCAAGGAGCTATGCAATCTCTACAAAATGTATCAGTCCAAACTGGCTTTGTATGTCAAGGTCTGCTTGCTCACCTTTTTATGGGGAATCTCATGCATATGTCCATAGATGCTTTAGCAAATCTTTTCCATACTCTGCAGGTGAATTTTTATCTAAAGCGGTGTGGAAGCTTCATTATTATCAATGGGCAATGCAGATTTTTGAGCAATATGGTATGAGTGAGGCTGCTTGTCAGTTTGCTCTTGCTGCCCTTGAGCAAGTAGATGAAGTTCTTGGCTCAAAAGACTGTAAGGATGGTGATGAACTTCCAGAACCTGCAAGTACCATTCATGGACGGTTGTGGGCCAATGTCTTCAAGTTCACTTTGGATCTCAAACACTATAGGGACTCTTATTGTGCCATAATTTCGAACCCGGATGAGGATAGCAAAAGTATCTGTTTGAGGCGTTTTGTCAATGTTCTTTGCGAGCTTAGTGCAAGCAAGGTTATTTTGAGTGTTGATCTTTCTGCCTTCACTTTTGCTTTACACGCGACAACTTCATGATTTTATTGCTAATATTTTTGTTTTTCTGTGAAAATTTTAGAGATTTACTTTTCTGCATCACAAGGTAGCATAGCATAGTATTGGAAAATGTGGATATAGATAAATTTTACCTATATTAAGTGTATTTGAAACATTTCAATGTGAACATATTGTATTCTGCAGAATGATTTCTAGTTTATGAGATCTGAAATTTTATTGATTCAGAATTTTCTTATTGGATCTCTGTTTTTTTTTTCTTTTTAAATAATTTGATTTTTTATTCAGGTTCTTTGTGATGGCACAATACCATTTGTTGGTTTAATAGAGAAAGTGGAGCAGGAGCTTGCCTGGAAGGTATGCCATTATTTCAATGAACCAACTTAAAGTCAATTGGTGGGTTTTTTTTTGGTTGCTTAACGTATTTTGCGTGTTAACTATGTGTGACTATTTTCACTCAACAAAATAGGCCGAGAGATCGGATATTTCTGCAAGGCCAAATTTGTATAAATTACTTTATGCCTTCGAAGCTAATCAAAACAACTGGAGAAAGGCAGCTAGCTATATGTATAAATATTCTGTGAGATTGAAGAGAGAGGCTACTTTAAATGAGAACAGACAGCTTTCTTCTGCACTGCAAGAGAGATTGCATTCATTGTCGACTGCAATCAATGCTCTGCAGCTTGTTGATCCTGCTTATGCCTGGATCGACTTTCAGCCGGAAGACTTCCTTGAAGATCAAGATTCATCAAATAAAAGAATTCGAAAAGTCCTGGCTGAAGATTGTATGTATTTAAAAGTTGGCTTTTATGATTGTTTATCTTCTTTACAGTTTATTTTACCTTGTTAGAAGCGTATAATTTTTCTTTGTCCAATAAGTAATATTGATTTTCTTATTGTCCAGCTGCTCACACTACTGGTCCTTATTCTTGGAGGCAACAACATTGTGTTGATATTGAAATGCTTGAAAGAGAGTATATTCTAACATCAGCACAATATATGATTACTCTTGTGACTGACAAATTCAAATGTGCAGGTAAGGATTTATTTTTTTTTTCAAGATTTGATCTGATCTCAAATGTTGTATTAGAATTTCATTTGGAATTGCATGTTTCAGACCTCTAACTGTTTAGGTGCAAGTTTAGTGGTGTGGAATGTTGTTTCAACAATTATGTTTTTTTTTCTTTACAGCTGGTCAAAGTCAAACAGTTCTTGTGAATATTGTGGATGCTTTGGTTCAGGAAAATTTGTATGACATGGCGTTCACAGTTATACTCAAGTTTTGGAAAGGATCTGAAATGAAAAGGTGCTGGCATTTTACTTCCTGTTGGTATTAAACTTTGTTTCTTGTGGATTTGCATGAAATGAATACAGCAAGTGTTATCAGGGAGCTGGAACGAGTCTTCATTGCGATTGCACAGAAATGCTTTCCAAACAGAGTTGGCTCCTCTTATTTAGGGTAAAGTGTAACATGTCTCAAGTTTGAGTGCTCTTTAAATCTAGTTTAATATCTGTTTCTTTACTAGTAAGATATGGTGGAAATATTCCTTTTTTTTCTGAAATTTTTTTTTCTTTGAAGGAGCACTTTGAAGACTCGCTTCTTGTTGTTGCCATCGTCAGATGATGAAACAAATTTTAGCAGCAAATTAAATGCTAGCTTTGCAATTCCACAATTTAAGGGAAGCAGCCAATGGGAAATACTTGAGCTTTATATCGTATGTACACACTTCAAGATACTTCCCTTCTTTCTTTATTATTTTCAATCCTCTTCACTTGTACCTTTTTGTCTGAGTTTTCTTTGAGCTATTTCTTTTATGCTTTAATATCTGGTTGAAGTTCCTCTATATCATTTATTAAATCCAGAGTGCTGCTTTGGCACATTGGGAATTGAACCACAACAACCCAATCGGGCTCTTTCTTCTCATTGAGTACAGACATAGTTATTGTCTGCTTTAATAATATTTTTTTGTTCTCACAGGAGAAGTTCAAGAAGTTACACCCTCGATTGCCAGTTGTTGTAGCTGAGTCTCTTCTGCATACCGATCCTCAGATTGAGCTTCCCCTTTGGTTGGTCCATATGTTTAAGGTAACTGCTGAATTATGATTTGATTATTCTGGGGATATTTCAAAGTTATTATCAATCAAGGTAATCGTCTTGTTTGGAAAGCTTTACTGTTACCGTTCTCGCTTTTCTTTATGTGCTTGTTTTCATTTCTTCTTCCAATTCGGTAGTTTGATCTCTACTTATTACTGTATAGATAAATTTCTTTCTGATTAAGCATATTTGGAATGTGAAGTTTGGCTTGCTTTCTCTTTTTTATTACAACTGCTGTTTGGTTGATGAGTTAACCTAGAGATAGTCTTCACTGAGCTTCTCAAGACTTGTTTGTTGTAGATCTGATGTAGATGATGATTACCATTACCTTGGGTGCAGAGTTGCATATTCTTAATTTGAAAATTTAGTGGAACGGTTCATATACTCGATCAATTTTGCTGGTATGATAGGGTAGTCGGAGGGTGGCATCATGGGGGATGACAGGTCAAGAATCAGATCCTGCATCGCTGTTCCGTCTTTATGTTGACTATGGCAGACTAGCTGAAGCTACCAATCTGCTGCTCGAGTACCTAGATTCCCTTGCTACTCTGGTGAGTGCTCCGCTAACTGCCTGAATTTGTTAGTGTACATTAATGATTCACCTATCTGCTCCATGCTCTATATGCACCTGGTTAACTGGACCGAAACTTTTAATTCATCATCCACAGAGACCAGCTGACGTGATAAATAGAAAGAAAATGTCTGCTGTTTGGTTCCCATATGTAGCCATCGAACGGCTGTGGTGCCAACTAGAGGAGTTGCAGAGTGCTGGACATATGGTTGATCAATGCGACAAGCTCAAGCGGCTATTGGAAAGCGCGTTACGCAACCATCTGAAGCAGGTAGATAGATCTATCTTTTATTATGATCTGATGTATGATTTGTAAGTATCTTGCAACTTTGATCTGCGCAGGTGCAGTTGGACTCTGAAGATGCAGTAGCTGCTTCCCTTGGAAAAGTAATGCAGCAGGATCAATAATCAATAATCAATAATCAATGATCAGGTCAGTTGGAGCATCCTGCATGTTTGTATGTGAAATAGTCAGATATGATTGTGATCAACGAAACAAATACATCCATTTTGATTCTTGAGTTATTCAAATATAATTATTTTTTATCCACTCATTATATATTTTTCTTTGAAGAGACCAATTATGTATGAACTATGAACTCTCACATTGCGAATATACATACACTCACTCATGACAAAATAATATTTTCCAATCTCTTTAATAATAAATAGTGAATAAATTAGCGTGCTAGTTGGTACTACTACTAGTAATGTTGATTATCACAATAAACCAGCTTGCCACCCTTATTACAAAGCCCCTGCTCGCCAGCGCCTTCCACCACTTTACCATAACTGTACCTGAGAGGCATCACACCTAGCATCCTATGAAACTCTCTGATGCACTCTCCTCGCTTTTTCCAATGATCTCTTCTGATACTCAACCCCACCCGTCTGATCTCCGCCTCGTCCTCAACAGCACCTGATCCCGAGGAAGGCAACGTTCCATTGTTCCGCGGGTCACCCCAGTCCCTAACCTTGCCCTGCACCAGCACCGGCCCTTCTCCTCCCTCCATCGCCGCCACGAAGTTCATCAGTATATCCTCGCAATTCCTCTCCCTCTCCACCAATTCCCTCGCCTCCCTCAGCGCGCTCCAGCAGCTGTAGCGCTGCAAGTACTCCGTTCTCAGGATCATCAGCTTCGTCAGCACGATGGAGTAGCGGTCGCGGTGGACGGTGTAGATCCAGGTCTTGGATTCGAGGTCGAAGGCGTGGGATCGAGCGAAGAAGCCGATGAGAGCGCGTTCATGGGCGAGCCATTGGGAGAAGGCGTGAGCGAGGGCGTCGGGATCAGGGTCTATGTCGTCGTCGCACACGGCGATGGCGCGAGTGCGGATGGCAGCGCGTGGGAGGAATCGAGCGTTGAGAGAGCGGTCTGGGTGGCGGATTAGCGAAATCGGTGCGCCGTCGCTGGTGGGGAGGGCGGCAGTTAGGGTTTCGGATGGGGTTTGTGGGTTTCCCCAGAGGATGAGGACGGCGGCGACGTAGGGGAGGGAGGAGTAGAGGGTGGTGAGGGAGCGGAGGAGAGGGAGGCGGTGCTCTGAGTAGCCGCTGATGAGGACGGTGAGGCGATCGGGTCGGAGTGTTCTCGGATCCGGAAGGGATCCGACATCGCAGTGATCGGATCCGCCCGCCGTGGCAGCGGGGACGGTGGAGAGATGGAGGAGGACGACGACGATGGAGATTGGTTTTCGGATCATTTCCACGCAATCGGAGGCGGATCCGAGAATGGATCCGATACCATTCCCGCAGGTATACGTAGTACATGGATATAATATTTACATGAAGTTACAACAAAATTCAAGAAAATTACATGGCTCATGAACAAAAGCATACAACTTTTTTTTTATATAATTTTTAAAAATAGTAAGATGCATTGCTAAAACCACCTGGGTGGTTTCTCGCGGGAGGTAAAATTGATGAGAGTTTAAATCTCAAGTAGAAAAATTAGCTTTGTCAAGTGCAATTCATTCTTTTAACTCCTTGGATAAGTTTCCTTCAGTTTTTTTATATTCCGATCAAAAACTTTATTTAAAAATAAAAAGGGTTTAAGAGTTTGATTTTCAATAACTAAAGTCCAACATATTTTTTAATTAACCTAGTTACCTAGAGACCTGTTCTTTTTTATATAAATGAAATTACAACAAAATTTAAGAAAATTACATGACTCATGAATAAAAGCATACAACTTTTTTTTTTAATTTAAAAAAATAGTAAGATGCATTGCTAAAGCCACCCGGGTGGGTGGTTAGTGGCATCTGGCACGGTGAGTAACCCTAGGTTTTTTGTCGGTGCGGTAAAAAATGATGAGAGTTTGAATCTCAAGTATGAAAAATTAATTTTATCAGAGTTTAATTTTTATACAGGTTTCAATGACTAAAATCCAACATATTTTTTGATTAACCTAGTCACCCAGGTTTTTGAGAAATGGAAAAATAACAGTAAAATTTTTCCTATTGCTATGAAGTGGCAGTGACCACAAGTCCGGGAAAAATATTGAAAATGAGGTGCAATTGGAAATCAGAATTAATGGTTAGTATGTTATCATAATTGAATGTTGTCATTGGAATGGTTTGTTGATAGCTGTATTTATTATTTGGCAATGGTGCAATTGGAAATCAGGATTTGAACAATTGATACGCAAGAAATTTTCTCTAGTATTAATTAATTATCTCATTAATTCAGATTCACATAAAATCATACCAAAATTCCCAAACTAATTTCCTTTTTATCAACAAAAATATATAAAATAGTTAATTTTTTTTTTCTGCACACTTATTATACCAAAATTAGAAAATAACAGAAAAGAAATTATATTAACAATTTTTCTTTAAACGACAATTAGGATTCCCTTGCAAATCCCTAAAATAAATAAAAAAAAACTGAGGTTTAAACTGCAAAAGAAAAAATCACACGTTCCGCGAGAATCCCTGAATTTAAACATAGAGATTCGAATCGCGCATTAGATGGCATCAATGCGTATCAAATGCTAACACCCCACATCTTCATCATGCCACGTCATCATTCCACGTCAGCATGGTCCTCCCCTCCATTTACAAACACCCCCCTTAAAACTTAAACATTTATATTTTATCTTCAAAAAAAAAAAAAAAAACCACAAACCCCGGAAACCCTAAATCAAATCCTCGCGAGCGAAAGCAGCGGGCTGGATCCGGCGGCGCAGGCAGCTTCGTCGCGGCACGAGCTTTCCATGGCCACGGCTGCGAAGAGCTCCGAGAAGGCATCGAGGCCGAGTCGCGCGAATCGGGTCTCGTCCCGGTCAAGCGCCTCGACGAGCCACCCGAAGAACCCCGGATCGCAGGGGAGTGCGAGGCCACCAGCGGGTTGGAATCCATACTCCTCCTCCGCCCTCTCTAATAGCGAAGCGAAGACGGGGAGATTGAGGAACCGGGTTGGGATCTCGAACCGAAGCCGGTCCGCTCCAACGTAGACCGCCACGAACCCAGCCCGAACCGATCTTGATGAACCGGAGCCTGAGCTTGATCGGCTCGGCCATCGCCGGCGACTCAGAGATCTCCAGCGCCATATCATTTGCTTCAGTTTGCTGATCTGGCGTATCCTTTCCACCATTTTATATAAATTTTAGAGGGAAAAAAATTATATAATTATATATATATATATAAATATTATTTATGAAATAATAAGAATGAGATGAAAATGACAGGGACTAGGATTCAAGGGGGGGTTTTTATAGACCTTTTATTTATTTATTTATTTTATATTGGTTGTTTTTTGGGTAAATTATTGGGCAAGTTGTTTTTATTATTTTATTTTGTTTTAGGAAATTTGAATTTGGGAAAAAAAAAAGTATTTATTAATATTTTTGAGGGATTTGGTGTTAATTGTGATAGATTCTCTTTGTGCAAGTTGAGTGAATCTTGATGGATCTTTTTAAGGATCAAGTTTTGAATGATTCGTGGAGATACACTTACTATTAATTGAATAATATTTATTAGATAACATACATTTATTTTTATTTTTTTCATAAAAATATATAGATATATTTATTGATTTTGTTTGATTTTTTTTTTATCTGTTAGGTTTTTTTTAGAGTCATATGGTCTAAATTAGTATAACTGAAAGTTTTATAAAAGAGAAAGATAGTTGTTGAATTAAGCTTGAACCAACCCCAATTGGATATAAATATTGATTTTATACATCATTAATACTATTTTGAACTTTGATTCAAAGTTCTAGAATGTAGATTAGTCTTTAGTCTAATATATATATATTTGGGATTTGATGTGGGAAATAAATCTTTGAAGTTAGACTTTGTTATATTTTTCAAACTTAGGAAGTTGAGTCTGAGTCATGTAATTATTTTTTTCTTTTGTTTTGTTACAACCGTACATGCAACTTGGTCCCTTTGGAGGTGAAATTAGTTAAAATAAAGATAAAAGAAATTCTCTTTTGATTTTGTTGAGTAGAATAATGGGAGAGATAAAGAGAGCATCTCCCAAAGTGGACATTTTAAGACAAGCAAAGACTCCAAAACAGTGTTGACTAATGAGTTTAAGTAATTGATTTGAAGGAACAAGACATTAAAACTAATGAAAGGCATACTTTTCTTCTTCTTCTTCTTCATTTTTATATTTCACATAATTCTCTATTTTTTATTATTTATTGACGTATGAATTTTGCTGCAGGCTGGCCTTTTTTTTTTTATAAGAAAAGAGAAAAAAAAATCTTTGTATGTATTATATATTTCACAATTTATCAGTGATAATAAATAGATCAAATTCTCAACAAGATAAAGAAAAAAGTAATTCACTTATAATACTTTTCTCAATGAGAACTTAAACATTTAACCAACATTTTAGTTTTTTTTTAAAGAGCTTCTTTACATATATACCCAATAAAACCCAAACTTAATCATACATACATACATAATAAATGCATTGTTATATTACATCTAAGATCAAATTTGTTTTAGATTAATGACTAAAAAAGACCAAATTTGTTACTTGTATTTGTCATTCAATCCAAAAGAGAACTTTAGGATCCTCAGTTGCTACTAACTACTCAGACCATTTGATTCTAACTTGTTCTTTTCCATCACATCATTAAATAATAAAACTCAATTGCACTGTGACAATAATATTAATTAAAAAAATTAAAATAAAACAAGATACCACAAGTTGAGGAGTACATGACCTGTGCAACCTTATTTTGTCTTCCAAGCAAAAATATTTTTTAAGTTGCAAGAACCAATTAAAGGACAATAACCAAACAGGTGGACTTAGACAAAGTCCAATTCCAATTACCCTTTTTTTTTAATATATATTATTAGTTTGGTACCATCTTCTAATCATAAATTAGTAAGCATTGTCCTTAAATAGCTTCACATTAATCTCCACAAAGCCATCCTTAAAACCAGGAAAATAAAAGGAGACTTTTTTCTTGCAAACAAACTCCCCAAAGTCCTCCATCAATCCTTGATGAAGGATTTGAGAGCTCTTTCATTTATTCACTTCTTCTTCTTCTTCTTCTCATCAATGGCTTCTTGTACCTCATTATTCTCTTCTCTTCTTTATCAGCTTCAATGAAACAGAAGTAACAACCATTGCCACTTCAATTCAGCTAAATGATGATGATGATGAGCTTAATCAAGGTGCCAAAACTAAGGGTCTTGTCATTGAGGGGGAGAAGAGCCCAACATGAGGATCTTCATGCAGCTTTGTTACTTGGAAAGTTGGACGGTAGCAGAGACCGGAGAAACATGGAGGTGCCAAAAGGGTGCTTGGCAGTGTATGTAGGAGATGACTTACGCAGGTTTGTGATACCGGCGAGCTATCTTTGCCAACCGGAGTTTCGGGCGTTGATGGAGAAGGTTGCGGAGGAGTTTGGCTTTGAGCAGACCGGTGGCCTTCGCATTCCGTGCAATGAGGAAGCCTTTGAGGAGATCCTTCATGTCTTGGGGGACACTGTCGCAAGGAACAAGAAGAAGAAGAATAAGAAGAAAGATGACAAAAGTCCTACATGAACTAGGCTAAACAATCCATTTGAATTGATGCATTTGATGATGATGACAATTGAAACAAAATTCCATCTTGAATCTTGTAATTTATTAGTTTTTTTCCCCATCTGAAGAGATTTTAGTACAACACTGACTGCTGCTAACTCAAATCAAGCAGTTAACCGATAAATATTAACTTGATATTGAGAAGAAGAAATCATACTTGACTGCCGAGATTCGCAGAATTAGTCACACCAAGTAGGATGACATTAGGTTCCAGCTTATTTTCATGTGAGATGGCATCGGTGCTACGAAACGGAGAAGGTCTGGCTTGTGAGAGGCCCATGCCTGGCCCTCATCATGCCATTTGCCTGAATTGTCTAGGAACTTTGCAATGTTGGGGATGACCATTTCCCGACAGTGTAGGTGCAGCAGGGGGACCTTGGATAAGACGCTTCCCTTTTGAACCTCCAAACCTTCGGGCCTTCGTAGTTTGTAAGGTTTTCCAGAGAACGGTTCGTAGTCCACTCGGTCCATATTCTTCCACCTCTGGTGCACAAACCATCCATATTTGTAATCCCCAACAATAGGAGTCCCAAGTGCTTCAGCACAGTGGACTCGGACCTGCAAGACATCAAACATAATGTAAAACCGGTGATCAAAGTAAGTACAGCCTAGTTCAATATAATAAAAATAACATGAATCTCCGAAACATTTAGATTACTTGATGTTTCCGACTCGTAAGTGGTCGCAACTCTAACCATGAGCAACCATTAATAGTTGGTCCAAGCACTCGATACTCAGTTAGAGCTTCTTGAGAAGCATTGACGCCAGAAGGGTGAGCCAAAATGATTCTCTCTGCTTTTCCATCATTGAGAAGCACCTACAAGATGAAAGGCCAAAAAATTTCAATTACATCGAACCTATAAGAAAATAAAATCACCGGTACATCATAAAAAGTTCACGAATCTGTGATTAAAGGTCTAAGAGAAACAGGGCCTTTGCAAGTAAAGCCAAGGGTTGATGATCCTGCATAAAAATCCATCATTTGCTTGTAAATAAGGAAATAAAACCAGAAAACAAAAGGAAATACCTTTGACAATGGAGCAGAAATAATGCCTTGTTTTTCTTTTGGGCAGCCAATGACCAATGCCCAATACCTCTGAACAGTTGCTTCACATGCATCATTCCAAGTCTGAATAACCGGTCAATAGATGAATGACTTTAAAGGCAATGACACAAACATATTAACCAAAAGGATGCAGTAAAAACATATTTTCATACACACAGAAGATAACAGACTGAAATTAGCACAGCATGAAAAATTAACTTTTCTAGTAATGGTTGAAAGACAACACGCATCCGCGGTAGTCATCTTATGTATGAGGGTTTGGAAATAATTTGATGCCTTTCACAATAATTTGCAATATATAACAAAGGTAAATAGAAGAGTTATAAACCGAACAAACATTTTTCATTGGCTTATAATGTCTAACAATGAACACAGTACATTAGTTTTATACCTGAGAAGATGTTTTTGCGAAACCTATGTTACTAAACAACCAACTTAGGCGAGAAAAGCTTTCTTTCGATCTTCCCATCAATAGCAACCCACTGCTCTCTCTGTCTAACTTATGTACCTACATGAGATTAAAAGAACATTTTACTGTGTGTGAACTAAAACACAGGAGAGTCATCAAATGAAAAATGAAATATGGTATTATTTCTATGATTTTAGTCTGCCCAAAATAATACCAACTTGGGACCCTCCTCATTTCCATAAGACAATGCAGCCGCGGCCAGTACATCCATGCTGTTATGAACTGGTAAGTTTCCCTGTAGAGTATAACAAAAACACAAAAAACATCAAATACTGAAAGGTCATAGCTCATAAGAGAGAAGGAATAACAAGAGCTACCTTCATAGGAACTTTTGCTGGTTTGTTGAGAACAATTATAGCTGAGTCCTAAAATAAATGAATTTATAATTAATAATGCCTCAATAAGTGGAAGACATCAAAGTGAACAAAATGATTGTTGTATCCTTTTCATAAACAGTTAAAAACCTATTCTCCAGAAAAGTTTAAATAACTGAAAAAAGAGATTGAGTGTTTTTATGCCTTATGCATCACAAGTCTCTGTAAATACTGTATCTCATCGGCATTGGGATGTAGAGTTTCCGTCGGTATGGTGTCATATCTCTTGGAGATTCTGGATTCTGCAACAGATACTGGAATGTAGATCTTCATGCCAGGCTCCATAACATCGTTATGCTTAATCTGCATTTAAACTGAAAAGGATCATTACCTAATGCACATAATAACTGAAGGAATTCAGATATGTTTGACAGGGGAAGATAACTTTCAAAGTTAAATCATAAGAATCCAATTAGGCCATTAAAACATGGGAACATGACAACAGCTATTAATCTCACGAATAACGAATTTCTTTACCTTCTTCAAGGAGTGCGGCTTCTGGCAGCCCTTTGCTGCTGAAACAACATCCTCTGAGATTCCCACATGAACCTGATAAAAGAAAGAATGTGCACTGACTTTGAAATGCCCAAACTTCATATGTCCACTTCTAAAATCCCACTTTAGGAATCCCAAATATGGTTTTTCTCAAATCCTATCACTGTATAAACCTAAGACAAAATATCACATAAACTGGCCATATAAATTCAACAACGCCAGTGATGAGTAGAGGGCAACATTTTATGCTCCATTTGCTATTAGAGGTAGTATTGAATGTCCTTGTTAATAAGATGAAATGAGATTATTTCACCATAAAAAAAAAAAAAAAAACCCATTAATGAACAAATAATAAGATCACACGTTCATCTATTCTCAAAATCCCAGTCACTCTTTGCTATCTCCCCTTCATTCTGGATTTACTACCAATAAAAAAAAGAAGCAATCCTAAGAAACATCAATAAAACTTCAAACTTTCAATTCAATCAAGCATCTGTCAACACTCCCAATACATCTGACAAAGCAAATGAAACACAAGACCAGAATTGCAATCAGTCTGCAAGCCCAACAAAACATTCCTGAAATCTCCACACTAAAGTGGTCAATGCCACAAAGATTTAAACTTTAATCACATAACCAAGTTCGTTCAACTCACAATCCATCAAATACTCTGCAACAATAATAAAAAAAAAAGTTATAATTTTTATGAACCAAATAAGCTCACCAGGCCTTTGTTGAAATGGCTCTGAATCAACGCGGGCTCAACTTCGGCGAAGTAGTGCTTAATCCAGGAGATGGCGGTGACCTTTCCGGAGCCGGAGCCTCGTTTCCGGCCGGGAAGGGGGTTCACGCCGGAAGACGGAAAGGGCGGGAGGGAGAGCAGCTGCCTCGGCTTAGGCCCCTCCTTGGGTGGGCCAAGGCGGGCGATGTTGTTCTCCACTCGGATTACTGGCTCCACTGCCGCCGATCGCGGCGGCGCGAGCCGGGAGAACCACCGTGCGGCGGCGCCGGTGCGGATCATCCTCGCGGATCCGATAATGCTTTGTTGACCTTGATGATGATATAATGGATCCTGAGATTGAACCCGTACCCGTTACCGGATTTTCTGGATCCGACCCGATAAAACTTTGGCTTCATTTCTGAATTGGGGACTAATCTCAATTAATTTGTGAAATAAAAAACTAAACGAAAAACATGTGTACTTTATCGGATTAAATTTTTTGCAGGTTACTAAGGTTTGGACTTGTTTCATTAAGGTTACCAAGTTTCAATTTGCATCAAAACGGTTACTAACATTTGATTTCATTTCTCCGGCAGGTGACTTGCGAGTAATCAGATACATCCCGCTGACGTGTCTACCGGAGAATGCACAGTCAACCTCGATTTGCCACATCACCAGCCTCCACGTGAGCCCTTTGTCCGGTAGACACGTCAGCAGGATGTATCTGGTTACTCGCAGGTCACCTGCCAGAAAAATGAAATCAAATGTTAGTAACCGTTTTGATGCAAATTGAAACTTAGTAACTTTAATGAAACAAGTCCAAACCTTAGTAACCTGTCAAAAATTTAATCCGTACTTTATCCAAAGATTATTTTATAAAAAGTATTTTTTCTAAATAATAAATAATTAGCAATCATACACGAAAAGCAATTTTTTTATTTTTTAAATTAATTAATTAATTAATTTTTGTTTTTACGAAGATGGCAAATGCCGTTAAATGGATAAGTAAGAGGTTGAGGTTTACAAGTTACAGTGACTTGATGATTCTGTAAAAATTTATTCCTTGTGATCACCTAATACACTGGCCAATATAAACCTGTCACATATATCCAAAATAATATATTATAAATCATAATTTCATAATAATATTTTTTATTATATATATATAATCATGGAGGAGAGTTGAAAAATATTATTCTTTCCGCTCTGACCTAATATACAGTAAATAAAAAATGCTTTACCCTATTAAGGGGCGCTCATTTTGGGGAAATTGAGCGAAGTGGGGAAATGAGACCACTTCTCCCACTTCTGGTGTTCATTTGTGCTGAAGTGGGAGAAGTGACATTTATCTTATTTTCAAATGAAGTAGATTTTGAATTAAACTCAGTATTTTTTTTTTACTGAAGTGGAGTGAAGTGAACCAATCTATAAAACTCATTTCTTTTCAATTTCAAAATTATTTTTAAACTCATAGAACTTCACTCAATACCTAAATTCTCCGATTATATTATCACTTTCTGACAAATGAACACCATAAAAGTGATATCACTTTCTCTTACTTTAGGGAAGTTGTATTTCTTCCACTTCCGCTCCAGTTTTCTTAAAATGAACATCCCTCAGACACACTGTAAAAATCAGACTTTATGATAAATTATTAGTGACTAATCATTGATTTCTCAAAAATAATATATAAAATAAAATAAAATAAAATAATTTTTTTTTTCCCAAAAAACACACATATATTATATATATGGAATATATGACTAGAAGGGCATTAACATTATTATAACATTATTGTTGTTATACATATCCTATAACATTGATTGCAACATTTATTATTGAAATGTCAAGTCACCGCCCGGTCAACAAAGGGCACCACTGCTTCGTCGCCAAAGTTCACCATCAAAATTAATGCTTGATTCATTCCTAAGTCTTCTACTATATAAACAACCCTCTTTCCCCACTCCTTGTTTCTCTCTTTCTCTCTTCGCCGCGCCTCCGCGTAGCTTGGGTAAAAGGTCTGATCTTGTCGGGCCTAAACCCTAGTCGAGTGGCGCGCAAGGGATCCCAGGATCGCATTCAAAGGTGTTGCCTTTTCGAAAACTAGAAGAAAAATCTCTTGTATAGATCCAAACGTGCTGGGAAACATCGCTTTCCCTTGAGAAACAGGTGGGGAAAAAGGGGCAAAAATATCTGTTTTTGATTTGTATTTGTGTTGATTTTTCGGTGGATAGTGTTTAGAGTTCAATAAAGTTTTAGTTTTTTTGTTTCTTTTTTGTTTTTACTTTTGGTTCTTTGAAAAAGTTGGCTCTTTTTTATTGAGTCTGAGAATCCCTTTGGAGATCGGGATTGATGGATTTGGGGTTGGAATCGCAGAAGAAGAAGAAGGATTTGTGGGTTGTGGAAGATGATCGCGAGGTGGTGATGATGGGGTTGCCTAACGCTCTTGAGGTTGCTGATAAGAATGGAGCTATGGAGTTCCGTGTCCGACTCCCTAACGTCGGTGAAGCGATGAAGGTGCATGATCCTGTCTCTCTTCCTTTCTTTTGCTTTTTCTCGTGTTTTTAATTTTGCTTTTTTTTTGTTCGATGTTTTCTATGTCCAATTGCTTTTTTTTCCTTGTTTATTTGGTTGAGATATATTTTTTTATTTTTATTTTTGTTTGTTTTCTTTTGTTACTACCGTATAGTTGATGTTATTTATGGTTTACTTTTTCCTCTTTGTGATTACCGTGTGTGTTTGGATAGATATTGATTGCGTTTGTATTATTTTGTGTGTTTTTAGTTTGTTCTTTAAATATAGAATGATGTTGTATTCGATCGAAAGAATGTGCATTCATTTGCTTGGTCCTGTTTTTCATTTTGAGTGTCCACAAACTAAGGGAGTTTTCATTTTTAATCCAATGCAAAGTTTCAAGTGATTCAGTGTAGAATTCGAACTATTATAACACCACACTGTCACTTTCTATCGATGTGCTTCGGAGTTTTGTTGTTTTAATTGATAAATTTTAGTTTTGGTCCTCCATCTATTGACTTTTTAATCACACTGATCATAGCATTTTCGTCAGTTATTATTGCTATGTGATCATTTCCTACACTCATTTCCATGCTTTTAGTAGGTCCTAGAATTTCACTTGAAATCCTAAAAGGTATGGGAAAATTTTTTCATCCTGTGTCGATTCCCAAAAGATATAGGAACTATTACACTTTCATTGTTTGATTCTAAAATTAGAACCAGAGTGTTGAAAAACAAGAGTTCTTTGAAGGAATTTTTTATTATTGCCTTGAGAAAAACAAGTGGCATAGGCATCTTTGAGGTTGATGTCTGTGAAGCATGCTGGTTTGGATGTCATTTTATTTTTGACAAAGCCAATACCGGGAGCTATTTTTATTAACATGATCTTCTTTTATTGTTATAAGATACTAATGCCTTTCTTCTGGATTTACTCATATTACTTTTTTAATGCTATTTATCAAAGTAATGTTTGGGGTTGACAAGAACTCAAACCTGTCAAGTAGCAGAGGAAATAAATTTATCTGCAAGCCAAAATACTTTGCAGTTGCTACAATAATAAAGCAAATTCCGTGTGCTTTCTGCTTATAAAAAACAGACGAAACAATCTACTTTTTGAATAAACACACACACACTCAGGCCTTTGCTTTCCATCTTCATGTCTCGATGTTTATGTCTGTTGTCTTTCCAATGAGTCAGCTTGGTCAGTTCATCATGCCTTTGCTTTGGATACTGATCTCAAAGTTTATATTATCCCTAGATAATTTTAGTTGCTTTCCAAGCTTTGAGCATGGAGCTGTGTATGATCTTTGAATAGCGAGGCATGATTTTCTTGGTTTATAGTGGTGTTTGTAATGCTGCAGAATGCTTTGAGATGCAGAGAAGTTGGAGAATTTATTAGTGGTGCCTTAGCTGGTGCGATGGCCAAAGCTGTTCTTGCACCTCTTGAGACAATCAGGTGCGCTGCTATCACTCCCCTTAAATATTGTCCCTCTGTTCTCTTCATGACATTGTGTTCTCACAGTTTTGGGCTTTTGCATTGTTGTTGTCTTTGGTATTTTGTCCTGTATCACTGATATTCTTGTTAATCTGGCCATTAATGGCTTTTCCAAGGTAATATCTGATACTTAAGGGGCTGGATTTGCAGGACACGAATGGTTGTTGGAGTTGGATCTAAACATATTGTGGGAAGCTTTGTGGAGGTTATTGAACAGCAAGGTTGGCAAGGTCTTTGGGCTGGAAACACCATCAACATGCTCCGTATAATCCCTACCCAAGCGATAGAGTTTGGTACTTTTGAGTTTGTAAAACGGGAAATGACAGCAGCACAAGAGAAATGCAAAAAAGATGGTTGCCCTAAGTTGCAGATTGGTCATATCAATATCGATCTCTCCTTTCCATGGATCTCCCCGGTTGCTGTTGGTGGCGCTGCTGCGGGCATTGTGAGCACTCTCGTGTGCCATCCTCTTGAAGTTATCAAGGTGATAAATCAAAATTTATATTTATTTTAAGTTTTAAAATCGTTTGTTAACTGCTTTAATCAAAATTTCATGTTTATGTTTCCTACAGGCTACAGCGCTCTTCTTTGCATATCAATTGGCAGTTTTTTATACGCTTAGATCCATATGTACCACATTAACTGTTGTGGCTATTAATTAGTGTAGTACATCCTTCAGATCAATATATATCAAATTAACTCATCTGAGGCTTTTAGTTAGTCTAATACATCCTCTTATGGGTACTAATCTATTTTAATTAGTCACATTGCTCGTAAACCAAATATACTAAACTCTGGTACCACGGTAGATATAAATTGAATATATTATTTGGGCTTGATTTAACCTTAATGTTCAAGCTAATATAATGAGGTACCCAACATCTTTTGTTCTGATTCATATTTAGTTAGCAAATTAACCATTGTGGGGTTATTAGTTAGTCAAATAATTATCTCAGTATTATCCATGTGACAGGATCGCTTGACTGTGAATCGAGATCTTTACCCCAGTATCAGCCTCGCCTTCCGCAAAATCTACAAGGATGATGGGATCGGTGGCTTTTATGCCGGCATTTCACCAACTCTCATCGGCATGCTTCCATACAGCACATGCTACTACTTCATGTATGAAACAATCAAGAAATCTTATTGTCAGGCAAAGAACAAGAAATCATTGAACCGTGCGGAGCTTCTAATTGTCGGGGCTCTATCAGGTTAGAATTTAATGTGTATGCAGCCTATATATCTTGTCACAGGTGTTTACTCTGCCCCTGTATTTTTCATTATAGGTCTGACTGCAAGCACAATTAGTTTTCCATTGGAAGTGGCGAGGAAGAGGCTGATGGTTGGGGCCCTGCAAGGGAAATGCCCGGCCCACATGGCCGGGGCTCTGGCGGAGGTCATCCGCGAGGATGGCCTGCTCGGTCTCTACAGAGGCTGGGGTGCTAGCTGTTTGAAGGTCATGCCAACATCCGGTATTACATGGATGTTCTACGAGGCATGGAAGGAAGTTTTGCTCGGCAATAAACCATATTTATAGGTCTTGGGAGGGAGATTAGAACTATTGAAGGAGTAGACAAAGGCTCCATCATCCTCGGCTGACCGGAAAATTTTATGAGTTCAGCGAGATGATAATTTAGTTTTGATCTAACAAGGCATCTTTCTTTTTGAGAGGGAAAAAAAGATTGAAATAAGTGATTTGAATTCTTGACAGAGTGTTATGAATGCTGTGGTTTTCATCATTTTTTCTTCAAAATGTGAGCAGGCCCTGAGTATGATGAATTGGTTGAGCTTCCTTTACAATTTCTTTGGTTTTTTCAGCAATCACTCTGAAGTCAAGCCAATGACCAATATGACCAAAAGGTATATTGGTGTTCGGGTTCTTGCAAGAATTTTTTGCAAATGATAAAAATTCAGTTCATTGGTGATGACACATTTTTGGGAGTGCGAGTAGTGGTTGTGCACATGTTTTACTTTATTTGTTCAATTGAAGCTTGCGTGTGTGCTTAACCACTCATTTTGGAAAAAAATATTGTGAAACCAATAATATTTTTTATGTCAGTTTTTTGGTAGCTTGATGGAAGAGTTTTTTTTCGTTTACTCTACTATAGATATAAATATATGGCTAAATATATTAAAAAAAACTTTATTTTATTCAGGTAAAATATAAACATATAATTAATCTACCAAGATACGTATGAGTGTTATGTTAGAGGGATAGAAGCTTGCTAAAATACCCACTTTTGCTATTAAGTTTTGGTAAAAAGTGTGATTTAGAGGAGTTATATTAAAAATAACAAAAAAAGAAAGGTGTAATATGCAAAATGAACAGATAAGGGCATTTTAGTCCAATTGTATTTCAGAAGCATGTTATATATAGTGATGAAACGAAGGTTAGGGTTTTCTCAGCTCCAGGGTTTCGAAGTTCATCGCCGCCGAAGAGAAGAGAGGAAAGGAGGAGCCATGGGCGTGTTCACCTTCGTTTGTAGGAAGTCCGGCAGTGAATGGAGTGCCAGCCAGCTCTCCGGTGACCTAGAAGGATCGGCGTCCAGCACCTTCGACCTTCAACGGAACCTTGTTAAGACTGTCCTCGGCGTCGACTCCTCTGGCGGAGTCCAGTCCTCCTTCTCCCTCGTTACCCCCACTTCCGCCGTTTTCCAGGTCATTTCTCTATCTGGTGATCAAATAAAAATATGGAAATGTGTAGGATTTCTCATGGTTATTGTATAATAATTCAATCTTGGCATTCCATTTGACTATATTTAGTGTTCAAGTTCTGAAGGGTAATGCTTCTTTTGTTGTATGATTATGGAAAAACCTCTATTACAAAACGGAATTTTTTAGGTTTTTATTTATGATATAAAACTCTTATACCTGAATTCAATGGATAACATCTTGAATTACTTATTAGGTTTTGGTAGCGTTGCTAGCGCACACTCTGATATTAATTAAATCCATATGGACAATTTGTTTCATGCTATGACACATTTAGTTTTGATTGGTATTGTATGTAATGCCAATTAGGCTGCATTTTCAAGAATTCATATATGATACAAGTACATCTATCTCCTTTTCTTGTGGGGAATAATCCTTGGATTGGTTCTGATGCTATATCATCTCAAATACTTGAATCCTTTAGGCGCTTACATTGTCAATGATTGAAGTATCCAAGCTTCCTTTTTTCTTCCGCTAAGCCTTGAACTGAATCTTTTGAAGTTATGTCTGTAATTATACCTTTAATCTTGATGTATCTATAAATTTGAAACTTTTGTATGTCTATCTTTGTTGGAATTCTCTCTGGATGGAATATCATGTTAAACACTTGCAACCTTAGATGATTATATTGCATCAAACACTTGAAGTCTTTAGGCGCTTACATTGTCGATGATCAAAGTCCTTTGTAATAGTTTCTATTGCCAAGCTTCCATTTTTGTTCCACTAAGCCTTGAACTGAATCTCTTGAGTTGATGTCTGTAGTTATGCCTTTGATCTCGATGTATCTATGAATTTAAAACTTTTGTATATCTTATTTTTGTTGGAATACTATTCGGATGCTACAGATGGAATGTCATGTTAAACACTTGATTGAAACCTTAGGTGATTATATTGTCAATAATCAAAGTTCTTCAGGTTCATATCTTCATGTGGTTGAAAAAGCTTCGTTTTTGTTCAATTTAGCCTCAGACAGTATCTTTCATCCTAAAAAGGGTCTAAATTTCTAAGGTTGTGTGTATGCTAAATGATATAAATTGTGATTCAGGTTATTATTGGCGGAGGTGGTGGTGGTGGGTTCATTGCCAGCGGTGGTGCAGCTGCTGCTGGGGCAGGCGGTGGCGCTGCGGCTGCTGCTCCTGAGGCACCTCCTGCAGAGGAGAAGAAGGAAGAGAAAGAAGAGAGCGATGACGACATGGGCTTTTCTCTCTTCGATTAATTTCTTCATTTATCTCCCCGCCAGCATGAGGCGACACTATGGTTTTGCAAGCTTTAGTTTGTTCTTGATTATATGTTTCAAAACTCAACCATCAGAACTTTGTTCTATTATAAATTAGGGATTTGATTGCATTCTGGTTTTACCTTTTTGAGTTATCGTCTCAAGTTTCCTACTTCCTTGTGTGTCGTACTGCACCAGGTTTGATTTACAAGTTTGAACTGTGAACTGGAAATAGAGTAATCAATTTGGTTGAATGGTTATCTCAGTCTGAATTGGTCTTATTATGAGACACTAAAATTTAAAATAAATTCAACTATAATGCTCTTTTCTCCCCCTTTTTACATGATTTTACTTGAAAGGTGTATAATATTATTATTATTTATAAATTATTCATTGATTTTCTAAATAAAACCAGGTTATTCAAACTACTGAATGATATGGAGGGTTTTCACTCCCTTCACTCTGCCAGTTAGGTTGAGAAAAAAAATTTAAGTAAAGCTATTATCAATTCTTTTATAAGTCTAACATGTATCCATTAATGGTGATATTAACTCATCAGTCGAATACAATAACATAGGAACAAAATATAGTCTCGTAGTTTTTTACTTTATTTATGTTTGAAAGCTCTCGAGTTTGAAACCTTTCAAACATAATGTAAAAAATTAAAAAAAATTAAAAAAAAATTAAAAAAGTGTTTGTTACTAATTTGTCAAAATATAATAATATAATCTAAATTTTTTTTTTCCAAAATTTTCAATTTTCCCTACAATAAAAACTAAACCATTATTAATTATTTTATTTTATTTTTTAATCTTTAGATTACATAATAAAACTCTGAACATTTCTCATGTTGATGATTAACCTGCCAGATTTGACAATATTTTTTTTACTTAAATTAATAAATCGATAAAAAGAGCTCAAATATATCTTCAGGCATACATGAAAAAAAAAAAAAAAAAATATTTTGTGAAGGACCGCTGTGAAATTTAATTTCATGGATTATTAAATTTAAATAATTTTTATTTTTGGAGGGCTTAACAAACACAAAGTTCTCTCGGAGTATTCTGCTCTAAAACCCTAGACGCCCCCTTCGCCCATCGCCAAAATCCTTGCCGTCGCCGTCCGCCCCTCCCGCCGGTCGCTGAATCCGACGAGTTTCCTGATGCCGAGGCCTGAGCTGCAGGCGCCGCCGGAGATCTTCTACAATGATGTGGAGGCTCGCAAGTACACCACCTCCTCTCGTATTGTTGAAATCCAGGTTTATTTCTTTTTTCCCGATTTCCTTGTTCTTCACTTTTCGGTGGGTGATTCATCTTTTGAACGGATTATAGGCAAGGATTTCTGAGAGGGCGTTGGAGCTTCTCAATTTGCCCAACGATGGGGTGCCCCGACTGCTTCTCGACATAGGTATGTGACTTTTAAGTTCATTGTTCTGATTTTTTTGTGTTTTTATTGTTTCTAGTTCGTGAATTACTTGAAAAGATGTAAATTTAGTTGTGATTGATTGTGGTGTTTTTTGAAATCTTGAATTTGGGTTTGTATGTTCAGCCATGCATGAATGAATTAGACAGTGCGGTTCTCTCTTTTCCTTTGTTTGTGTATTTTTTATTTTTGGTGATATAAGCAAGTAAATCATGGCTCATTGTTTATTCAGTCTTTACATATAAGAGTTAGGGAATAAAAGGTGCACTTGTATATCTACATCTAGAACCATGCAAAGTTTCCCACAATCTGCAGGTGTTCTTATTGGTACCATGTAACTCATTTTCCTACATCAATACAACATGGGCTATGTATATTCACTATCAAATTAAATATCTTGCGATTGAACTAACTCATCATATGGTTTCTTTAGGTAATCTCATTGGATGCAAGTTGCCTGAATATATTTATATATAGTGGTAAATTTATTTATGTATGTATGCGCTCACTTGCTTTCTTAGACTCTCATTAGGCTGGCTTTGTTCTAAAACAGGATGTGGATCAGGGCTTAGTGGTGAGACCATGTCAGAACATGGGCATCATTGGATTGGCTATGACATTTCACCTTCCATGCTTAGTGAGTGACTGGCTTCACCTTGTTGTCAATGACTTCTAATGTTCTGTTTTTCTTTTGATTGATTGTTTTGGTAATCTTTAATATCCTCAGATGTTGCCCTGGATCGGGAGGTGGACGGTGATCTTCTTCTTGCTGATATGGGTCAGGTAGAGCTCTGTACATTTAGATTGCTTTAAACAATTTTCCCTCTTTTTGTTCACTTTTTAAACTGTGGGTTATATATGGCTCATACATGCAATCATGGCTGCATAATCTTGGTTTTTTTTTTGGACGTGCACAAGGTATACTATGATATTAAGAAACAGCATGTTCATTCTAATCAGGCTATGTTTGCACGCAATAAGAAAGTAGCTTTAATGATGTATGTACAATTGAATGGTTGCTTTGAAGTTGTTTGTTGACCCCTTACTATTTTAATTATATTTATTGTATTGGAATTTTTGATGCTGCAAAGTGGTAATCATATATACGGACCCTTCACATGCATATGAAGTGTCATTAATGCCAACGATTTTTAACATATTTTGATTTGTAATTATGGCCTTGTTTGGATTGGTTTCTCAAAAAGTGCTTTTCTTCATTTCAGTAGAAGTGCTTTCAGAAAAAAGTGCTTCTCCAGAGTAAGTTAAGCATTTTTTTGTATTTTGTGTTTGTATTAGTTTTTCTGTAGAAGCAAAAGTTGTAAAAATGAGCTAAAAAATAGCTAGCTTCTGAAAAAAACTGTTTTTCAGTTTTTTTTTTATCGCTTTTGCTTTTGCAGAAAAGCCAATACAAATAATTTTTTTTTAAACCCAGAAGTGCTTAACTTATAAAAAAACATTTCTGAGTTTTCCAAAAGCTAATCCAAACAAACCCTATATTCATAATAAAGATGGTAGGCAGTCTCATGGAAAAAAATATAAGGAAGTCATTGTGGAAACCATTGATGAAGTGAAAGATAAATTGTAGCATACCACTCAATAAGGGGGCTAAAAAGAGAATTGTAAAAGTTCAGCGACTCCTTGAGATGCTGTTGATGCCATATAAAAAAAAATTAATTTGTTGATGTAAAATGGAAAATATTTTGCTTTTGCTTTTCAATCATTCCTACATGATTTGCTCTGAATAAGTCAGAATCAGTGTTAGTTGTTGGTGTTGCACTTGCAGCCTATTGCTTTGCTATCGATATCCTATCGGGTAGATATGCTGGCATTTTCAAATGTTTCTGCCATCATTTATTTCTGATCGTTGTCTCAAATCTGTAGGGATTAGGCTTGCGCCCTGGAGTTATTGATGGTGCTATTAGCATCTCGGCAGTTCAGGTCAACACTATTCTTCGGATTTCTATGTGAACTTCACCAATTTTCGTTCTCATTTTGGTTATGGTTTTTCAGTGGTTGTGTTACGCTGACAAATCTTCTCATGAACCAAGAATGCGGCTAAAGTATGTGTTTTATGTTTTTACCATTTTTTCCTCTTCTATTGATGTATCATTCGTCATTTGTTTTGTTATCTTCTCCCAGGGCTTTCTTTGGATCATTATATAGATGTTTGGCTAGAGGAGCGAGAGCAGTTTTGCAGTTATATGCCGAAAACATGGACCAGAGTGCAATGATTTTAACTTCTGCTATGCGAGCTGGATTTGGAGGGGGTGTGGTTGTTGACTATCCACATAGGTAGGGCATGCTCTTGCACATCTGGTGTCATGTTGAATTGCCAGAGGCTTTCTCAAATGAAGTTTCACTCATGCACAGTATGCTATAAAATGCAATGTGTGAGGAGTAATTATCTAATCAAAGTGTAATGTTCACTATGTAGCTCAAAAGCAAAGAAGGCATATATTGTTCTCACATGTGGACCACCTTCTACACAATCATGGCTTCCAAAGGGCAAAGGTGAAGATGGCGAGATGTGCACTGACAGTGACGAGGGTAGTGATGACGAGGATCAAACGGTGAGATTTAATTAAAATCTTTCCCATCACATGCACCTTTCTTCTATTTGTGTAGATTGTTAATTTGACCGATAGCCTCGTTGTTTATCGTTGCAACCATCCAAGAACACTGCATGACAAACATATCGGGGAATGATGTTTTGATATTATGAATGATAGATACTTCATGCATGTAGTTTCAGAGATCATAGATTAACCAATGATTTTAAACCAAGATATTAACTTGTTATGGTTTTCTTTTCTCTTTTTTCTGGTTTTTTCTTTGGCCGAAAGTTCTTCAGTTATTGATAAGAATGAATGAGAATCTGCTGGTGTTGGTTGCAGGTTGGCATGTATGATCGGAACCGACCTAGGAAGAAGATGAAGGTGAATAAGAAAGGGAAAGGGAGAGAATGGGTACTGAAGAAAAAAGATCAGATGAGAAAGAAAGGAAATGTGGTACCTCCCGACACTAAATACACTGCTCGGAAACGAAAGACTCGTTTCTAATTAGATGGTTTCTTGATCGTAGTCTTTTGATTGAAGCCGAATTTTGTCTCCATAGTTTTGTAATCCTTGTTCTGTTTTTATTTTCCTTTTAATTATGCTTATGTTGAAGCTTTTGAGTACAACCATACTGCATTGTGTATGAGTGTCATATGAAGCGATTGCCCAATTTGAGTGATGCTTTTTGCAAGGGAGTCTCTTTGTTTTATGTTTTATTTAAACTGTAACGATGTGCAAGGGTTTAAGCTTTTAGATTTTTGGTATAGAATATTGTAGTATTTGGGTTTTGGTTTTATAATTTTTTTTTTAATTTTAAGAATTTTAAATTTTTTTTAAAAATTTGAAATCCTAATATGGAGTTGAATGAAAGAATGAAAATGGAATATCGAATGAACGGCTACGATTAGATCTCAATCAGAATCAAGCTATCGAACGGTGGAGGTTATAAGTTATCCACTGAGTCGGTGACCGCGGATTCCTATAAAAACGTAAACGGATGATCTCCATCAATTCACGGCTTCAACTTCGATTTCGGCCCCAGATAGAGAGAGAGAGAGAGAGATCTCGAAACCCTAACCAGCGAGGTATCATTTTAAAACCCTAATAATTTCTCTATCTGAATTCCTTGATTTCGATCTTGATCTGGCAATTGTTTGTTCTAGGGTTTTGGCAATGGATTCCACGGACGTTGAGATTAAGAAGACGCAGGAGGAGCGGCGGAAGTTGGAGGAGCAGCGTGCTTCACTGACTTCCCTCACCTTCGATGCCGATCTTTATGGAGGCGAGGGCGTTGATCGCTTCCAGGGCTACGAGCTTTCCATCCCTGTCACTGAGGAGGAGGAGGAAGGCGATGGCGACCACTCTGGCCGCGACCTCGCACGCCGTATGGCCTCCTTCACTGGCCCCAGTGCCCTCTCTGAGGTCCCCCGCGCTTCCGAAGAGGATTCCGGCTTCAGGAAACCCCAGCGTATCATCGATCGTGAGGATGAGTATCGGAGGAAGAGGCTTCAGCAGATGATTTCTCCGGATCGAAATGATCCCTTTGCTTCTGGAGAAGCCACCCCTGATCCGTCGGTCCGGACCTACGCCGATGTTATGCGGGAGCAGGCGCTCAAACGCCAGAAGGAGGAAATGTTGCGGGAAATCGCGAAGAAGAAGGAGGAGGAGAAGAACAAGGTGGCAGCCGAGGTGGCGGCGGCTCCTCAGAAGAGGAGGAACAGATGGGATCAGTCTCAGGAACCAGAACCCGATGCCAAGAAACCAAAGAGTAGTTCTGACTGGGATGCCCCTGATTCCACCCCGGGAATTGGTCGCTGGGATGCAACGCCAACTCCTGGTAGGGTTGCTGCTGATGCGACTCCATCCGTTGCTCGCCGGAACCGTTGGGATGAGACGCCAACCCCTGGACGACTTGCTGATGCTGATGCTACCCCGGCTGGCGGTGTTACTCCTGGTGCTACTCCTGCAGGCATGGCATGGGATGCGACCCCTAAGTTGGGTGCTATTGCCACACCTACACCAAAGCGGCAGAGGTCGAGGTGGGATGAGACTCCAGCGGCTGTTGGCGCTGCCACTCCACTTCCTGGAGCTGCAACACCTGCAGCTGCTTTCACCCCTGGTGTCACTCCAATTGGCGGTGTCGACCTTGCCACCCCAACCCCTAGTGCCATCAAGTTCTCGGGTGCCATCACTCCTGAGCAGTACAACCTTCTTCGATGGGAACGGGATATTGAGGAAAGAAACAGACCACTTACTGATGAAGAGCTTGATGCGATGTTTCCTCAGGAAGGCTACAAGGTTTTGGATCCACCTGCATCTTATGTCCCCATTAGAACCCCTGCAAGGAAGCTGTTGGCCACTCCCACACCGCTGGGAACTCCTCTTTATGCTATTCCTGAAGAGAATAGGGGTCAGCAGTTTGATGTCCCGAAGGAGGCTCCTGGAGGCCTGCCATTCATGAAACCGGAGGATTACCAGTACTTTGGAGCTCTCTTGAATGAAGAGGAGGAAGAGCAGCTCAACCCTGAGGAGCAGAAGGAACGCAAGATCATGAAGCTGCTTCTTAAGGTCAAGAATGGCACGCCACCACAGAGGAAAACAGCACTACGGCAGCTCACTGACAAGGCCAGAGAGTTCGGGGCTGGCCCACTATTCAACAAGATCCTTCCTTTGCTTATGCAGCCGACTCTGGAGGACCAAGAGCGCCACCTCCTGGTCAAGGTCATTGATAGGGTTTTGTATAAGCTTGATGAACTAGTTCGGCCTTATGTCCATAAGATTCTCGTGGTCATTGAACCCCTTTTGATTGATGAGGACTACTATGCTCGTGTGGAAGGGCGGGAGATCATCTCCAATCTTAGTAAGGCTGCTGGTTTGGCTACAATGATTGCTGCAATGAGGCCGGATATTGACAACATTGATGAATATGTGAGGAATACTACTGCAAGGGCGTTCAGTGTGGTGGCTTCAGCTTTGGGGATTCCTGCCCTCTTACCATTCTTGAAGGCTGTTTGTCAGAGCAAGAAGTCATGGCAGGCTAGGCACACTGGTATTAAGATTGTTCAGCAGATTGCCATTCTCATGGGATGTGCGGTACTGCCACATTTGAAATCATTGGTTGAGATTATCGAACATGGACTCAGTGATGAAAATCAGAAGGTGAGGACGATTACTGCATTGTCACTTGCAGCACTTGCTGAGGCAGCTGCACCTTATGGCATAGAAAGCTTCGATTCTGTGTTGAAGCCTCTGTGGAAGGGTATCCGATCTCATCGTGGCAAAGTATTGGCTGCATTCCTGAAGGCCATTGGTTTTATTATTCCTCTCATGGATGCTGTTTATGCTAGTTACTACACTAAAGAAGTGATGTTCATTCTGATCCGTGAGTTCCAATCTCCAGATGAAGAAATGAAGAAAATTGTGCTGAAGGTGGTCAAGCAGTGTGTGAGTACTGAAGGTGTGGAGTCTGATTATATTAGAAATGACATTCTACCTGAGTTCTTCAGAAATTTCTGGGTTAGGAGAATGGCACTGGACAGGAGGAACTATAGACAGCTTGTGGATACTACTGTTGAGATAGCAAATAAGGTAGGCGTTGCAGATATTGTTGGAAGAATAGTTGAGGATCTTAAAGATGAGAGTGAGCCATACAGGCGGATGGTGATGGAAACCATCGAGAAAGTGGTTGCTAACCTGGGAGCTTCAGATATTGATGCGCGGTTAGAGGAGCTTCTTATTGATGGGATTCTTTATGCCTTCCAAGAGCAGACCAGTGATGATGCTAATGTTATGCTTAATGGATTTGGTGCTGTGGTGAATTCCCTTGGCCAAAGGGTGAAACCGTACCTGCCTCAGATCTGTGGTACCATAAAATGGCGCCTGAATAACAAGAGTGCAAAAGTTAGGCAGCAGGCAGCCGATCTTATATCGAGGATTGCAGTTGTGATGAAGCAGTGCCAAGAAGAACAGCTAATGGGTCACTTGGGCGTTGTCTTGTATGAGTACTTGGGAGAAGAGTATCCGGAAGTCTTGGGGTCTATCTTGGGTGCATTGAAGGCTATTGTCAATGTAATTGGTATGACAAAGATGACTCCCCCTATCAAAGACCTACTTCCTCGCCTAACACCCATCCTAAAGAACAGGCATGAAAAGGTTCAAGAGAATTGTATCGATCTTGTTGGTAGGATTGCTGATCGTGGTGCTGAGTTTGTCCCTGCTAGAGAGTGGATGAGGATTTGCTTTGAACTTCTTGAGATGCTGAAGGCTCATAAGAAGGGTATCCGAAGAGCAACTGTGAATACTTTTGGGTATATTGCAAAAGCTATTGGGCCACAAGATGTCCTGGCGACATTGTTAAATAATCTCAAGGTACAGGAGAGACAGAATCGTGTCTGCACCACTGTCGCCATTGCCATTGTTGCAGAAACTTGCTCTCCTTTCACAGTTCTGCCTGCTCTTATGAATGAATATCGTGTTCCCGAGCTGAATGTACAGAATGGTGTTTTGAAGTCCCTATCTTTTCTCTTTGAGTATATAGGAGAAATGGGGAAGGACTATATATATGCTGTCACACCTTTGCTAGAGGATGCTTTGATGGATAGGGATTTAGTTCACCGACAGACTGCTGCTTCTGCGGTTAAGCACATGGCTTTGGGGGTTGCTGGGTTGGGCTGCGAAGATGCTTTGGTCCATTTGCTCAACTATGTATGGCCAAACATCTTTGAGACTTCGCCTCATGTTATAAATGCTGTTATGGAAGCAATTGAAGGGATGAGGGTGGCATTGGGTGCAGCTGTCGTCCTGAATTATTGCCTTCAGGGTCTGTTCCACCCTGCAAGGAAGGTTAGAGAGGTGTATTGGAAGATCTACAACTCATTGTACATCGGAGCACAAGATGCGCTTGTTGCTGCATATCCTATTTTGGAGGATGAGTCGGAAAATGTTTTCAGCCGTCCTGAGTTGATGATGTTCGTGTGAAGCAGGTACAAGAAGCTTTCTGATTCTATTAGTATGAATGACATTTAATTCTTGCCTTAACTTATTTGTTTTTTTTTTTTTTTTTTTATAATTTTATAGCTTCCTGCTTTTCCTTTTGTATATTTATGCATGGCATCATACTTCTTTTGGTTGATTTTCTCAATTGTATCCTATTCTCAGGGTATCCTTTCGGCATTCCTTGTTTGTTAAAATTTCCTTGGCAAATTTGTGATGGTTTGTTTTTACCACCAGTAGAAGTTGTTTCGGAACATTTTACCTAGTTTGTGTAGAGTTGGAATACTTGTCTTCTATTGTGAATTCACCATGCATCTTTATAGCATAAGCTTCAACTCCTCCATTGTCCTGAAAATGCCTCACAGGGTAGAATCAATTTTCAATTTTCTTCTATGCGGATCTTTCTTTTTTCCCTGTGTGGCTATTACACTAATGCAGTAGTTCCTGTTTATTGTTTGTTCTATTTGATCGAGGTTTGTTTCAGGTAGTTGCTATCTTTGCCCAGTTATTATCTGGATATGGTGCTCTTCAGGCAGATATAATGTCAATTGCTGTTGGTGTAGCTTAGTTCATGTTTGATACCATTTGGGTTTGTACTACAGGCAAACAATTCATAACTACTAAATGAGGCATGCCCATTGACTATCAGACCATAATCCTTAGATCAAACTGATTTGATTTTATTACTTATTCTGCTGTTTTCAAAACTTAGAATGCGCAGAGATCTATAGCACTGGTACCAATTGGACCAGTTTTTAATCAAACATGTAACTAGGGTGGATGGTTACATACAGTCCATTATTTTTTGGCATTTTTGCAAAACTCAGCCATAACCTGTTCAGTTGTACACCTTTGCCTAGAAGTGTTGCAAAGCTGATGATGAAATATTCCATTGGCATTATTTAATTATAATCACAATAAATTATCCTAGTATTTGTAAGCTAGGTGGCATGACAATACAATAATATTAGCTGAGGGGTGCGTTTGCTTTCTTCCCTTTCCCTTGAAGTGTTACAAAGCTAATGAGGAAATATTCTGTTAATATTATTTGATTTTATTCACATAAATCATCTTATTATTTGTAATTTAAGTGGCATGACAATACAATAATTTTAGCTGAGGGGCCCGTTTGTTTTCTTCTCTTGCATTATATTTTTTGTTTGTGTGCTAGTTAATGTCAGATTATATGGAAAAATTATAGAAACCCTATTGCTCCTTGATCACAATAGGTTTAATTTTTTTTGGTTATTCCTTGAAAATGAGATTAGATCTTTACTTTGTGGTTGTTGCAGAGTGCATACTGCATAGTGTGTTATCTTGTAAAATTTCCATGTGATTGTGTTGTTTATACTTGCAGGATTTTTGATGCTGACCTTCTGTGGCACAGAACTCATTTTGCTGGACTTGTTTCATGCTGAGGGCTTTCTGTTTTTTAATATTTATTTATTTCTGGCAAAATGACAATTAATTTGTATGTTACTGATCGAGGCATCTTATTTCATTTGCTCAGCAGGTACTTAAAAGGATTAGACAAACTAATGGCGAGGTTATCATCTTTATGGGCAAATGATCTTGTGGCAGCACCATCATCGTGTCATATGTCACAGTAGGGCTATTGGTTTTCTTCCATACCATATTAAAGTTGTCTACTCTGCATACTCTGTTTAATGTATTGTTATTAAGACTGACTTTGCTTCCTTTCAAGTCTATCTGGTTCAAGGATAAAAGTCACTGCAACAATGAAAAACCTTTATATGGATAGCCGAGTTTGTTGGAGTATTCATTGTGTTTCAATGTGATAATTTAGTAATAGATCATTTACTTATCAAGATTCTGATTTCCTGTCTCATTTGCAGGTCACGTGCAGAGGTATAGACCCTTTATGGTATGATCTCATTTTATTATCATCACATCATCATTATTATTTTTGTGTTTCTGTTTATTGATGAAACACTGACTTTGGTATTAGCACTTTTGGTGTGCCAACTTTATTTATTCTAATTCTGACTAAGCTGTTATTTTGTGTATCAATCAATGATCAGATCATCCTCTCAATGACTTATTTTTTTTTGTCCTTGTGGTTATAGTTTTCTTTCAGATGCAGGATTTTTTTTTTTTTTTTCATTAGGGCAGTTAGTGTGTTTGAAATGTGGCACAATTTGAGATCTTAAACAAACCATTGCCTTCGGTCATTAATGGTTCTGACCTTATTTGTTCTTTTTTCAGCATAAAATAATCTAAAGCACAAAAGAAATGAAACGAATATTTTGAGTGAAAAATGTGTGATATAATTCTGAGCTGTAATTTAAAATAGTGTGTTTTTATAGATAACTTAGATTTCTTGACATCTTTTTATCAAAATGAACTTTGCTGTGTTAGAAGCCATTCTACCATGCTGTTCATATAACCTGCTATGCTTTGACGGCTTTCATTTAGACCACCACCATAAGCAATCGTGCTAGTTCGCCGTGGCTAATCACATTTTTTTATTACTTTGAAAAACATAGAAAAGGTCTAGTTACTCTTGTTACAGATAACTTGTTGCAGACCTAGCACTCACTCATTTATGGATGTGAAACCAGTTTCGCTTGTTTATATACATGTATGTAACAGTTGACTTAGTGCAGACCTAGCACTCACTTCTTGATGCACCTTCTTAATCTCTACAAACAAATTCAAACTTTCGACCAAATGTATGTATATGTGTATACATATTAAATTATTATTATTAGTGTGGAACAAACTTGCGTCTGTGTTTCATGGGCATCTTCAGTCCCTCCTTTATATTAACAGTGTGTGTTTAGATATATATATCATTGTGGAGTTTCCCCTTGTTTTTATATTGTTGTTCTCCGCCTTGGCTTTGTCTAATATATCGCCACATGGGGAACTCGGTCACCACCCAATCTTTGCATTGATTTCATCGATGCCTGTTTATGTCCTGGTTGTGTTACCCTTCTCTTAACTTTTTCTCGGTCACCACGTCAATGCTTTATGCTTCCTTTCTATCTTTATGATTAAGACTTTTTTTTAGTAATTTTCCAACTCTTTTTTTATTTCATGGTTATCCTTATTTTAAGGTTTTTTTTATTTGCATATATTTATTTACTTTTTATTGTGATTTTATATATTCTTATTAATATTTTATAAGACACATTATGATCAAATTATTATTTTCTATGATTGCAAAAAAGCGCTATATATATATATATATGAAAAATGAAAATTAAGAATTGGGAGTAAAACATGAATCTTAAAAATAAATTAAGATTTAAAAGAAAAAAAGTAAAAGAATGAAAGGAAATTACGGTTGGTGGTGAAACGCACATATGAAATATAAAAACCAGAAAAAATTTCCGATAAAAATCAATTAAATTAATATCAACATACTAGTAAAAAATAATGCAAAGTCATATGCCCCTTTTTTATAAAAAAAATTAAATACTTTGAATTTTTTTTCTCATGATATGGGTGCTGTACAGCAAGTGGGTATCAAATCACACTCCACTTCATGTCGGTTCTCATCTCTCTCAAGAAACGCAAAGGAACGCGTTTCCCTTGCAGCCCGCGAAACTATAAAACATCTCCTCCTTCACTCTCCCTCCATCGCTTCCCGCGAAAATAAACTACTCCACTTCGCCCAGACCCGGATCCGATAACCGCCGATGGAGCTCCGACCCGATAAGAATGAATCCGAATCCGAAACCGAGTCACTCTCTATATCGAAGCTTCGCGTAGCCAGAGAAGCCATCGCTTCCCTCCTCTCCGCCGCCGTGACCGACGAGCGGGCTCTCACAGCCCTCGATCTCCGCCTCTCCGTCCCTCTCTCCGCCGTCTCCGCCGCATCCACCGCCGTCACCGGCCCTCTCTCCGCTCAACTCCTCTCCTCCCGCGCCCTTCACCACCGCATCGATCGTTCCCTAACTCCCTCTCTTTCCCTCCTCCGATCCCTCTCCCTCTCCCACCGCCTCCACGAAACCCTCTCTCACTCCCCTGATGCCCCTCTCTCCCCCGATCGCCTCATCAAGTTCATCGACCGCGTGGATCGGCTCCAATCCGCGATCGCCGACGTCGCAGCCGGCGTTGAGCCCGCGATCGGACGGCTTCAGGAGACCGTTGAGTTCCTGAGCCGCACGAAGGCGACGGATCAGTTCCGAATCCGGCGGCTCGGCGAGACATTGAACGCGATCAGGGCGCTCTATGAGGCGGAGGTGGACGCGATGCAGTACGAGGGGATGCTGGATGACGCACTGGTGAAGTTACAGGACGAGTTCGAACGCATTCTAGCGAAGATCCGTCATCGAGGGGTCGGAGACGAGGTCGACGATGGTGATCTCGGAGAAGACACGAAGCCGATCTTGGGCTCCGATGCCGAGGTCGATGCTCTCCGCCGCATCGTCCAAACCCTCGCCGCCAACGATTGCCTCGATATCTCCATTGATATCTACGTCAAGGTATTTATTTATTTTAATAATTATATGATATATATTAATATATATTAATATATACACACACATAAAGAAGGGATTAATTATTAATATGATTTTATTAATTGAAAATAAAACTAATTTTGTTTGAGATATATGGATTGATGCGGCCAAATGGAAGTATTAACTAGTAAAGACTTGGTATTAGTATTGGAATTATTTGTCTTATATAAGCACTAAGTGAGGTGTTAGAGCTAATGTTTAGGGGGCCATTTTCAGTCCTAATGTCTACATGTGGACCAATTCCATTTCCTCTCTATTGCTAAACAACTACAAACTACAAGTACTTAGGTTCATTCATAAAATTAAATATGACACTAAACTATGTTAATCTTATGATTTTTTTTATTTAATATATCGTTTTCATCAATATATAAAAAAACATGTCTTGAGTCTTCTCTGTTTTTTTTTTTCTGTTTTTTATTTGCTTGTGTGGTTTGTTTGTTATTTTTGGTTTTTTAATAAATTTGTGGTTTATTTATTTTGTTTTTAAAAAAAAATCTCTTAATCTCCTGTGTTAAACAGGTGGAGATCCGCATGTTTGATAAAAAAAAAAAAATATATTGGAATATTTAAATACAAATAGGAACTCCTGAGTCCTTATCAATGAAAGGGTGATTCATTATTTTGATGAATTAGAAGAAATTTTTTAACCTACCATTGGCCAAACCTCCTGTGCACTGTGTGCAATATGAGTAGGGTCATAATTGAAAAGAACGCACCAAATTGCTTGTGTATATATATTCCTCTAACTATTATTATGTTTTATATTTTATTTTTATTTTCTAATGGAAATAGATAAATATGAAAATATGTTAAAAGAGATAGAAAAACAAACCTAAAAGATTACCAAAAGGAAGGCAAAGGAGGAAGATTAATGGATTTCTAATTTTTTTTTTTTTTATGAAGTGGATTAAAAAATTTTAAATATGAACTTTTTTATTATTTTTATTATTTTTCATATATGGCTATAATGACTAGGCTATAATAGTAAATGTACTTACTCTCATCTAAACCATGAAAATGATAAATTTGTTTTAGAGGTATTTATGGAAATCTAAAAAGCGCATTTGATTCTTTTTTTTTTATTTTGTTTCTTTATATTATCATCATGTTTAACTCAATCTTAACCATAAGAATATGCACACTAAAATATGAGATTTTTGGAGCCATCATCACAAAGATAATATTTACAGGTGTAAACATACACATTCCAACTTTTCAATGGGTGTATATATGCACACGCGCGCGCGCACACACGCGCACATTTTTCATATCAAGTTTTTATTCCAGTCCTACGTCACCACTTCCGATACAAACAGAACAGTAGTAAGTTGACATATATATATATATGTTGTATATATTATAACTAATTATGATAATTTAATCTCATATAGGATTATACAATATGTATGAGATTATATTCAGTTCATCTCCAAACACAGACACAGTCACAACACCAATCTGAAAACATATTTGAGTTTATATATATATGTCTGAAGCCAATGTTGATTAAGAATGACAAGTATCATGTCACAGGTACGGTACCGTTGCGCAGCAAAGGCATTGATGAGGCTGAACCCGGAATATCTAAAGACATACTCGCCGGAGGAAATCGACGGCATGCAATGGGAAACCTTAGAATTCGCCATCACCCTCTGGATCCAGCACTTCAACCTCGCTCTCAACTCTGTCTTTGTTGCTGAGAAGCAGCTCTGCTCCCGCGTCCTCTCACCTCTCATGGACTCCCAGCTCTGGCCCGAGTGCTTCGCCAAGATCGCTGACAAGATCATGGCCGTCTTCTTCCGCTTTGGCGAGGGTGTTGCACGATCCTCTCGCGAGCCCCAGAAGCTCTTCAAACTCCTTGATATGTTCGATGCTCTAGATCGCATCCGCCACCACTTTATGAGTGTTTTTGATGGTGATTCCGGCTCCGACATCTGCGTCCGATTCCGTGAGCTTCTCAAGCTTGTTGTTCATGCTTCGTCCAAGGTTTTCTGGGAGTTTGGTCTCCAAATCGAAGGTCTTCAAGATGGAGTTCCCCCGCCACCTGATGGATCAGTGCCTAAGATTGTTAGATATGCTGTTAACTACTTGAAATTTCTCTCCAGTGAGAGCTATAGCGCTGCCATGGGCCGCGTCCTGCGCACCGAGCAAGTTTGGAAAGCCGGCGTGCTATCTAGGCCGGATCCCGAAGATAGTGTTCTGAGAGATGCAATGTCCAACATCTTGGATGCACTCCAACGTAATGTTGAAGCCAAGCGAGCCAGGTGGTGTATATATATATCCTTTGTTTGTGTTTTTTTCTTTATATATATATATACTGAAAGGTGTGATGCTTGTTTTCTTCATGAATGTGGGGGTGTTGCAGATATAAAGACAAAGTGCTACCACACATATTTGCTATGAATTCCTACTGGTACATCTACATGAGGACAAAGGGTTCAGAGTTAGGGAAGCTGGTGGGGGAGGAGAGCATCAAGAGGAAGTACAAGACAGCTGCTGAGGAAGCTGCCTATTCTTACCAAGCCCAAGCATGGGGGAAGGTAGTAGACTTATTGGACTCTGATGAGGATGCTGTAACCAAGTCAAATGAATTACAAGGGAAGGAAGCAGCTGGAGTTCTTGCTAGAGTCAAGATTGAATCTTTTATGAAAAGTTTTGAAGAAAATCTTAGAAAACACAAGACTAGTTACTGCATTCCTGATCCTGACTTGAAGGAACAAATCAAAGGGGCAGTGGCAAAGCTAGTGGTGCCTTCTTATGCTTCATTCTTGCAGGCTAATGCTCCTGTGCTTCAAGGCAGGTCTCTTGTGCCTCCTGACACTCTTAAGGGGCTCTTGAGGAAGCTCTTTGATGGAATGATTGGAGGTAATATGAGTGGAGAACTGGTGAGAAGACCAACCCCTTCTGAAGGTGAAGTGTCAAGGAGGAGAAGATTCAAAGATCTTGGAGGGAGTGATAATGGCCGTTTAGCTTGAAAGCTCCTCCTCTTAATTGGTTCTCATGGTCATGTACATATACATGAGCTCTCTCAGGTTAGGCAGTTAGTTATATTACATATATATTGCTTTTCTAGATGGGATGAAAATGCATGCAATGCTTTCGCTCACACACACACACACATATATGTATACTTGAATAAACAAATATAGAGGAGGAATGGTGATATATAAAGCTTTGTACTTGTTGTATTATCAATACTGTATCTTTTTGAAGGTTATTGTTACATGTATTTCGAACTAGATATCTGCAGGTTTTCAAAGTTGATTGAGGTGTGTATGTTCATCATGTACTCAATGCTTCTTGCAATGGAACTATAAAAAAAGTTAATGGAGGATGTGTATATTTGTTGAACTATATATACTTGAATAAAGTCTTCAATGCTTGTTGCTTGCAATAGAATCAGACCATTTCATCAGAAGGGATTTGTAAAAAGTATAGCATCATGGTAAAACTATAGTAAACAGTGAATGCAGTAACACTAGCCATAGACTCAATGGTAGTACTAAAAGATTAGTAGTAACATTAATGGCGACGTTATAAAACTAATAATAGTAGGAGTAGCATAGGTATATCATCCTATTTGTACTATTCTCGTAGTAGTATGGTGCTATAGAAGTAATACTAATAACAACAATACTATATATATACAATGAACATTATTATAGTAGTGATAGACACAAGAAATGCCAGCTAGCAGTGGAATGTATATATATCACCACCATGTAGAAATATCATTAAGAGAAATGGTAGTAGTAGTACTACTACTGATACAATCAAACAAATCTTTGTGGTTTGTATTATAATACCAAATTGAACTTTCAATATTATTAGAATTCCAGATCTGTATGGTTTTAATTTTCCTTTTTTTAACTGAAAAAGTTATTTGCTCACTGTTGATGGATGCCATCTAATCACTGACCTTCTTCATCAGATTGCTGTGGCATTCACATGGCCAATATATATAATTTTGAGCTTAGTTTTATTCAATAATAACAAATAATATAATGCTTCTTTCATTGGATACTACTACAACAAAGCTACAACTTCACAATGGAAGCAATTGGTAACAAGAACATGCAACGCATTGTCCCGGAAAGTTCAATGACTGGATTTATGTATTTCTTTTTATATTGAAATGTAAAAGTGATTATTATTATTATTATTATTATTTAAATCCCCTCTGTAATATTTAAATTCCTTATATATAGGGTTAAATAAATAAATACATATTAAAATATAAAAAAACTACACTTCAAATTATAAGCTCAACTGTGAATCAAATCATAATTTTTATCCTAAATAATATTAATAACTATAACTTATATGTGAAAATATACTTATAATAAAATAAATGGTCTTATCTAATTAAATTCATACAAAATGAATTCATGGCAAAATATATATATATATATATATATATATATTAAAAAAAACACCCTTAAATTAACAAATAAATAAATAAATACAAAAATAATATCTATATATATGAGGGTGTAAAGTGTAAACGCGATTTATGCGCGAAAATTTATTGGTCTCTGGTCTACGTCGTCGAGGTGAGAAAGCGCGCGGACGGTGGTTAAGCGAAAGAGCGAGATTGAAGAGATCTAACCGTTGGATCTATAACGGACGGCCATGATCTTCTGATCGGCCTACCAAACAGTTCAACGGTCAGATTCCACGCGCGGCTCAAAGTCTTCCCAAAAAGCTCCAGAATCCACCCATTCGCACTTCGCTCCATATTGGCCCGGTTTATCGAAGTTCTCTCCAGAGAATCCGAAGCTCCCGTCCGTGTTTTTGAGGCCTTATTGGTATGCTAGATCTTGCGTTTTCCTCGTTTTCACTCTTATGTTAGATCTCAAAGTGATCTTTTTTTTTTATTTTTGGGTATTTTTGCGTCTGATTTTGTTTGTTTGTTTTTTTTTTTTTAATGGTATTTTTTTGTTGATTGTTTTAATGAAATTGATGGAATTCGATTGTTAATTCGTTTTGAATGATTTTCTAGTGTTGCATTTATCAAAGATGTTATCTTTTTGTCGGATTGTTATGCTTTTAATGCTTTAGTGAGCCTTTGCTGAAGGTTGTAGCAAGGAATCAGATGCACTTCTTGGCGAGAAGGTTGCCTTTTGATGTTTTTTATTTTTATTTTCTGAATTGATGCTTCTTTGCTAGACACTATGTATCTGTTAATAGAATGTTTCAATTATAACTGCTTCAATTTTGGATTTTTGGGGAGTATTAACAAATGTTGCTGTTTTGGGTTTATATGGAAAGTCATTGTTTTGATTTCTATGAGCTATTGAATCAAGAAGCTATTCTCATGTTCTGTTCTATTTAGATGATATCAGAATTGGTTTTGGATCACCTTGTCAAATTATAACTTGTTCTTTAACTCTATAATGCAGATAAAGTATTGCTTACTGTTGTGTTTGACTGTCTGTGTTTCTTTGCTTCTAATGGGATGGGGAAACATTTACAAGAGGCGCCTGAAAGTGTTCACTGTAGCTTTAGTTATTTACCTCGACTATAAGGTCTGTTGCCAGATTTAATTTTAGTCTTGTTTCTTCATTTTTCTTTTTGTTTGTGATTGAGGATTGAATGTTTAGTATCTTCTTGCTTTAAGACAGTAGAGAGGAGAGTAAAATGGGTTAAGAGGGCCAAAAAAAGTGCTATATGGGAGAAAACTCACGAGCGGAATGCTAAGAGGGTTCTCAATCTGATAATAGAATTGAAGGGCTTGTGGGTGAAACTTGGCCAGTATTTATCTACTAGAGCAGATGTGCTGCCAGAGGCCTATATATCTCTGCTCAAGCAGTTGCAGGACTCTCTACCTCCTCGTCCTTTGGAAGAGGTGAGAACTATATAATTTTTGTTTTTCAAAGATGGCATGCCAGAAGCAAAGCAGTGATGTTGTACTTTCTGCCTCCTTGTATGCATATAATCCCTTGCTCTACATTTTAACAAGCCTTTGGGATAGTAAAGGTGCATGCCTCTTCGGGGCCTGGGAAATTATTGGGATCCATGTCATGATGACAATTCAGTTGAAAATGAGTTCATTTTCAGGTTTACCAAGTAGGTTCTGTTGTTTTTGACAGGTCTGTCGAACTATACAAAGAGAGTTGGGGAAACCCATGGATGATCTTTTCTCTGACTTTGTAAACCAGCCTATTGCAACAGCATCTGTGAGTTTGCTTGCTTTAACTATTGATTTTAGTCTTCACAATATCAGAATTTTGATTTCAATTATTCTATGTAGGATTCAATGTGAATGCAAGGCCAGTGTTGTAGGCTTGCTATAGGTTTAATTTATGTTTGTGATTTTGCAGATAGCTCAAGTTCACCGCGCGACATTAAAAGATGGCCGAGAAGTGGTTGTCAAAGTCCAACATTATGACATCAAGGAAATCATTCTAGAGGTTCTCCTTGTTGTGTTTCATAATTCATAGAGGATTTGTTTCATTTGATGAATGCTGGCAGTCTTTACATAACTGTTGTTGTCCTACAGGACTTAAAGAATGCAAAAGCAATAGTTGACTGGATTGCGTGGGCTGAACCACAGTATGATTTCAGCCCAATGATAGATGAATGGTGCAGGGAAGCACCCAAAGAGCTTGATTTTAACCAAGAAGCTGGTATGTGTATTCCCCTGGCTAATTTTAAGAAAGATTTCTCATTTTTGCATGATATATTATTATTATTTTCAAATATTGTAGAAAATACCAGGACTGTTGCCAAAAACCTATGCTGTAATGGCTTGGATGATAACACTGATCATGGTAATCGTGTGAATGTACTGATCCCAGAAGTTATCCTGGTGGGTTCTGCTATCCTCCTCAACGACTCATTATTATGCACAATGATCTTAGTTACTGCTTCAATTCAACTCTTATTTTCTTTGTTTTAACTTATCATGCCAGTCATCTGAGAAGGTCTTAATACTAGAATATATGGATGGCATCCGCTTAAATGATAGTGAGTCTTTAGAAGCATATGGAGTTGACAAACAGAAGATTGTTGAAGAAATAACCCGTGCGTATGCTCACCAGATATATCTTGATGGCTTTTTTAATGGTGATCCTCATCCAGGTAACGCTAGGAATTTGCTAGAATTTTTTATTTGTTTGCAGATTTCCAGCACCACTAATTCATGCTACTGGGAGTAATTCCTTATGATCTTGCATTATAGGTAATTTTCTTGTGAGCAAGGAGCCTCCACATCGTCCAATTTTGCTTGATTTTGGGCTTACAAAATCCATATCAAGCGCAATGAAGCGAGCCCTTGCAAAAATGTTTCTGGCATGTGCTGAGGTCAGTGGCATTTCTTGCTTTTATAGGTAGAATTGTGGATTCATGGATAGATGCCCAAGAATAAGATGCAAGGGTCGAACCTTAAAATAAGGTTTTAATCCAATTCTAACAACAAATGTTTAATAGTGAGTTACTAGTATGTGATATATATTAATTTCATTTTGGATAGTAGTGGACAACCAAATATGCTAACTTTTATGCTGATGTTTTTCTGATGACATTTGTTTTTAGATATAATATCAACTACTTTACTGTATGCTTCCACTTTATATATTGGTTAAAATCGAAATAGTACTAATCCTTTGAAAAGGGAAACTATTTCCTGCATGAGAGGAAAAATATGATAGGAGCACTATCTGAGCATTTAGCAAAATGGGTGTTGGATTCCTTCGGTATTTGTTGTGTTCTATTCTACAGAAAGTTTACAAACATAATTACTAACTTGTAAATATCATCGACAGATCGCCACAACCTGGAAGGAATTTATAGACTTACCTCATAGAAATTGAAATCTAGCTAGTCTTATGTAATTTTATAGGTCCTCTCGCATTTGCAATCTATTCTGTAGGTGTGACATCACAAGGAAATCCATATTAGAAAATGTGTCAGTGATGAGGTGTGGCTAATGGCTGTAAATAATTTATCTTTGTAGTCTTTTACCTTATTTCTTCCATAGCTACCCACATTCCTTTTAGCATCAACTCATTAGCAGATGTGCAAATAATATCAGGGAAACCATGTGGCACTATTGTCATCTTTTGAGGAGATGGGGCTTAAGTTGAGGCTGGACATGCCAGAACAGGTAATGGATGTTGCAACTGTATTCTTCCGCAATTCCACCCCACCCCAAGAAGCGCAAGTAAGTTCCATTACGTTCTTAGTTTCTCCATCCCATCTCACCTCTGTCTATCCCTCTGTTGGAATATTCCTCTTACCTTTTTTCTTTTCCTAAGGAAACCATGAAAAATTTGGCCGAGCAAAGAGAGAAGAATTTGAAGTTCCTCCAAGAAAAGATGAATCTTGACAAGAAGCAGATTAAAAACTTCAATCCTGTAAGTCCAATTTATATCCCTCCGTTGTTGCTACTGTGATTTTGTAGATATTAAGAAAATAGATTTGCTTTTTTCCAGGTTGATGCTTTCCCCGGTGATGCGGTTATATTCATGAGAGTTCTCAATCTTCTTCGAGGTTTGTATTGTATAAGCTATCTTCCACACATGCTTGTAATGTGTGGTGTTGACTTCGATGCAAACTTGTTTAATATCTCAGGGCTCTCATCCACTCTGAACACTCGGATAGTGTACTTGGATATAATGAAGCCTTTTGCTGAGTCAACTCTTAGAGAGTGAGTCTGGTTTGCCTGCATCTGAGCATGGCTTTCATGTGGAAGAGCTTACTAACTTTGAGTTTTTCCTAATTTCAATCTGTTTGAATTTTTACATAATTTCATGGACATCAGAAGCATGGGATCTGGACCAGAAATGAGTAAACAATGGATTTTCAATACACCAGTACATTCTGATGTGGAGGCCAAGCTGAGGCAGCACCTAATTGAGCTTGGAGATAAAATACTTGGAATACAGGTGAGAGTATCCATAAACGCTTGGAATACAGTCTATGAGTAGCTTGATGCCCACTAGGTGTGTCAGTGTCTAATTGAGGAAATAATCTTGCATATGTGGGGTTCAAACTGTGACATGCAACCCTTGCCAACTCTGCAAGCCATCAGGATACTTATGATTGAATCTTAGTTATCATAAAACAGGTTCTCTGGTAACTTTTAATATCACTGGTTCTTATTTAGTTCAGATCACTCTGGGAAGTACTTGCAAGCTCTGTTTGCATAGATTGAAAATTATTGATCGGGAAACCAAATATTTTGTTTGCCATTTGCTACCTGTAAACAGACTGTCTAAGGATTACTTCGGTCATCTCCAGGTTTGTGCCTATAAAGATGGAAAAGTTGTTATAGATACAGCTGCCGGTGTGCTTGGGAAATATGATCCTCGGCCCGTTCAACCTGACTCCTTGTTCCCGGTTTTCTCTGTGACAAAGGGGATCACTGCAGGAATGGTGCATTGGCTTGTTGACAAGGGGTATGATAGTGTTTGCACTGTCATTTATTTCCGTGAAATTTTGCAGTTCTACATCAATTTTTTTTTCTCCTATTTGTAATACCATGGTAGTAGTAGTTAACAATCAGAATAGTAGTTGAAGTAGAATATAATTATAATGGTAGAATTGGTTTGAATATTAGTAGCATTAAGACTTTGTCTCTTATTTGTCACACTAAATATCGATCCTTCTGAATAATGGTAGGAAACTTAAGCTTGAGGAGAACATTGCTAATATTTGGCCAGATTTTGGAACGAATAAAAAGGAACTAATAAAGGTAAGAAAATTTTATGCTGCACATTAGTATAGCCATCACCTTTGAATAGCAAAGCAGATATTGATTTACTATTCCATTTTCTTTCTTCATTTTTCAGGTTCACCATGTTCTTAATCATACATCTGGTTTGCACAATGCAATGGCTGATCTTCAGATGGCCAACGCATTGCTAATGTGTGATTGGGATGAATCTTTGCGCCACATTGCTAATTCAGTCCCACAGACAGAACCTGGTTCTCAACAAATATATCATTATTTATCTTTTGGTTGGCTTTGCGGTGGCATCATAGAGGTATGCCTTCTTTATCCGTCTACTAAAATTTGCTTGTAGCTTTATGTTTTGATCTCAAGGTTAGGTTGTTCTGGACACCAAAAAGCTATAATCAAGCTATTGTCACTTCACATACTGGTCATTATATTATTGAACTCTGAAATGCTCCTTGTTTTTTGTTAGATGCCATTTTTTTAAAATCTGTATAACTTTTTCTTTGTTGTTTAGCTCTATTTCTTTTTACTAATTTATTTGGTCAAAACAGCATGCATCTGGGAAGAAATTTCAACAAGTGTTAGAAGAAGCCATCATTCACCCACTGAACATTGAAGGCGAGCTATATATCGGCATTCCTCCAGGTATGTTTTGATCCATTCTTTCCATCTGTTTGAAATCCTGAATGTATCATTTGCCCTCATAGAAGAATAAATTTTCATTCATATAATTAAGGAAAATTCTTAATGGCATTGGGCTGAGCCTTGTTTTGACGTTAACGACAAAATGACAATAAATTAGTGCATGCAAGTATTTACATGGAAAATCGACAAAATTAGAGCATGAAACTGTCTGTTGTATCACTTACGTTGTCAAACGCTTGTTTTCACTTAGAAGTAAATCCATTTATTTGATCACAAGCTTGGTAAGGTATTTATATCTTGGCTATTAGCAGCTGCACTTTCATTCTCTCTGTTCTTTTCTTAGATATGTTAGATAAACTTTTCTCATGTTTGTTCTTCAAGGTTCATGTACTAGTTGCAATTTTATCTGTTAATGACATAGTTCATTTTTTTTTTTCCTAAGAAGTGATAAAAAGAGCAAATAGCACTTAATACTTAAATTTCTTGCCTGTGCTTGCAGGGGTGGAATCCCGGCTTGCAACGCTAACCCTTGACACAGTAGAGCTGGAAAAACTAGCAGAAATTAGCTCAAACCCAGAACTTCCAGTTAGCCTGAGGCAGGGCAACCTTGCAGAGATGGCAACCGGCCTCCCTATTATTTTCAACACACTCAACGTTCGCCGAGCAATTATCCCTGCTGCTAATGGACACTGCTCAGCTCGTGCACTAGCGCGTTACTATGCTGCCCTTGCCATTGGAGGTGTGATTCCTCCTTTACATTCTTTACATTCTGAGCCGCCCTTAGGGAGCCATGTCCACATTCCGAAGTTGCCTTCACTGAAGACCAAGAAGAAAAAAAATGGCAAACAGATGACATCTAATGGCAATAGCAATACTGATCATAGCTCGAGAATCACGACTAACAATAAGGGATACAGCCTCATTGACGATAATGCCAATGAGATCGCCATCACTAAAACAAGCAAGATGTTTATTAACCCGAAGATCCACGACTCATTCATGGGTCTTGGAGATTATGAGAACTTAGTGCTACCTGGTGGTAAATTTGGTCTTGGATTCCGGAGATTTCAATCAGCAACCGGCAAGTTAACAACTTTCGGGCATTCAGGGGTGGGCGGATCGACCGGTTTCTGCGACATAGAGCATGATTTCGCCATTGCTGTTACTGTAAACAAGATGTCTATGGGTGGTGTTACTAGGAGTATAATTCAGTTGGTTTGCTCAGAGTTGAATGTGCCTTTACCTGATGAATTCTCCAGCTTTGGAGAAAAGGGGCCTGATATGCAGTTGAATCTCAATGTCAGTTAGTTCTTGTGGTTTCTTTCAAAACCGGTATATTTATATATATTTATATATATAGCTGAGTGATACAAGATGAAAAGGCTCACCAATTTTTTCGTCTCCGAATACTTCGGGTATATATCAGTAGAACTTAGAATTCACTGAAACTATTATTTATGTTATGATGTGTACTATAACTTACATTGACTGAAAGTGAAGCTCTAGTGAAATGAAATACACATGAACTATAATTTACTAGATTAGTGATGAGTTTTATATTAAATATAATTTGAAGTTTGAAAGTATAAAGAAAAAATCTTGAACTTTCAAAGGGGATTAATACAAAGCATACCATTGACATTGGAGGATGGGAGGAAAATATAAAGGAAATTTAATTGATTTTTCTTTTCAAATAAGCGATTATTATAATGTTTAGCGTTCTTTGTTTAATTAATATTATAAAATCACTCATTTTTGCGGTGTTTAGAATTAGAGTTACTGTTGAAGGTATGTATTTTAGAAGTCAAGTCCCAACACTACTATATTTGAAATTTAATGTGACATCTCCATCTCCTTAATATCATGTTCAGTGTTCACAATGTCCACATCTAGCAAACTGAGTGCCAGGTAGAAGGAAAACCATTGACAAGAATGGAAAGAGTGGTTGAGGAAAGACAAGCCTTAATATAGGAGACCCAAATACTAGGAAAGTCCATTTGGACCATGGTAGCAAGAATAGCATCCCAATTTAGAGTGTCATAAGCCTTCTCAATATCAACTTTTAAAACCATCCTAGGGGGGTTAGCTCTTTCCTTATTTCTAGAGTGCATGACTTCCTGGACTACAGTTAATAATACTAACAACAGGAGATCTTCCTGGCAGAAAGCCATTTTGCTCTCTATTAATTAAAGGATCAAGAACATTCTTAATCCGATTAGACAAAATCTTAGTAATGAGTTTATGAGAAACATTGCAAAGGGAAATAAGCTGAAAAATAAATGATCACCCATTTCATTCCAAAAAAATTTAAAAAAATTCACGCCATCAAGACCAGAGCTCTTACCATCAGGAAGGGACAGCATAGTTTTATAAACCTCTTCTTTTGTAACATTTCTACTAAGGAACTCATAATCAGAGGTTGAAGTATAGTTCAAATCATCTAGGAGAGCATGTAGAATATTATCAAAAGTTCTACTATCATCATCCCTCCAAAACTTACTAAAATGCTCAATAAAGATGCCATAAAACTGAGATTTTTCAAGAAAAATATTACCATACTCAACTTAAATGTGCGAAATGTGATTATAATGCCTCCGAACTATAACACTATTATGAAAAAAAAAGGAAGAATTCAGATCATCTCCTTGAACCCAATTTAATCTAGCCCTTTGAGACCATCGAATATGATGTTGTCTAAGCAAGGCTTTAACCCTATCCAAAATATGGTAAAAAGCATGCATAGGCGAAGAGTGGCCATTAAAGCATAGAGCATGTCTAATAGCATGAAGATAAATAAAAGTCCATGGATAAGTGTCCTTAGACGGGTAAAATTTTAAGAAGGTCACCAAAGTTTGCTTCGTTTTCAATTCGGTCACCCAACTACAAAACACATAAAAACGGTCACCCAATTATGTTTTCCTTTCACCGTGCAGTCACCCTACCAATTCCGGCCCCCCCATAAGCTGATGTGGTGCCCGGAAAATTCCAATCAGCAGCCCTGTGCTGACTCGGATACCTGATGTGGCATGCCCACGTTTTTTTTGCAGCCCACGTAAGCAAAAACTTGCCACGTTAGCCAACTCCACGCCATCTAGGGGGGGGGGGGGGGGGGGGGGGGGGGGGGTAAAGAAGACCAGCAGTGAGAGGGGTGGGTTCTTCTTGTCATCTTCTTCTCCATTTCCGGTCTTCCATTGAGACGGTGCTTAGTCGAGGATCAGGCGCAAATGACGCTATCGTCAGTGAGGTAGCAAGGCGAGCAAGTCTTCAACTGCAAATGGCAGTGAGCTGGGAGGTCCGTCCAGCAGGCAAGGGTCCACCGGAGTACTGTAAGTGGCATGAAACCCTAATGGTGTTTATTATATTTTGTGTTTAGTTATTAGGTTGTAGTGTCGATTTGAACCAAAATAAGATCAGGGTTTTACAATTGCAAGTTAGGGTATGTGGCCCCCTTAGGGTTTACAATCTTTACTGTGGTCCCTCAAGATTTGTTGGGATTTTTTAACTCAGGATGTCATAGGTGTTAGTTGTAGAAGTATTGTGTTGATTGTGATCGTATTGTGTTCTTTTTTTTTTTTTTTTTTTTTTTTTTTTTTTTTTTTGTTGACATGAATGTGGTCCCTAGTTTGATCTCATGGTTTACAATCATTTCTGTGGTCCCTAGTTTGATCTCACGGTTTACAATCGTTTCTGTGGTCCCTAGTTTGATCTCATGGTTTACAGTCATAGGTTTTTTAATCTCGATCCAAAACCAGGACTCGGCTTATTATCTGATGCCATTCCTCATGTTCTTCAATTTGATTTCTTTTAGTGTTAAAAAGGAACTTTTTTCCCCTTCAGATTTAATTTTTGTGTCTAGATTTGTGTTTGTTTCATGGTTGGTGTAATCTTTAAAGTGATTGGTGTTTGAAACAAGTTTTGTTCTTGTATTGACTAAATTTTTATTTCTAACCTTGTACTTGTTTTAAAAAATACTTAAATTGCATAATTTTAATCTGAGCAAAAATAACGTAAGTTACGTGAGAATGCATACTTGCAATATGAGTAACAATCAATCTACACGATCTTTCCCGCAACAGAGTGGCCTTCTGACTAGCAATTCCATTAAAATGCAACCAACTAACCAATTAATGTGTTGTAGATCCGTATACACATCATCGTAGACTATATAGAGATCCTCGAAAACTCCAGTTATGATTTCTTTAATACTAAGGACTTGCACCCAAGCTAGGCTATTGAAAGGCCACTTTATATATATATATATAGCCTACTTGCACCCAAGCTCAACACGGAGATTGCCTAATTGGGTAATACACTGAGAACTCAAGGTCACAACACGGGGTCTTGGTGGGCCAACATCAAGGGTATGACTACCCTGACTCTCCAAACTTAGTCGTGACGGTGACCAAAATTGGAGAAGTTTTTTTAGACTTATGTTTGAAAATGGTGTTACATTATAGTTTTTCTAAAATCATGATTTCTTTAATCGGATTTTTAAAATTGTGGAACTCCTTTACGTTTCTAACTATCCTTTTTGGAAAGATGGTCTTATTGAGGAGTTTAAAACGAATTTTGATTTTTGCTTCATTTGGATCACTGTATTTTGCCAAAAGTTTCGTTACCTTGAAGTTTCTATTCAATTTTGGAATGCAATAATACATCTTGTTAACGAGTTTGTGATGAGTTTCATTTTGATCCCTTTTAAAGTTTGTATTAAGCCAAAATTGTTTTTGGTAAATGTTGGAAGCTTCATATGACTAAATTGATTTTTATGCTCGTTATGGAACCTATATGTTTATGTTGAGATATATATATATATATATATATATATATATATATATATATATATGTTAAAATGTTTTGAAGTTATATGTATACTTGTAAAAGCTTATTTATTTTGATATCAATGTTGTGGTTCCCTATCATTTAAGAATTATGCTAATCCATTTACTGAGTGACTTTAGTTACTCACCCATTTCTCTTTGGTGGCGTCACGGCGAGGCAAAGTGTTTGGCAACTACTTGTCTATTCATTCTTCATCTCAAGTCTTGGTGTATGTGTATTTTTGAGCATGATTGCATTGTATAAAAAATATGGATCGTGTCCTTAATTCTATGAACATGTATTACTTGAGCATTCGTGTTTTTTAAAACTTTAATTGTCCTTGAAATTACACATATAATAACAAATTATTATTTGCACAAATTATAAAACGTGGCAAAACTTTTAATTAATTAATCTATCTTCAGCATTTACTAATATAATAACACTCTATTTTTCTTTTAATTCAACTTATTTTTTTAGATATGAAGACTTTTATATGATATTTTGTGCCAAACATTTATTAATTTTTTTTAATAGATTTTCTTCTAATCCAGACACCAAAGGAGAGAGCTAGCATTAATTTTTTAATTAATTTAAATTAATTTATCATCTAAAGAGTGGTGGCTATTTCCGTGGTCTGCCACCGTTTTTCTTATTAATTACATATCCATGCCACCACCACTACTACCAAAATTACGAATCTGCCACTCTACCATCATCATCATCATCAACCCTTTGGCTCACACTACTACCGTCCAAGCTCTTCTTGATCAGCTCATCGTACCCATGCGCTGATCCCGATGCAAACTCCGTCAGCGATCCAACGGCCACCGACATCCCCGCCCATAGAACCCTGCCGGCGATCTCAACCGTCATCGCCGCCGCCGCCTCTTCGTCCCCTTTGCCACCCGACACGGACGCGATCCCTGCCGCGAAGAAATCCAACCCATCGATCACCTGCGCCTCGCTCAGCGAGTCGAGGAGTCGGGACCACCGGACGCAGAGCCCGTACGACGGCGGCGCAACGGCGGCAGCCGGGGGTGGAGACGATGAAGGTGGCGGTGGGCCGGCGCAGCGGCTGATCCAAGAGGCAAGAGCGCGTGCGTAAGAGCGCTGGGCATGGATCCAGGATTCAAAGGTGGAACGCCATGTCCTAAGCTCCGACTCCAGCGCGGCGGCGGCGCGGGAGGGCCGGGCCGGCGCCGACATCGGAAAGTCCAGCGGTTTTGGCGGCGCTGCTGCGGCGGCGGAGGACGATAGGAGGGTCTTGGCTCCCTCTATCGCGTTTTTCTGAATTACGTGGCAGTCTGCCATTGATCGCCACATCTTCGCTAACCTGCGCCCAAGGAACAACACACCATCATATATATTATATATACATATATACACATACAAACCCTGTAAAAATAACTAATAATAATTAATTAAAAAAAATTTGCTATTTAAGAATTTTATAAACAAAATATATTAATATTTTTATATAATTATTATCTCTCACTTAAATACCCCTTGAAATATCTCTACTGAATATAAAGAAATATATTCATAAAAAAATTATAAACTAACAAACAGATATGTATATTACATAGCTTATATTAAAAATTTATACATAATAATACATTTAATATATATGCACAAATTGAAAATTTTCAATGTGTGTGTGTGTGTGTGTATATTATAACTAAATGACAATTTCAATTAAATTCTAAAGATCACATAATGTTGAAAGAAAGAAAAAAAGAGGATAAAAATGAAAGCATGATGATGATACTGACCCTTGAATCAACTCCAAGAGTTGAGGATGAAGTTCTTCATCCCTTAATTTTTCAATTCTCATGGAAACTGATTCAACAGTATGCATTGAAACCTTCAAACGAGTGTGAAGGTCTCTGATTGCAGCTCTTGTTCTATCCACTGCACCAGGCTCATCACCATTCACATCTTGGTTTCTCAGTTGAATGCACTTCTTCTCATATGCTATTCTTATTCTTTCTCCACACTGATTTAAAAACAGATAATTTATCATCTTCATAATAAACTAATTCATAAAGGTTTAGCACTAAGCACTTTCGGTTGAAATTAATTAATTAATAAATAATAAATACCTTTACTTCATCATACAGCTTCTTCTCCCATGCATAGAGTCTTTCCAATGTCGATTGATGGCTGCCGGATATCATGCATGATTCTTCAGAATAATCACTGCCAGTTTCATCACCGTCGTCTTTTGAGCTTGTTGCTACTTGCAAGAATCTAGAAGATGTTGAACGCGAAGACGCTGAGCGGAATAAGGCGACCGGGTTCAACATTCTCACTGTTTTTAATTAACAACACCGAAGATTAATATGGTTTAAATTAGCCAAAGCAATCAGATGAAAATGAATACCTGCATGATCAGAGTATATTGATGAAGATGAGTATTGAGCTCTGGTTGCTTCCAGCATCACTGAAATCTCATGAGCACAATCACAGATCCGCGCAAACTGGCTTTCGATGTCCCTCAAGACTTGCGGCATGCTTGTCGGTCTTCTATTCACAAAGACGGTAAAACCAGGGGTTTGCTCCTCAGATTCTCTATTCCCTACAACTTGCTGCCCATCACTGACCTCAAGTTCCACCGCATTGCGTGGTTCTGAAACTTCAACACTCCCAGCCCCCTGAGGAGCAAATTCCTTCACTTCATGCTTTGTCTCGGTTTTAATCCTTTCAGATGGTTCTTGTGTTTCGACTGCCACTTGACTTGGTTTAATATCAACCTTACTTCTTTCATCTCTTATTTCCACCTGTGGTTCTCTACATTCCTCATCCACATCTTCTTCTAGTTCGGGGATTCCTTCCTCTTCTCGTACCTGCCTTAACCCAGCCGTGTCATCATCACTGATGATACGATCAAGACTGTACCTTGAAGGGTAACCATATGAATCAAGTGATGAGAAAGGGTTCCAGAAATAATCCCACTGTGAATTTTGAGGCGAAGGAGGTGGATAGCTCGGTCTGTTGTTGTTGCTGTAGGATGATGAAGAGTGCATAGGCGAAGCCTGTGTCGCGAAGAAACTATCAATTCCATAATGATCCATAGGGTAGTAAGAATCAATTCTCACAGTTTCCGGGGATTGAGGAGGCCATTCCTCAACGGAAACAGATTGATTACCAGAAGGTCTTAAGTACCTCATAACATGGACAGTGGTTTCCACATGTTGATTTGGAGTTTGTGAGATCGGCTTCAATGGAATTCCTGAGACTTCTGGGCTTAATCTTTTCACGGGAGTGAATGGTGGAGTGGTGTATGAATCCAGGAAGAAGTCATGATGTTCATCTCCATCAATGTAATTCCGGAGAGCTAATGAAACTCGCCTGAGACAATCAATGTAAGCAGTGTGCCCGATGGCGAACCGAATTCTCTGCTCGACTGCTTGTTTGATGAAATTCCGTCGATCCTTACACAGCCGAACAGCTTCCTCATCTTCCAGTCTCGAAGCAGAACATCCCATAGTTTTGAAACCCACTCAATGAATTCTTCAGACTCGAATCAAAACCCGAATTACAAGGGAACAGCAACTGATGCTTCACCAAATTCATAGGATTTTACGGTACTGTTCCAAAATATAATTGGAAAATTAGAGTGACTAGTGCAAGGAAAGTAGCAGAAGAAGACTCTTCATTGCAGTTTGTATGGAAAGGAAGGAATCAAATCAAATGTCATGTAGTTCTATACTTTGTTTGCAATTAACTCAAGGTAAGCTTTTTTAACAGAAGATACTTACATGTTTGAGGAGATGTGTTCCTCCTCCTTGACACCTTCTCAATTACTTCTCAAATGCAGAAAAAACCTATCAAACAATCAACAAAAAATGAATCAGGACAACAAGGTGAGATTTTCAAATGGAAAAGGACAGACCAAGTCTGCACTTGGTCTTTTAGACTTTTACAAGTGATAGAATATTAAGCCATTGAAAAAAAGCCATGCCACTAATTCTGAAATGGAAGGAAGAAGGCATATGTCACATTTGCGGAAGTAATGATCGACAAGTGGGGACTTATGAAACTACAAGGTAAATAAGGTGAAGAAACTAGACATTCCGACAAACAAGAATAAGAGAACCAAGTCAAAGCATTACAGAATGGAAAGAAGAGAATTGTTTTATTTTATTTTATTTTATTTTTATGTTTATCAATACATGTTCCTTCATTTACTCATCCACCTTCTTTTCCACATCTAGGCCAAACACAAGAAAACAAATTCATCCATTAAACAAACAGGAAATTAGAGGAATAAAATTCATCTTGGAACTAAGAAAAATAAAGAAAACTATGAACTACTTACCATAAACTTCTGCTAGAACATGAGATCAAATGACCAGATGTATCATGGTAAATTTAGCACTTAAAACAAGAAGAAAAAGTGGAGACAGAGGGAAACAGAAAAGCAATAAGAACCAACAAGACATGCACAGCAAGAGAATAAAATCAAAGAAGAGCTAGTGATAGAACTAGGATGTACTATGAAAACCATCTTTGTTAAAATTAGAAAAGAAAAATTCTCATCCCTAGGCTATAAACCATCAAGACGCACTAAAAAACCCATCTTTGGAATGAAAAACAGGTGCTTTCTCAGGTGATGAACTCTCTCAATCATAAAAACATAATTTTGATCACATAAAACCAAAACAAAACACTTGAATAACAGCACGCAAAACGATTCCAGTCTCCAAAATCATAATATCAAAATTCGGAAGAGAAAAGCTCTTAAAAAAACCATTTTTTTCATTGGCAGAGCAATTGGAGCTAATAAAAACCAGAGAAAGAAAAAACAAAACATAATTGATTAGAAACAAACCTAGATTTTCTCAGACGAGATGAAGAACAGAAGCTTAATCAGAGAGAGAGAGAGAGAGAGAGAGAGAGAGAGAGAGAGAATGAGAGAGCAACGGTCAAAAGAGTTCAAAGGAAAAAAGAGAATAAAGAGAGTGTGTATTAAAAAGAGAGAAGAGCGAGAATGAGAATATAAACCTGCCCAAATTAATGCCCCTCAAATTGCCACAAATTACAAAACCAACCCTACTACTTTGGAATCAATGCGTCATTACTTTATATATAAATTGGTCAATAATTTTTTTTTTCATATTCACATATATACCCCTGTAAATATATTAAATTATGAGTGGAATATGCGATTTAATACTTATTTAATTGTAATTTATTAAAAATTATATAAATATATTAAATTAAAAAAAATTATTTAATACTGTATAAAATTTTTAATGTAACAAATAAAAAAATTAAAACGTGACAAATAAAATAAAACAGAGAAAGAATTATTATTGAGATTTACAGTATTTTTTTTTTAAAAGGATGACAAGTGCCTAATCAGGGACAAACATGTAAGGGAACAACACTCACCACTGCGGGAGCCACGCTCGCCACTCAAAACAAACACTCTATGCAAGAGATCCAGTGTTAATTGACCTAAAGACCGTTTTACAATAATACTTCAAAACTTTTATATATGTTAGAAAAAAAAATATAATAATTAATTCATGTTATAAAAAATTTTTTGCAAAAAATATAATTAAGCAAGGAAAAAGAGCTCGTTATCCAATGCATGAAAAAAAAAATTAAAAGAAAAATTAAAATAAATTATCATGTAGAAGAAAAAAAAAAAAGAAAAAAAAAGGGAAGGTGGAGAGGAAGAGGAGCTCACATGGATGGGATGTGTACTTAGTCCTTGAATGGCAGGGTTTACAGAGGCCCTTTTTGGGAATAATGAGACAACGTTCACTGTTGTTTCGATTTCCCAACCCCATTACTTACTTGTATATATCTTTTGCAATCGTCCGTAAATGTCCCTCCTCTGTCACACTCTCTCCTTCCCATTATGCCCCCGGATCCACATTAAATTAAAATAAATAAATAAATAAGTTGGAAAGGGACTGAGATAATAATGCAGTGGAATTCAATGGAATGGTATTATTATTTAATTAAGATTTACTAGAGATTAATTAGTTGCAAATTAATAAAAAAAATAGTACTTAATTGATTAATTCTGTAAAGAAGGGCACACGAGCATGGGAATTTTGGAAAGCTAAAAAGTGGAATTTTAGTCGGCTTCAAATTATAAACAAAAAATAAATAAATAAAGTAAAAGTTCAGGGGCCCATCTGCAAACACACACACAAAAACTAAAGATAAGTCTGCACATTGATTCCCTTGTCTAAACATATTGTCAATCTTTACCCCTTAAACTTACATAAATTTACCAATATAAAGAAAATGTATAATTACCGTACAAATCCTAGTAATCATGCACTTAATATTTTTTTAAGATACAATTAAGTTTTCATATTTGATCAAGTTAAGCCATTTTCATCCACGGTAATATTATTTTTAAGTATAATTAGATTTTTATAATATTTTTTAACAAAACACTTGGTCATCTACGTCACGGACTAGAATGACCCAACTCGACTAAATATAAAGACTTAATTGTACTTAAAAAATATTACAAGGATTAAAAAAGCAGAAAGTACATAATTACATAGACCTGTATGACAATTAAACCAAAAGAAAACCACATTTCTCTTATTAAATAGTTTATAAACAAACAAACCATCACCAACTAAGAATGATTTATGAGAATATATTACTAATTACCAACTTATAAAATAAATAAACAAGTAAATAATAGAGACAAAGAAGAAGATTAAGGTTGGCATCAGATTCTGAGAAGAGAAGAGGATTGTCCAAATAAAGTAGTTCTTTAAACCTGCCATGAAATGGACATAAGCTTGAACATGAGAGCATTGATTAAGATTTCTAGTGATGGCATTTGTCCAGTGTCACTGAATAAAGTAAAAGATGCAGCAGAGCAGCTAACAAAGAGAAAATGCCAATGCATACTCTTTTTATGGCTCTTCAGAATAAGTCTTTTAAAACAATTCAAACAAATACTATGCACACATAACACAAGAATCCAACACCAGAATAAAATATAATCAACTTGTTTTGTCCAGGCTTAATCAGAGAATAATTTACCTGCATGAATAATACATCACCTCCTTGATATCTAGTCATGCATGATGCAGCTTCATCTGATTTTTTATTCATCTTTTGATTTATCTGATGTAATTGGGAATTATGATCTCCATGTATCACCAGGAAAATGAATAATAATAACATGGTTATACTTATAAGGCGACAAGAGTTTCGGTACAAACAAAGTATCCATGGAGAGAATTTAACTTTCCATCAATATACATAACAAAAAAAGATACACATTACGCGCAAGGGATTTCCCCGAAGGGTTTTGACTAACCTGGATCAACAAGGGAAAAGGATTGGAGACCCGTTCCTGCTGAGCCTGTGCTCAGCTAGATCAAGCTTGCTCATCTTCTCTTCACACCATAGCAATTGCTCCTTACTGATTTTGGCCATTCTCATGACCCTTGATATGACTTTGATGTCAATGAGGGCAAACAGCAGCTCCACTTCTTCTGTTGTTGTTGGCCATGATTTCTTCCTCCATCCTTTCTTCTTCTTGCATAGTTCTTTTACTCTGATTTCCTTCTGCAGCTCCAATACAGCAATAAACAATTAATCGTTCAGAACTGTACGCCTTACTCGTGGTTTGTGGGCTTAAACATGTATTCTAGTTCAAAGTGCTCATTGAAACCCAGTAAACTATTTGGGGATTAGTCAAACAAGTTCATATCAATATTCAAATGAGTGATGACAGATGTAACAGATAACCGTAAGCACTACCTATTGGAAGGCAGGGCAAGACTCAGTATGGAATATTAAATGCACAAAAACAGAACTATAGAAAATATCAGTAGCATTATAGGAGATGCGTTGAAGAGGATGAATTTCTAAGTTGCTTCTATGAACATCACCATACTTATCTTAAAGTAATATTTAATTGATTGATTCCCCCTCAATCTGTTAGAATGGTAAGAAAATGGCCAAAAAAATAAAATAAAGTTTTGTGGTTGTTTTTAGAAGGATGAATAATACTGTTTGATATGTGAAAGGCCAAAAAGAAAAACAACAATTTGCAAAAGAGGCAATTACAGCAATAAAATTGAGCAGTTAATTGCCATAACAAGAATAATTATACTAATGTGCATGACAGAATCAACACTTTATTGATTCTCTTCGCCATTTTATACCTTGTCAAGTGAGGATTGAACCTGATGAAGGGAGCTTGCAAGCTGGTCATGACTTCCAAATAAGTTTAGAGAACTACCAGATTTTTTCTTGTCCATCTTCAGAAATTGGCGGAAGGTAAGGATTGAATCTTCAATGATTTTTATAAGGTCAGGTGCAAGAATTGGTTGATCAAAACCATCATCCTTACTGACCTTATGATCCAGACCTGCAGTGCCCCACAAAGCAATCATTAAAGGTCACATAAGGTTGTAAAGTATTCAATCTTTCTCTATGAAGCTAATTTCTTTATTTATTTATTTTCATTATTTTGAAGTACCAAGCTGGTTCATGCAATTAACCATATAATACAATCACTGCACATTTTACAAACCAAAATAGCTATAGTCATGTAAAAGACCGTCCAATTCTATTGACGATCCTGCATTCAGCTTATAAGTTTTACGTAAGCCATTCTAGGTAGCATTTATTCACAGGAAAACAGAATTTGTTTTCATAACTAGCGTGAGATAGGGCAAGCAGCAGAGAGGATATTTGTAAGATAGGAATTATGAAAATGAATGGCTTTCAGAATACTTTGTAGAAATTTACAAAAGTCTTTTGCACTGCCCAGTACACATTAACACTAGGGAACATATCGTCCTTGAAGTTGAAGGGACAGAATTCTCTTATCTTTTTCAACAAAAAAATTCTTCAAATTTGTTTGAACAAACAACTTCTATCACATACTTACCGTATATATAATATCACAGTCATCAGTAGCTCCTAATCAATAAAGGATATAGAGATTCAAACCACTAATTCAGCTATGAAATGACATATCTGACTTATGGTCAATGAGCATGAAAAGGCCGAACCCTGATGGCATATCCCCCTTTACAGTAACTAGTAAAGCATATAGGGAAATTTTACAAAACAAAATGGCAACCGATCTATTTGACGCATTGATGTTTACCTTGAAAACTAGGGATCTGAAGCAACCTGGACAAGGAGGTCCGAGAACGGGCATAAATCTCCACCCTAGAGCCTTGCTCAAATGGTTCATTTTCTATAAATCTCTGCAAAAGTACCTGAAATTGCTGGAATGCCTGAGCTGCGTAGCAATAGGAGGTAGGGTTTTCAGGCTGCGATGAGACCCTTTGACTTAATTGCATATATTGACAATGCAGAGCTTCCCAGCTTAAAGAGATATGGGCTACATAGGCAGTTTCAAGATTGTGATAGGGATCCTCATCTTGTGGATGTTGCAAGTGCTCACGATCATCTTGATGTTCATCCCGCCTCTTAAAAGAGAGGTTTCTGATTGTCATAGCCAGCTTCTTAGATGCAGATCTAGGTGACGGGCTCAGGATATCCTGTGAACCTATGACACAAGGAAATTCCCGGATAACATATTTGGATGAAGTCTATCTATAAACAAGAAATTACATAATTTTCTCCATAAACCAGATTTTTAAATGATAAAAGGTAAACCATAAATGACAATTTCAGCAACAAAAAGCATGCAAGAAAGCCGATGACGTCATGAAGATAGACCAAATATGACATCAGGGCGTCTATGTGTCACGAAAGGCAGGCAAATAAATCATGCAAACTCTTTGCCGGTTAAACATGCAGAACATTTTGTTTCAAACCCCATAGAATATTGCTTTTAAGTTTAATTATACTCAAGGGCAGCAAGATGAAAATGCCGAGTAACAACAAGATAATTTTCTGGCAAAGATGATGGAACCAAAAGTCTGAAACAGGTTAGAAACCTAAATCAATACAACTCGGGTAAAGGCAGTATAACAATATCTAGAGATTTACTTGACATTCACTTCTGGTCATTCAACTCCAGGGCTGTAGTTGACTAATACAAAAATAACATATGAAGGCAATGGAATATTTACAGCAAGTATAGCACAAGCATCTACTCAAACATGAACAACAGTTCAATTTCAAAAAACCATGTACCTGCTTCTCGTAGTTGTTGAACAATCATCTTATCGAAGAACAGCATTCGCTCACAGTACTTATCATACAAAGTATCAAACCCACACCATGGATATCCATCTTCCACCTCCGACTCTCTCCACTCACTCGAGCTTGTCTCCTCTTCTTCTTCCTCGTCCTCCAGGTTCGGCTCCTCCTCAGGTATCAGAACCATGAAACTATTCTTCCTCAGCTCCTTCAGCCTCCTCTTTACTTCATTAGTAATAAAATCATCGTCATCATCTTCTTCATCCTCTGCCTCAACATTAGGATCAACATCAGCAGCCTTTGGCAAAGAATCAGTAAGCTCTTCTTTGGATCCCTCAGGTGGAGAGTTACTGTTCTCTGGATCCGGCTCTTCTTTGCTTTTAGATTTACCAAATCTCGGGAACCTTTTCACCTTGAGAAAATCCATATGATCTTCTTCAAAAGCACAGATTTTTATCCGTTCCTTTACTGCAAGGGATCACTAAAACAGTAACAAAACCCAAAAAGAGAGCTCTTTTTGGGTTCTGAAAAAGATGGAAGCTATTCAAGAAGAATGCGAGAGAAAACCAGAATGAGAGAGAAACCGAAGAGAAACAAAGAAAGAAGCAGAAACACAAGCAGGAAAAACGAGAACAAACCGATGAGCAAAAGAACAAGAATCAGATCACCAGAAACATCAAACTCTCCAGCAAATCCCAAATCTCGGCTCATGAAACAATATTCCTATATAAAAAAAAAACCAATACAACCCAAGATTACAAGCAAATGCAGTTCAATAAACTCTTGAAGTACCAAAATCAAATCCTAATCAGCCCTAAAACCCCAAATGCATCTCCAAAACACCATAAAATCCCAATGCACCTCAACCCAACTTAGTCTAGGTTTTCAAAATCTCATCTTTTCAAGCAAAAAAATTTTTGAAAATCACATCCAAAAACCACATAAGAACACCCAACTCCAACCAACAAACCCAAGAATCACGAAATGCAGCTCAAGAAAACCCTAGAAACCACCAAATCCATCACGAAAATCATCAAATCATAAGTAGAAACAACAAACCAAGCCCTCAAAAACAGGAATGGCAAACCACCCCTCGAGAAACCCTAGCTGAGAAACAAGCACACTGGCGGAGTTCTCAAGAGGCAAAAGCCAGGATCTTTTAGGGTTACGGAAATTGTTTTCAAAAATCGGCAACGAATTAATTACTAAATAATCAAAGCAAAATAATCAATTTTAATTTATTTCAAATTTTATTCCCAAAAAAATAAAAAAAGTCGGTGTTTTTGGCGTTCAAGGAACGAAGACGTTGGACTTTGCGCGGGACTGAAAGAGAATATTGTCAGATGGGCCCCACCAGTTTCTGACAACCTATGAATTCTCCATTTTGCCCTTTGCTGTTTTTGCATATTAACCCCTCCGGTTGAGTTGTATTAAAATGGATTAAATAAACAGATGAAAATTTTGCAGTCTAATCCAAACTGTAAATCAAATTTGTTTGTTTTGATTAAAATAACTTTTATTTTTTCTCTAGATTTGGAGATAATACTGGATAAATCACTGAAATAATTTCAATTTTTTGATTAACATGTTAAATATTTTATTATACTCCAGTTATTATTTTATATTAATTAAATCATAATAAACAGGTTTAGATCTGATTATAAGTGCTGCAATTTTATAACTTACTCCACGAATAACAAACAAAAAAATATCAGGGTGTTTTTTGCAAATACTCAAATCGCATCAGCCTCGGAAACGAGACTTATCGCCTTATAGCCACACATCACCGTACACGTGTCCCAATCCTCTTGGGAGAAGAGGTAAAACATCCTTTAGGTTGGGATCTCACTCCTGGAAACCCTAGCGCCCCTCTCTTGCCCCTTCTCCTCCTCGATCTCTCGATTTCCATCTCGATCGCTCGATCGGGAACGCCTTTTGCTCCTCCGGATCGGTAATTTGAGCTTCGTTGTTGAATCTGAGGCTTGATCTCGGGTTCAGCAGCTGGAGACCTCCCTTCAATTCGCTTGATTTTTCTCGATAGTTCGTTCGATATAGCAAGCAGGTGATTTGATACACTGCTCTTGAATCTCTGCTCTAATCTTGGTTTTTTTAAATTGTCAGTGTCTGTTTAATTTGATTAATCTGAATAATTTTGCTAGTATGAGACGTTAGCATGATTCTATGTTGATGTTTAGGTATAGATCTTTGTGGATTTAATGCTGTGTTTGGTTTCCTCCGTCTTTTGGTCCTTTATTCGATTGTGCGTTTCTTCTGATTTGCAAAGTTTGTTTTTATTTGTATATGGTTTCCGGTAAACCAAAAAAAAAAAATTTTGGGGGGCAAACTATTAAAATAAAACTAAAAGGGATGAAATTGGCAAATTTTAGGTAACCTGTGCTTGTTGTTTTCATCCTGAAAATTTTTACCTCATTCGTTGTTAATTTTGGTTAATTTATCACAGCTTTGTACAGTTTGAATTAGAGTGCCTTGGTTTTTCTTATGTACTTTTTCTGTAGTTTCCCTCACTTGATGACAATTTGGTTAGATCTTTGAAGTTTTTTGAGCTGTGTGTATTGATATGTTTGCTTAGCGCATATATTGCGTCTACTTTGTGTTTACATGAACAGCTTTTATCTACCTTGTCTGTGTTCTACAGTAACTCAGCTTCATTTTTTGCTTTGTGCCTTGCAAATTTCTGGTACAGTTCATTTGGTTGACTAACAATATAATGTCATATATAACCCTCGCTTCATACTATAACCTACTTTCTTGATATTTCTACCTGCTTATTTCTAGACTTTTTAATGTTTGAAAGTTGAACACTCATTTCCTGTGCTGTCATTTTTTTTGTTAATTTTTTTGGGAAGTGTTTGGTCTTGCTATCTTTTCAATGGTATAAGTATTCGATAGGTGTACTTCACAGGGCCTAGTCTTTTGCTCTTTCCTTAGAATTAAACTTTTTAATTCAGTTCCCTAAGGTCTTTTTACGAGTTCATTGTGTTATCAAATGTTATTTATGATTCAGTACATCATTTGTTCGGTATCTATTTGAATTCTTGAACCAACTGTTTTTTATTTTTATTTTTATTTTTAATTGTGTTTTTTTCCTCTACTTAGAGTATTCTTAAATCATCTTTTACCATCTTGTTTGCAGACATGGCAGGAATGGCACCCGAGGGGTCTCAATTTGATGCTCGTCAGTATGATGAGAAAATGTCCCAGTAATGTCCCACTTTTTTTCTTCAAATGCTTATGATGATAAGTGAACCTTATTTGTCTTTTCATAATTTTTTATGCATGGTTTATTTTATTTTAACTACTGTAGGATAAATGCTGAGGCGGATGATTTCTTTACCACGTATGATGAGGTTTGCGATACCTTTGATGCTATGGGTCTTCATGAGAACCTTCTTAGAGGCATTTATGCTTATGGTGAAATTCTATAGAAGTCTTCCTTCTCTTCATTCACCTTATAAAGCTAATTACATTCATATGTAATTTGGGGTTTATTGTTTTTTTTCCCTATATTTGTTGTTTGATAGTGCCTCTTGCTCCAATTCTCTAGGTTTCGAGAAGCCATCTGCAATCCAACAGAGAGGGATTGTTCCCTTCTGCAAGGGATTGGATGTCATTCAGCAAGCCCAGTCAGGAACTGGGAAAACTGCCACCTTCTGTTCTGGAATTCTGCAACAACTTGATTATGGATTGGTTGAGTGTCAGGCTCTGGTTCTTGCTCCAACTCGAGAGCTGGCCCAGCAGATTGAAAAGGTGATGAGAGCACTCGGTGATTACTTGGGTGTTAAGGTTCATGCATGTGTTGGAGGAACCAGTGTTCGTGAAGATCAACGGATTCTGTCAAGTGGTGTCCATGTGGTTGTTGGCACGCCAGGTCGTGTGTTTGACATGCTACGCAGGCAATCCCTCCGTCCAGATTATATTAAGATGTTTGTGCTGGACGAAGCTGACGAGATGCTTTCACGTGGTTTCAAGGACCAGGTTCTATCTTTTAGCTCCTCTCTCTCACTGTTGTTATTAAAGCAAGTTTTCTTACAGTCTCCACTAGAACTGGTTTTGTTGCCTTAAATCTTATGGTGAAAATTTTTACCAGCTTTCTGCTCTTATTTGCCTATAGAGCTCTGTGCACTGGAGAAGCACTTATTGCATATTTATGCAATAGGTTCTTTGAAATTGGACTGTCTATAGTTTCTATGAATTTCTGTATGTCTTTCAGAAACATTTAAGCTGCTGTAATTATATCTTGTGATTTGCAGATTTATGACATCTTCCAGCTTCTTCCTTCAAAAGTTCAAGTCGGGGTCTTCTCTGCTACTATGCCTCCTGAGGCTCTTGAGATTACCCGCAAGTTTATGAGCAAACCAGTGCGGATCCTTGTGAAGCGAGATGAGCTCACTCTGGAGGGTATCAAACAGTTCTATGTCAATGTTGAAAAAGAAGAGTGGAAGCTTGACACGCTATGTGACCTTTACGAGACACTGGCTATCACCCAGAGTGTTATTTTTGTTAACACAAGGCGCAAAGTGGATTGGCTCACCGACAAGATGAGGAGCAGGGATCACACGGTCTCTGCCACTCATGGAGACATGGACCAGAACACCAGAGACATCATCATGCGTGAATTCCGATCTGGATCGTCTCGTGTGCTCATAACCACTGACCTCCTTGCTCGAGGCATTGATGTCCAGCAGGTATCACTGGTGATAAACTATGACCTGCCGACTCAACCAGAGAATTACCTGCATCGTATTGGTCGTAGTGGACGGTTCGGAAGGAAAGGCGTGGCAATCAACTTTGTGACCCGCGACGATGAAAGAATGCTTTTCGACATCCAACGTTTCTACAATGTCATCATTGAGGAACTCCCCTCCAATGTAGCCGACCTCATTTGATGTGTTGAAAACTCTTCATGGCTTAACTTAAAGTTCTTAGTTATGTTCTAATATGTTTGTCTTCAACTCTCTTTTATTTTTTTTCTAGTGGTAAGTATTTTGTTTATTTGCAAGCAAGGGTATTGTATCCTAAACAGCCATCCAAATTTTGTTAAGCTAGGTTCTTGCTGCATGTTCCTTGGTGACCTTAATACAACTTTGGTCTTACTTTGCTCTTGTCTACACTTTTTCTTACTTGTTGACTATGTAATGTTCTGATAATAATAATAATAATTGAATCATGCATGGGTTGGTATAGGTTTTTTATTTTTTTTGGTAAATCACTAAATTTTAGTTAAATATTATTTTGATTTGTTTAGAAATGTTGATAAAGTTACAAATTATTTCATTTGAAGTTCAGTGAGCGCACCAATGGAGGCTTTCATGTCAACTAATGAAGATATTAATTCTTTAGGTGACCTGTAAATAAAATAATTAGTAATTTTAGTGAGCATTTTAAAGTAAATCAAATTTCAGTAATCAAAATAATATTTAACTAAAATTAAGTGATTTATCAAGAAAAAAAAGGCATGTATGTGATAAACTCAAGTAAATACTAAATAACCTAAAATTCTAACGTAATTATATATATTTTTTTCTTAAAGTAAAGAAAATCCTCCTGATGACATTTGTGAGTGAAGATTAGAGAGGCAATCTCATTAGTAAACGCGTAATCACTTGTCCACACTAGCTTGGTTGCGAGAAGTGGTAAACTACTAAACCCGAAGAGGTTGGTGAGATTTCTCGCCACTGAAAACTTCAATTTTCTTTTGTCCTTCTCTCGCTCTTTTCCTCCTCCTCCAACCTCGATCTCTCAATCGGGAAGCTTCCTATTGGCATCATGTAAAGTTCTGTAGGAAGGACTTTACACGCTAAATCTTCGAAGGGATTTTTGACAATTACTAATTTAAAATTTTTTAAATATTTATGTTATGATATAGAAATATTGACAAATATTAATATGCTAAATATTTTATACTCCAGTTATTTTATATTAATTAAATCATAATAAACAGGTGTAGATCTGATTATTAGTGCTGCAATTTTATAACTTACTCCAGGAATCTTTGAAAATTGCAAAAATCTTATAGAATTTCAAACCGATTAACAAATAAAACAAATATCAGGGTGATTTCTGCAAATACTCAAATCGCATCAGCCTCGGAAACGAGACACATCCCCCTATAGCCACACATCACCGTACACGTGTCCCAATCCTCTTGGGAGAAGAGGTAAAACATCCTTTAGGTTGGGATCTCACTACTGGAAACCCTAGCGCCCCTCTCTTGCCCCTTCTCCTCCTCGATCTCTCGATTTCCATCTCGATCGCTCGATCGGGAACGCCTTTTGCTCCTCCGGATCGGTAATTTGAGCTTCGTTGTTGAATCCGAGGATTGATCTCGGGTTCAGCAGCTGGCGACCTCCCTTCAATTCGCTTGATTTTTCTCGATAGTTCGTTCGATATAGCAAGCAGGTGATTTGATACACTGCTTTTGAATCTCTGCTCTAATCTTAGTTTTTTAAATTGTCAGTGTCTGTTTAATTTGATTAATCTGAATAATTTTGCTAGTATGAGACGTTAGCATGATTCTATGTTGATGTTTAGGTATAGATCTTTGTGGATTTAATGCTGTGTTTGGTTTCCTCCGTCTTTTGGTCCTTTATTCGATTGTGCGTTTCTTCTGATTTGTAAAGATTGTTTTTATTTGTATATGGTTTTCGGTAAACCAAAAAAAAAAATTCTGTTTTTGGGCAAACTATTAGAATAAAACTAAAAGGGATGAAATTGGCAAATTCTAGGTAATATGTGCTTGTTGTTTTCATCCTGAAAATTTTTACCTCATTCGTTGTTAATTTTGGTTATTTTATCACAGCTTTGTCGAGTTTGAATTAGAATGCCTTGGATTTTTTTTTATGTGCTTTTTCTGTAGTTTCCCTCACTTGATGACAATTTGGTTAGATCTTTGAAGTTTTTTGAGCTCTGTGTATTGATTTGTTTGCTTAGCGCATATATTGCAACGACTTTGTGTTTACATCAACAGCTTTTATCTACCTTGTCTGTGTTATACAGTAACTCAGCTTCATTTTTTGCTTTGTGCCTTGTAAATTTCTGGTACAGTTCATTTGGTGGACTAACAATATAATGTCATATATAACCCTCGCTTCATACTATAACCTACTTTCTTGATATTTCTACCTGCTTATTTCTAGTCTTTTTAATGTTTGAAAGGTGAACACTCATTTCCTGTGCTGTCATTTTTTTTGTTAATTTTTTTGGGAAGTGTTTGGTCTTGCTATCTTTTCGATGGTATAAGTATTCGATAGGTGTGCTTGATTTGGTGTTGACCCCCTCTCGGGCCTAGTCTTTTGCTCTTTCCTTAGAATTAAACTTTTTAATTCAGTTCCCTAAGGTCTTTTTACGAGTTCATTGTGTTATCAAATGTTATTTATGCTTCAGTACATCATTTGTTCAGTATCTATTTGAATTCTTGAACCAACTGTTTTTTATTTTTATTTTTATTTTTAATTGTGTTTTTTTCTCTACATAGGGTATTCTTTAATCATCTTTTACCATCTTGTTTGCAGACATGGCAGGAATGGCACCCGAGGGGTCTCAATTTGATGCTCGTCAGTATGATGAGAAAATGTCCCAGTAATGTCTCACTTTTTTTCTTAAAATGTTTATAATGATAAGTGAACCTTATTTGTCTTTTCATAATTTTTTATGCATGATTTATTTTATTTTAACTACTGTAGGATAAATGCTGAGGCGGATGATTTCTTTACCACGTATGACGAGGTTTGCGATACCTTTGATGCTATGGGTCTTCATGAAAACCTTCTTAGAGGCATTTATGCTTATGGTGAAATTCTATAGAAGTCTTCCTTCTCTTCATTCACCTTATAAAGCTAATTACATTAATATGTAATTTGGGGTTTTCTGTTTTTTTTCCCTATATTTGTTGTTTGATAGTGCCTCTTGCTCCAATTCTCTAGGTTTCGAGAAGCCATCTGCAATCCAACAGAGAGGGATTGTTCCCTTCTGCAAGGGATTGGATGTCATTCAGCAAGCCCAGTCAGGAACTGGGAAAACTGCCACCTTCTGTTCTGGAATTCTGCAACAACTTGATTATGGATTGGTTGAGTGTCAGGCTCTGGTTCTTGCTCCAACTCGAGAGCTGGCCCAGCAGATTGAAAAGGTGATGAGAGCACTCGGTGATTACTTGGGTGTTAAGGTTCATGCATGTGTTGGAGGAACCAGTGTTCGTGAAGATCAACGGATTCTGTCAAGTGGTGTCCATGTGGTTGTTGGCACGCCAGGTCGTGTGTTTGACATGCTACGCAGGCAATCCCTCCGTCCAGATAATATTAAGATGTTTGTGCTGGATGAAGCTGACGAGATGCTTTCACGTGGTTTCAAGGACCAGGTTCTATCTTTTAGCTCCTCTCTCTCTCTCTCTCTTGTTATCAAAGCAAATTTTCTTACAGTCTCCACTAGAACTGGTTTTGTTGCCTTAAATCTTATGGTGAAAATTTTTACCAACTTTCTGCTCTTATATGCCTATAGAGCTCTGTGCACTGGAGAAGCACTTATTGCATATTTATGCAATAGGTTCTTTGAAATTGGACTGTCTATAGTTTCTATGAATTTCTGTATGTCTTCCAGAAACATTTAAGCTGCTGTATCTTGAAGGATATAATTAATCTTGTGATTTGCAGATTTATGACATCTTCCAGCTTCTTCCTTCAAAAGTTCAAGTTGGGGTCTTCTCTGCTACTATGCCTCCTGAGGCTCTTGAGATTACCCGCAAGTTTATGAGCAAACCAGTGCGGATCCTTGTGAAGCGAGATGAGCTCACTCTGGAGGGTATCAAACAGTTCTATGTCAATGTTGAAAAAGAAGAGTGGAAGCTTGACACACTATGTGACCTTTACGAGACATTGGCTATCACCCAGAGTGTTATTTTTGTTAACACAAGGCGCAAAGTGGATTGGCTCACCGATAAGATGAGGAGCAGGGATCACACTGTCTCGGCCACTCATGGAGACATGGACCAGAACACCAGAGACATCATCATGCGTGAATTCCGATCTGGATCCTCTCGTGTGCTCATAACCACTGACCTCCTTGCTCGAGGCATTGATGTCCAGCAGGTATCACTGGTGATAAACTATGACCTGCCGACTCAACCAGAGAATTACCTGCACCGTATTGGTCGTAGCGGACGGTTCGGAAGGAAGGGAGTGGCAATCAACTTTGTCACCCGCGACGACGAAAGAATGCTTTTCGACATCCAACGTTTCTACAATGTCATCATTGAGGAACTCCCCTCCAATGTAGCCGACCTCATTTGATGTGTTGAAAACTCTTCATGGCTTAACTTAAAGTTCTCAGTTATGTTCTAATATGTTTGTCTTCAACTCTGTTTTTTTTTTTTTGTTTTTCTAGTGATAAGTATTTTGTTTATTTGCAAGCAAGGGTATTGTATCGTAAACAGCCATCCAAATTTTGTTAAGCTAGGTTTTTGCTGCATGTTCCTTTGTGACCTTAATACAACTTTGGTCTTACTTTGCTCTTGTACACGCTTTTTCTTACTTGTTGACTGTGTAATGTTCTTATAATGATAAGATGATAATAATAATAATAATAATTATTATTATTATTATTATTGTGGCATGTATGGGTTAGTATAAGTTAATTGTTTTTGTTTTAGTAAATCACTGAAATTTGTCATATATTATTTTAATTTATTCTGAAATGCTAATTAAAGTTATTAATCATTTTATTAAAAAGCTCAATTAGAGCATTGGCTATCAACTAATGAAGATGTTAATTTATTAGGTGATTTGTCGATTAAATAATTAGTAATTTTAGTTATCGGGTGATTTATCGATAAAATGATTAGTAACTTTAGTGATCGGGTGATCTGTCGATGAAATGATTAGTAATTTTAGTGAGTATTTCAAAACAAATTAAAATTTATTGATCAAAATGATATTTAACCAAATTTAAGTGATTTAACTAAAAAAAATTAACCAACATGTATGTGATAAACTCAAGTAAATACTAAATAACCTAAAATTCTAACATAATTATATATATTTTTTCTTAAAGTTAAAAAAAAATCCTGATGACATTTACGAGTGAAGATTAGAGAGCCAATCTCATCGGTGGGCGCTTAATCATCATAATTAGATCTCCAAACTTTTCTTGGTGGTATATATTGTTCCTTTGTGACTAAAGAACAAAGTTTTTTTTCTTGTCTTCTTTTTAACCCTTGTCTGTCTTAATTTTTTTTTCTTGTATATATAAATTTATTCAGAATGTTTTTATGGTCTTGATTTTTTTTGTTGTATTTTTTTCTTGTGCAGGGTAAAATTGTTAATTTATAATTTTATTTCATGGATGAGTGAAAATTGTAAATTGGTCCAGGGTTTTTGTCTTAAGTTTAAATTTTGATTTAAATTTTATGGAGTCAAATAGATAATCAAAATTATAAAGACTCAAAGACAAAAGTGATTTTAATTAATTTTTATGTAATGTTTATCGTATTATGAATGTTCATATTTCGAATAGGACTTCTTAATTGAATATTGTTTATTATGCTTTATGAAGATTTTATAAATATGACTTTTCTCTAACCTTAGAATTAATCAATTAATTCTTTAGTGAGAAAATCCCCAAACTCTCTCTTTCTCTCTAACCCTCTCCACTATTTGGAGAAGAAGAAAAGATTGTTTTATAATTCTGGCATGTGATCTAGAAGCGTGGGATTTTTTTCGGCGCTAAGAGATTTACGACAATTCAAGAGACAAATTCGGCACATCAATCAAAAGGTATTTTTTTAAGCTTTTCAATTAAATTACAATGTTTATTAAAATAATTAAATTATACCACAAATATATTATTGCTTTCACACACCTCTGATAGTATTATTTAATTTTTGCGATATTAAAAGTATCATGGTCGAACCTCAAAATCTAGCCAAATGAGGGTATAAATGAGCATGCTCTATGTTTGTAAACGTCCCCTCCTCTCTTAAATTGGGGAAGCATTTATTGTCTATCTGTTAAAAATAGGAAAAAAATTTTGTTAGCATAATTTTATTATTCTAAAATTCATTATATTAATATTACGGCCATAAATCATATTTAATTAATTTTCTAAAACATATTAATCTCAAATTTCACAAATACACTACTGATCTCCAAAAATTTGAATTATTACTTCTTTTATATTTTTAAATATCTTTATTTTTTTTAATTTTTTTAATTAATTAGTACATAAATTGACATTTTTCTTAATTAGTACATACTATGCACTAGTCCAATCAAATGTTACCATCTTATGGACAACTTTACCCCCAAGCTGGGCTCCCTAACAAGTACACAACTTTCATTGATCTCAGTGTATCAGGGGCAATTTAGGAAATAAGTTAGTGTACCCAGTACCCAATACCCAATTACATATTATCTGATAAAACTTTATTCTAAATAAAAAACTTTCATCTTTAAATATGTACACAATACTCCGATTACATGAGTTTTTTTAAAAACATATGGACAAATTACAGATAAAACTTAACCAATCGATATATATCATCAATCAACATTACATTTACGTGATCTGCTTTTTTGAATTCTCAAAATATTTTAATTAAGTAATATTAATTATTATTAATTTAAGAATCCTTCGAAACAAATTTAAACTAACAATGCAGTTAATTTGGTTAAAGGCACAATTAATACTTAATTAAAACTAATTTGCATTCTTTTTTAAAAGTACAGATATATTATTATTATTATTATTAATTAATTAATTAAAGAAAGAAAGGGAGAAAGAAAGAGATATGATGTTTAACCTTATGCATGCAAAGGATGGCACAATCAAAAATTAATATTCATTCATACATAACTTTAATCATAAAGCATGCTTTTGATAATAATAAAGTGTACTATTGTGCCCTGCTTCTCTCTTTTCTTTAACTTTATTTTTCTCCAATAATGCACGCACTACGACATTCTAATTTGGTCATCAATTAATAATGACTTTTTTATTATTATTATTTAGAAAATTAACCATTATTATTTTTTTTTGTTGGAAAAAAAAAATTCACATATGTAGGTAGACATCCATTAATCCATTATAAATGTTTGACATGCATTCACAAAAAAATTACAGAGAAATTTGATTTTGAAATAACTTTCTACTAGATTTGAATTTAAAAATAATTTATGATGAGATTATATTTAAAATTTTAATTAGAATTGTTTAGTGTTTACAAGTATATATATAAGCACAATTTTTTTTAGATGTATATATATATATATATATAATCAAGTTTATATAGCACATAATTTATTTAGAATGATTTTAATTACACATGCTCTTTTTCACTGTACATATTTTCTAAAATTATTATCTTCATTAGATTCTTCAAATAAAAAGTTATAATCAAATTACAAGATCACAAAACCTCATAATCATCATTAAAAAAAGGTTAATTAAATTAGAAAATTTTCTATCAACCAAAGATATATAGACAAATCATCAAAAGTCTCTCCAACACAGACACGCACTTTATATGACATGATAATTTATCAATCTATCAGAGTTAGACAAATCAGAACGCTTTGAATGTTTATTAAGAATTCAAATTCAAATTAGAGAGACAAAGAGGATTGGCACTCCCAATCATCATGCATTAAACTTTAATTAATGGATTCCTTTTTTAACTAAATCATGCTTTATGTTAAAGCTTATAAGATTGCAAACTTTTCCATTCAAACATGATCACAAATGAATACCTCATACTTCCACTCCAATCTTAATTTCAATTAAGTTTGACAAATTAATTACTTTATTAGAACGTCAGTGAAGATCATTCAAATTAAACACTCAATTTTTTGTTCTCTTTATTAAGTTTTCAAGTGTTTAATGAGATCATCAAAAACAAAGAGTCACCCTTCCTTTTTTTTTTTCTTTTATTATGGAGATCATAATTAATCTTGTTATATTTATGAGTAAGTAGATGTGATTAGTAGTGGGGTAATTCATTCACCAATATCATATGATGCTTATGTCACTTCTCTATGGTGGATTACAAGTAGTTTTAGATCATTTAATTAAATAAATAAATAAATAAATTTTATTTCATTGTCACATGACAATGTTCCCTTTGTTGGAGCGCATATTGTATACATATATATCCATGAGAATAAATATCTTATAAAATGCATATATATATATATATAGAGAGAGAGAGGACTGATAATCTATGGACGTTCCTAGATTTTTTCTAGATTTTTAAATTTAGGATGTCCCATAAATATTACTCAGAGATGGGATTAGGTTAGTAATGAAACATCAGCCATTAGATTAAGGGGATATTTCTAGATTTATTTTTTTGGTGATGTCCCCAAAAAAATATATTGTCATGTATATATATATATATATATATGTGTGTGTGTGTGTGTGTGGCCATTATATATCCATATGAAATTTGAAAAAGAAGTTTCAATAGAATCCCACTATTGATTGGCTTTTTTCTTTTTTTGGCTCTTAAGTGTGTTAGTGGGAGTATCATTCAAATCCACTATTCTTCTTGATATATATATATATATACATGTACATATCCCATGCATGCATTATTAAGGACCATAACATGCAAGAGTCTCTCTTGATAATTATTATTTAACTTTCACAATCTTTGCATTGAAGTGCCATCTAATGAATCATTAATTTATTCCTTATATATACAAGAAACTTTAATAATAATAATAATAATAAATGAAAATATTAAGATATAAGTAACTTTAATTAGAAGCAAAGTCATACATGCATGCATTGTCATTCCTTCGTTGTATCCTAATTATTTTATTCATTATATTTTGTTTTATTCTCTCTGTCAAAAAAAAAAAAAAAAAGCTTCACAGATACCAAGATTCTTTGTCTCTCTCACATTTTTCTTATTTGAACGCATGCTTCATACCACCCTCTCTATATTCTCTCTTTGCTTCTTCATGTTTTGGTTTATTATTTACTACTTTGAATATTTCGCCATTTTTATATATATTATATAAGTTTTATATATATATATATATATATATATATATATATAGGAAGAGACAAGCTACTGGTGTTCACTAAGCGGTTATAGCTCCACCTGCACCCACTTTGATTTCTTTGTTTTGCCGTCTATCTTTCTTCTTTCTTTTATTTCTTCAACTTTCCTCTTTTTTATAGAAAGAAACAGATCAAGATCATTGTCTTCTTTCTTTGTAGTAGCACTTTCAAGTTTTCAAGTTTTCATTAAGTTGTTGTATATATATATATAGTTATCTTCTTTTCTTTGTGTATAGAGTCTATCCACAGAAATTAAGGTTTGCAATATGAACTTGATGATTATCTTCATTTTTAATTTGAAAGATAAAAGAAAGAGATTTTGAAGAGATTTTATTATATCTGTTTCTGTTGTAGAAGGAATTATAACTGTATTTTTTTTTGGTTGGGTTTGTAACTTTGTATGCAGAGAGAAATTAAATAAAAGAGATGGAGGATGAGAAGAGAAGCAAAGAAACAAGAAAGTATGAAAAGAGTTACTTTGATGTTCTTGGGCTTTGCTGCACTTCAGAAGTCCCTTTAATTGAGAAAATTCTCAAGCCTCTTGAAGGTGTTCAAAAGGTTACTATCATAGTCCCATCCAGAACTGTCATTGTTGTTCATGATTCTCTTCTCATTTCTCAGCTTCAAATTGGTAATTTTTATACACATCTCTTCTAATTTCCTTTTCATCATATTATCAACCATCATTCAATTATATATATGTATATATATGTTTCAGTGGAGGCTCTGAATCAAGCTAGACTTGAAGCAACAATAAGAACATATGGAACAGGAGGGAAAATTATGAACAAATGGCCAAGTCCTTACATTTTGGCTTGTGGAACATTGCTTATAATTTCATTGTTCCATGTGTTTTTCCGGCCACTGCGGTGGTTGGCGGTGGTGGCCGTGGCTGTCGGCGTCTTACCTATCGTCCTCAGAAGCGTCGCCGCACTCCGGCGATTCACTCTTGACATCAACATCCTGATGTTAATTGCAGGTCATATTTCTTCATCATCTCAAACTGATATATTTCTCAGAGTATCTGTCATATTCATGTATCATTATGATCCAAAATTAACATGATGTAATTGAAAAGAGTTAGCTATGAATTCATCTTAACATTTGGTAATTGATGGCAGTGGGTGGAGCAATTGCATTGAGAGATTATGAAGAAGCAGGATTCATTGTGTTCCTCTTCACCATTGCTGAATGGCTTGAAACAATGGCTAGCCATAAGGTCCTTCTTTATTTTATTTTATTTATTTATTTCTATATCTATCTATCCACAATGTTTGCATTAGAGGAATTATCTTTCAAGCATTTTCTTGCTTTACATAATAAACAACCCAAAAAGGACTCAACAACACTCTTTTGCTCATAAAATTTGAGTGGACATGCACTCCACTTTGTTTAGGTGCCAAACAGTTGCTCTAATTAATTCTAAATTTGTATGGCAATTACTTATCACAGGCAACTGCTGGTATGTCTGCACTAATGAGTATGGCGCCGCAGAAAGCAATCCTCGCCGAAACAGGTCAAATTGTCGATGCCCGGGATGTGAAAGTTGATACAATTCTGGCTGTCAAGGCCGGAGAAGTCATTCCTATTGATGGTATTGTCGTCGATGGACGTAGTGAGGTTGATGAGAGAACTCTCACAGGGGAGTCCTTTCCGGTTGCTAAACAGGTTGAGTCTCAAGTTTGGGCCGGCACACTGAACATTGACGGTACACCATCGTATTGCCATCCAACTGTTTTATGATTGACTATAAACTCAAGAAGATATACGAACATTTGCAGGTTATATTAGTGTAAGGACAACCGCTTTGGCTGAGAACTCGGCCGTTGCTAAAATGGCGAGATTAGTTGAAGAAGCACAGAGCAGTAGATCGAAAACTCAGAGATTAATAGATTCCTGTACCAAGTACTACACACCTGGTCAGTAATCAACCAATTTTGTAGAGTTGTGAAACATGAAAAGGTATTACCTGATTGATGGTTTGTGATAAAAAGATATCTTTTACTTTGCAGCTGTGGTGATCATAGCAGCAGGAGTGGCAGTGATTCCTTTGATAACCAAAACTCATAAAAAAAAACATTGGTTCAAATTGGCATTAGTCTTGTTGGTAAGTGCATGTCCATGTGCATTGGTGCTGTCAACACCGGTAGCGACATTTTGTGGGCTGCTGAAGGCAGCAAGGAAAGGACTTCTTATAAAAGGCGGCGATGTTCTTGAAGCACTGGCCGGTATTAAGGTTGCGGCTTTTGACAAAACAGGTACTATCACAAGGGGAGAGTTCACTATCTTGAAGTTCATCCCAATCGGCAACTCCATTACTATCGACAAACTTCTTTACTGGTAAAAAAAATTTAACAATTTAGATTTGTTTCTGTGTTGTTAGGAGTTTGGTAGTAAATTGATGTACCTTTCAGGGTTGCGAGCATTGAGAGCAAGTCAAGTCATCCAATGGCATCTGCACTTGTTGATTATGCCCGATGGAAATCTGTTGAACCGAAACCAGATAATGTGAGTGAATTTCAAATTCATGCTGGAGAAGGAATCCAAGGACAAATTGATGGTTGTAGCATTTATATTGGAAATAAAAGAATCGCAACAAGAGCTGGTTGTCCAACTGGTAAGATTCTCAGCAAAAAATTAGATTCTTGTTTGTACTCATTCTTAAAAGTTAAACACCATCTTCAATACTAAATACCATACTTACACTAAAATTATCAGTTCGGACGATGAACAATGTGGAGGAAGGAGTTACGGTCGGTTATGTGTTCTGTAATGCTGCGCCGATTGGAATATTCACCTTATCAGACACCTGCAGAACAGGGACTGCAGAAGCCGTCAAAGAGTTGAAATCTTTAGGTGTAAAAACTGCAATGCTTACCGGCGACAGCATAGGAGCAGCCACGAATGCCCAGAACCAGGTATCAAATCTCCAAAACACTTGTATTCATATTTGTATTATTCGCCATTTGTACACAGCAAATGTGGTTGAATTGTTGATTGTTTTGACAGTTGGGGAATGTAATAGAAATGATTTATGCCGAACTGCTGCCCGAGGACAAAGTACGAATAGTTGAAGAACTTAAATCGAAAGAAGGGTCAACTCTGATGGTTGGAGATGGAATGAATGATGCACCTGCATTAGCAATGGCAAATGTGGGAATTTCAATGGGCATATCAGGTTCTGCAGTTGCTATGGAAACCAGTCATATAACTCTCATGTCAAATGATATTGGCAAAATACCGAAAGCAATCCAACTTGCAAGGAGGACACATCGGAAAATCATTTTGAACATTGTGTTCTCTGTGATCACCAAGGTTGCAATCCTCATCTTGGCTTTCACCGGCCATCCTCTCCTGTGGGCTGCTGTCTTGGCTGATGTCGGTACATGTTTGATAGTGATTCTGAATAGCATGACTCTGCTAAGAACGAAAGATAAGACGAAGAAGAAATGCTGCAGTTCAAAGAACAAGTTAAAAAAAGCATGCTGTTCTAATGAGAATAAGCATCATGATCATGGTAAAGTGCATAAACATGGCTGCCATGAGAATGAGATGGCACACCAACATGCTTGCAGTGAGCATGACCACCATGATCACGTGGAGTTACATTCACAAGATTGTCATGAACACAAGGAGCATGGCCATGCAAAGGCGCATGAGCATGGTTGCCATGACCACTGGGACGAGGTACACGCACAAGGTTGTCATGAACATGATGAGCATGCAGAGGATCATGAGCATCACTGTCATGATCATGGGGAATTACATGAACATGAATGTCATGGATATGAAGAACCACATGAACATGAATGCCATGAGCACACAGAAACAGGGAAAGAAAGAACATGAGAAGATATCAGATTGCTGTGGCGGGGAATTACCGAATAAGTCTCATTGTTGTTCAGAATCTGTTGCAAAGGCAAATGAAGAACATCTGATCCGAATACCCTGTGCAGAGGAACGACATTCAGAAAAGCACAATCTGTGTGGCTGCAAAGAGGATGCAATCAGGGATGATGCCTGTTGCGCAAGAGCACCGGTAACAGACCTGAAGGCACAGAGCAGCAACTGCCTACACCTGAACAACAAAAATCATGAGATCACTGTACATTGTTCAGGAATCAGAAACAAGTGTGGGAGGAATGCAGGATGCTCTTCAGCTGGAATAAGGAGAAGAGAGGTTGCTAGGTGTTGCAGGAGCTACAGGATGGAATATCGAAAAAGAAACAATTGCTGTAGAGGTGCAATGCAACACCTCCCAGAGATTATTATAGAGTAGGGAAGGTAACAGAAGAATGGAAAGGAAACAACAATGACTGATAGTAACCATTTTTGGATGCTTAGTCACTGAATCATATGAAGGAACTTAAGAACATCAAGAGTTCATCATCTGAAGCATAGAATCTGTAGGGAAAAAGTAGTTTGAACTTCAGGGATGTAATTACTTATAATCTATGCAATATATGTTTCAATATATATATTTTTCTTCCCATGCAAATTTAGTATCAAAAGCAAAGGATGCCAACTGAAATATATAGCTGCAATATGTGTGCATGAATTGTATCACAGAATAGCACTTCCAACTATCTATGAATTGTTAAAAAGAAAATCAACTAGTGTGAGGAGATGATGAAAATAAACACCTTTGCTAGTGGGCCAATGCCCACACCAACTACGTCATCCAGCAGGACTAAACTCGGGGCTCTTAAATCTCTACAATAATACTTTTCTCAGAGCTCCTAAATCTCTACAATAATACTTTTCTCAGAGCTCTTAAATCTCCACAATAATACTTTTCTCAGAGGTCAAAGCAGAGCATTAAATTCCACATCAACCCCCTTTTCATAGTGGACCAATACGGCTGAACTAGGAAAAGAATAATTGAAGGGAAAAAAAAGCAGAACATTTGAAGATTAAAAAAAAAAAAAAGGCTTATCTGCTCAATAGACAAAATTTTAAGGAAATAGTCATTGATAGCATTCATACTTGACTGAATCTTATTCCATCACAGAAATTCCACTGGTTTCGAAAGTTAGTGCAGTACACCTTCTCAACTTTTTAAAAAATGAAAAGCATGAATCTACATCAAGGAATTTTATAGGGTGAGAATGTCAAACAAACAGAACCCATATCCTTGCTATTCATTCAGGATTATATTCCTGAAACATGACAAGCATTTATTCTGTGGGACAACCTTGCCCATATTCCTGGCAGAAATAAAATCTATAAGGATTATATAGAAAATTTTGGGAGAATTTTCTCAACCAGAACTGGGTATAAATATCAGTAATAACATTGAAATAGATGTACTACAACTGAGAAAGAAAGAAAGAAACTCTTACAGTGTTCATCGATGAGCCTGGCATGAAAAGGCAGAGAGTGGAGTTCAGCCAGGAATGAGTCGCTTCATCTAGCGACCATACACTGGCTGATTTGTGCTCTCTGTCTTCTCATGTAAAGCTTTCACATGAATTGAATGATGCTTGAAGCTGCCAATCAAATAGTAGATGCATCATTCACAAGACAAGGGGTATTTGAAATCAAAACTTTCTCATCCTTATATTTATCATTCATGTCTAATGAGATTTTAGCTGCTTCAATGAAGCAAGTTTTTTTCTCATACAAAGACAGTTTGAACATGAATCAAGTGCACAAACTTTTTTATGTGTTCTTACCAGATGCATGGAGGATGAAACATGATGTTTACAAATCAAACAACAACAAATATTATAAATAAATAAATCAGCACATATTTACAAAAAAGTGTGGAAGAAAGCATGGCTGCTCATCTTAGAGCAGTATGAGGAACAACAGTGTATTTCTTAAGAAACACAGCATCGATGTGGAAAAAGAAACAAGCAAGAAGAAGGTAAAGGAATCAAAAGTTCAATCCTTCTTAGCTAATGAGATCTGGGTAAAATCAAGCTTTTTTAAGAAAAAAATCAAATTATACTTGAGACAAAAAAAACATGCAAGGAATGTATTCAATGAGTTAGATAGATGCACCAAAGATAGCAGTTGTAAAATTTGATGGAAGATTCATAGTGGGGAAGTAATAAATTTATTTCTGAAGATATATACTAGTCCAAGCAAGTTATTGGAGCATCATAAAATTATTAAGGCCTGCTACTCCATGAAGGTAGTATAGATGCAGGTATTGAAACCATACTTAACCCTGTTTATACTATTACTCATATAAAAGACAGAAACACAGTAACACTTTCCACAAGAAAAGGACAACAAGTGTTCTGCTGCAATACCAATTATTGCAACAATGGATGAAGGAAAAACATTTGGAGATTCAATAAGAGAAAAGGTCAGGCATGCCTTTGAAGCAACTAAATCCAGCATAAGCTTCTTTCATAACCCCTCCAACTTAATTTGTGCTATATTCCTACAATTTAAGAAGCATATTAATGCTAACAATCACACTTCAGTGGGTATACCCAAAGAAAATTTATGACATGATCACATGTAACCTATTCTATCTTGGTTTGTTTATATTAAAAAAAAAGGGTTCTCCTCTCCCTTCTACTATCCATTATAATTTTTTTTTTTAAATTTTCATTCTCAATCTTCTAATTTTTAAATTAGTTATCTTTTTCTTATCTTTGAAAACAACTTGTTTTACTGTAGTGATCTTCACTCATGGTTCAGACAATCTATATATACGCCCACAACCCCATCAAATCACTTGTTTTATTAAACTTTTCTCCACTTCTCTTAAAACAATGTGATTAACATGTCTATATTTACATATGAAACATCATTATGAAAAAGAGATCTTGATTCATTGGCTAAGGCTAGTTGATAATAAAGAAGAACATTTTACAATGGATAAGATAGCCACCTCCAAATTCAGATACAGCAAAAGGACTTTCCTTTTTTTTTTAAAAAAAAAGAGAGTGGTTAAACCATAATGCAAAAGGAATTCAAAAAACAAAACCATATTTGATAAAAAAAAACTAACATTATAATCATTTATACCATTGATATTTGACAGAATCCAATTCCACCCAAAACTCAATGATTTCTAAGCTAGGGTACCTTCTTTAGGATAAACAAAACTAATATATATATATATATATATATATATATAATCACACATAGCATGAAGGTAGAAAAATAGAAAATTCAAGTGGCAAGGAATTCATAGACTTACACTCCTAAAAATACAGTACAAAAGGAAACACAAACCTCCAGATTCAGCCATTCGTTGTCGATGTCAAATTCTAGAATCTAGATAAGTCTCTTCCATATCTCCCTATCCATTCAAGATTATATTCCTATAATTTGATAAGAATATATTCAGTAGAACTGGTTCAGCCAATCAGAAGAATATTGGAAAGCAGGCCCACAAACAATGAAGACTAAAAAAGAAAAAGAGAAAAAATGTACACGAAAAACATGCAAAGGAGACTCTGGATTTAATCTTATTGAGCAAATCTGTGGTAGTGTACTTACACACCCTCATTTAACCTCACTCTCTCTAACATATTTTACAGTAACATATAAAAAATAAATAAATAAATAAACTTAAAATAATTTCAAATGAGTTTGATAACAAAAATGAGCCCATAATATTCAAGACGCACTCAACAAAGAATCATATAGAAACATAGGTTGATGGCTATAAATATGGGTACTAAAAATCTAAAGATGTGCCATAACTGAGAGAAGACAGCAAGGAGCACTTAACAGTGTTCATTGTAAAGCCTGTCATGAAGAGGCACAGAGTGGAGTTTAGCTAGGACTGAGTTGCTCCGGCTACTCTCTTCCTGGCTAACCTTGGCTCTCTGTCTTCTCATGTGAGGCTTTCACATGACTTGAATGAATCTTGAAGCTGCCAATCAAATACTAGATACAACATATATGATGTGTGATGTACTTCATCATTAAAAAAGCAAGAGGTATGTGAAATCAGGACTTCTTTTTTATCTAAAATGAATTTGAATCAATGAAACAAGTTTTTTCATGCAAAATACTTTCAAAATAAGGAAGAATGGAAATATATTAAAATAATGCATCATCTTTTACACTTTCAACTCTTTTTGTTCATAGTGATAATGTGAAACGTAAAATGCAATAACAACAAAAGGGGCATAAAACAATACCCTCCAATAAACTTTTAACAGAATATTAGTATCAGTAATATTTTCAATATATTGACACATCTGAACCATTTGCAAGAAGAATGACTGAAAAGAGGATGTGCAGAAACATAAGGCACTAAATGAACAGGACAGTCATGAACACAGTAAGGAATATATTTACTATTTAAGCAAGCTCAAGAAAAAAGATTGCTGGAGGACTTACAGGAGAATTAGCACTCTTTTGCAGGCAAGCCAAGAAGATTTTGTTAGACATTGACCACCCACTTGCTCAGGAACATTTGGGGAAGCACATGCAATGCTCACATGAAAAATAGCAGCACCTGTTTACGCATGAAAGGAAAATACAAGAAAGAAGCAGGGAACCCTGAACCAGCATGAGAAATAACAATGAATTCCATAGAGGATTTGGACAATGTCTCAGAAGAGCAAAGGCTAATAGTAGCCATCTCTTGTATCAGGACATCCAATTTTGGCATAATCTTATGTATTCAAATTATATAATTTTCTTATAAAAAGAAAAAAAAAGAAGTTAGGGTCATATGCATTGAGTAAGTAAGAAGTGGAGAAATTGAACCTGAGTGATTGATGAATCACAGGATAGAACTTGTAAAATTTCCAGAAAACCAATCATGAGATTTCTAGACAAAGATACTGCCTAAAACAACTACTGTAAGATGGCAACACAGCAAAAAAGAACTTATATTGTAGGTGATGGAAGAGAATCCTTAATAGAGTAAAAAATTGATATATTTACAAGAAACACCATTTGAAGGCACAAAAAAAAAAAAAAAGGAAATACTATAATTATAAACATTGTTTTATTAAAATCATGAAACATTACACACAATTAGCATGGAGTCTACTATTTCAGCCTGTCTTGATTCTTGAATTAGTAGTTCACAAAACTTTTCTTTCATCAAACCTAAATGAAATAGTGGCTTATAAATTTATTATGTCTTTTGAAAGGCATAATATAAAGTAATTAAACAGAATTTACATGCTGGTGATGATCAGAAAATCTATCATAAAAAGGAAATCCATTTCCAGTTCTATAAACTGTAGCAAAAAGATTGCAAATATAACAAGATTTTTATTTGGATTTCTCACTAGAAAAAATGCAGAGATTTTCTAGGTATTAGTACAGTCAATAGATCATATGGCAATTAAAAGTCAAAGTGAAATTATTCCAATATAAAGAGATATGTTCCAGTGAGATTTGAGACAATGAATGTCTTATAGAATCTGATTCCATCCCTGATGTTTTTCAGGAAATCTAAAGATAGCATGGCTACAAACATTTTGGAACTCATGCCTTATCGAGCATCTTATCCCATTTTGAAATTGGGGTATTCTGCAGCAGCAAACCCAAATCATGACATGGGTATGAACAAAGCTGATTTATTCATTAGTAAGGCTGAAGTCAATGGAGGTACTATTATGAAAAATTTAAGACCTAAAGCTCAAGGACTTACTTATCCTGGGAAAAAACCTATTTGTCATATAACAATTCTATTAAAGAGAAAATCAAAGTCATCTTTAAATGAATCTAAGATCTAAGACTTAGATTTCTATTAAGACAAAAAATATATAAGATAATAGATAAAAAAAAATATGGGTCAATAATAATCCACTTGGTTTAGGTCAATCCTGAGGGAACACTAATGCATCTCAAGAATCCAATCCATTGCCAAAAGAACATTCAAAGGGAGATTCTGTAGTGCAAGTGGCCAATTTCAGCAGAAACAAATGGCTTCAGTCAATGCCACCTTATCTGGAATAATCAGAAAACTTCACACCCACAACAAAGTTGATCAAGTAGGATTAAGGAAAAGAAGATCCATAAAAGATAAGAGAAGAATAAGAGATGATTGTGTTTCTTAAGCATATAGCACTACTCTAAGCATGTTGATAGAGCAGAACAAAATTGTTGAGGTCCACTATTCCATGAAGATAGATGCAGATGGTAAAATCTAAGTAAATATAATCCACTGCTCACATAAGGTCGCTACGTGGTTTATCTACTTTTTCTCGAAAGAAAAACAAATGCTGAACAAGAAGAATTTAATCACATGGTTGCTGCAATGCCGATTAAGCAAACATGACAGATGCATTCACATGAAAAGGACATAAAAAGTGATATTAGAATAATCATGCATACCATAGACGAAAGTCAAATAAAAGGATATTAGAGAAACATAAGGATCATTTTGTCAACGACCAAGGGCTATAAATACCAATACTAGCACCAGAGCATATGTGTCAGTTCAGAAACCTTTGCTCAAATATTGAAAAAAAAGGGGGAATTCTGATAGTGTTCATCAGAGAGACTTACACGAAAAGTCAGAGAGTGGAGTTCAGCCAAGAATGACTTGCCCGCACTTCATGAACAATGGTGTGAGGACAGGTCATTCTTCGCGACTTGGCTCTCTTTCTTCTCATGTATGGCTTTTGCATGACTTGAATATGCTTGAAGTTGCCGATCAACAAGTTATAACAAATGCAGTAGAAGAAATATGGTGTACTCCATCATTAACATGACAAGCGGTATGCAAAAAACAAGGCTGTCTATAACTTAAACATGCAAATCCATGCTTCATGATTTTGCTTTTGTCCTTATTACACCTGTTAATTATGTCCAAGTAACCACTTACATAACATTTAAATAGAAATTCTGTGAAACAAACAAATCCTTTAACACAAAACCTTTTATAAACTAGAAGGAAATGATGATGACATAAAAGAATTAACATTTGTACTTACTTAATTAGTCAAAAAATGATGTTCTGAACATTTAGATTTATGATATGATAACAATAGAACTTATATCTAACAAAACTCTATGCTCCAGATATCTTCTTTTATAAATATCGACAAATCTGATTAGAATGCTAAAAAGTTAAACATAAACTAACAGTTATGGACAAATGAAGTGACGCAACAATGGTCACAGGTTGCCACAATCATAGGAAACTATATAAGTATGGCTGTTAAGATCATTAGATATCACAGAGAGGGCTGCATGGCAGCATGGGAATGACAAGGGGCATGAACATGAATCATAAGATTAGGAAAGCAGAAGAGGGAGAAAAATGACTACTTGACCAAGTGTAAGAAGCAAAATTGCTGCATGGGTTAACCAGATAATCATAGCGGTTGTGCAGAATCAGTTGAGAATGCACCCCAAAAATGCATAACCAGGAGCACTTCTTAAGCAGCTCCACAATATCCTAAGTTTCTTAAAGAACATTCAGCAAAGCACATTTATGCGCTAAAAGAGAATGGGGCAAGATGGCGCACTTGGAAGAGCATTGCCAAGAATGCAATGAGCATCTGTTTGCACATGTACAGAAAAGAAAAGAAAAGAAAATCTTTATAGTGTAATTTTTTTTTTTTTTTTTTGTTTACTGATAAACAATGTTTTCTTCATTCAATCAAATACAAGGTTAAACATGATCTGTTTTGGTTGGTTTGCTAAAAGGACACTGATTTTTTTAGCATCAATATCCATTTAATAGATCAGATGCACCATTAAGTCACAGAGCAAGAACATGCTAGTTTTACGAAGCAAAAGTCAACTTAGATATTTGAGGTTGAACAGTCATATGCAGCATTTGAAATGGGATCATTTTTTAATCATAGAATCTGATTCCATCCCTGAGAAATGAGGAATTCTAAAGCTGGTGCAATGCACCTACATGGCTTTTAGAGGAACCTGTAGCCCATATCTGGGCAACACAAATGCATCTTAAGGATCTTGTCCATTGGCAGTAGGGCATTCATTCTATTAGGGTATGTGGCATAAATGGCCAATTGACAGCAGAGCCCAAATTCATAAGTCAATGTTACTTATTTTGAATGATCGGCAAATTTAGGAAAAAGTGTTGAGGACAAAAAGATAAGTGAAGAATAAAAGAAATTGTCAGTCAAGAAGGACAAACGAGTTAAATTAAATAGTTGTACCATTCCATGAAAGCTACATGCTAGAGATAGAACCACAGCTAATACAAATTTGACACAAGAGGGTAACAGATTGTTGTTGCGGCCATCTGTTAGTGCATATAAATAAGTGCTCATAAATATTCCTAAACAACTTTGTCTTTCTAGTTTTCTAAAAGACAAAAGGCTATACCTCTTAAAAAAGGATGCAGACACCTCATAAAAAAGATCTTCCAATATGATAAAGAAGTTAAGATAGATTGCAATAAGCATGTGAAACTTGACAAAATTAATCAAATCTTCTTACATAAAGCAAAAGAAACAAAAATAATATCATTTTAACCTTGCCTCTTGACTTAAGGAATATTTACACTTCATGAAAGGCCAACTAAAAAAATCTCTTACTTTCTGAAACTACAAAAAATTTGAATATTTCCTGAGGTACACAGCATCCTCAAGATGATGCAAATCAGCAAGTGTTTTCTCAGCATGCTGAGAACAAGAGGCACTTGTTTATTAACAGAACAATGAGCATTTACCACGAACGGAAAATCTAGTCACCATCTTAAAAACATGTAGCCATGTATTCATGTATTCAATATAAATATAATCTATATTTTTTGTGTTTAACAGAATCTGGAGAAGACCAAAGTAAGAGTAAATACTAATTTAGAAGAAAAAAATTTAAATTGATCTCAGAGTGGAGAAAGGAACAATCCATTGCCAGCTGGTAATGCATTCAAGTATGAGGAAAGATCAATAAAGCATATCAATGACCCTACATAATGTGAAAGGACATCCTAAAGAAGTAACCAATTAACATCACATTGTGGCACTAGGCTGTTAAAAATGGAGACCACATAAAGAAACAATCTAATATAAGACTAGCCTAATATAAGAGAGACGCATAATGCAAAAAATATAAACAGTATTAGCTAACCTCGAATAATCAGCATATATAAAGACTAGCCTAATATAAGAGAGACACGTAATGCAAAAATATGAATATGTTTAACATAGACAGTATCAGCTAACCTTGAATAATCAGCATTCTTTTAATCCATAACAAAGTAAAGAGCAACAAGAAAGGAACAAAAGCTAATGGAAATCCAAGCATTACACTAGTCTATGCATGTCAACGGAGAGCAGTACAAGGTTATAGAAGCCTAACATTCTAGTCAATTATGTCATAAACATGACAAATCATGACTAAGAGAATTATAACACTTGAACACTTTGATTTTCCTTATCATAAGAGATGTTGGCAGATCTCTGTTAGTTTTAGAGTAAGATAAATTGGGTGTCGCAGCAATTTCTAACAAATAAAATATAGAAAATGTTGCAAGAGAGCACTCAAGAGAAAAGATCAGTTAAGGAGACAATGACATGAACAAGCCTTCTAGCCATGCATGTGGTTCATGAAAGTCAAGCCTGTTCTTTACCTCTATCAGATTCTATTCCTACAAGTTAACAAGCATCTCACTACTTCAGTGGGCGCCCAAAGGAATTCCACAAGGGTTGAAGAGATGTTTTCAACGTCCACTTGTTCAGCAATAGGGTCATTTGTTAGTCTCAGTAGGCTATAAATATGGATAATGGCATTCAGAAAGTTGTGCTGAAATATGGAAAGAAAGGATTTCCTGAAGCGGTCATCAGGAGACCTGGCGTGAAGAGACAGATAGTGCAGCGTAGCCAAGAATGACTTGCCTGCTCCTGGCAAAGAGAACAGTGCCTTTAAGGCAAGTTGTTTGCGGCTACGTTTGGCTGTCTCTCTTTTCACGTAAGGCTCCTTCATGACTTGAATCATGCTTGCAGTTGCAGCTGCTAATCAATCACTTTATGAATTCAATGCATTGATATACTCCAGATTTGGCATGGCAAGAGGTATAATAATGCAGGATTTCCTCATGCATTTGTGTGGGCATCATGTTTCATGAATTCTACTTTGTGGTCTGTCATGTGGGTTTATGGTCTTTAGAAAGAAGAAACATAGTTACATGTGCTGCACTCCAACTAATGACTTATTCTACATTTAAATGAAACCTGCATTAAAGCTGTATAAAATTAAACTTGCAGACAGATACTAGAAAATTTCAAATATTTGGAATCAAATGAAAAAGTTATCATAATTAAAATACTGGTTTTGACTTGTCTATAAAATTTTATTTGCACTTATTCTCCCCACAATCTCCTGATATTCTTGGTCATTGATGTTAAAAATTTATGAAGGCAATGAGCCAGGTAAAACAAAGTAGATGAATGAAAAGCAAAGTAAATATTTATGGTCAAAGCACCACAGTGGGCACAGCGTTAAGTGAAAGGATGCTACATGGTTGTGCTCAGCAACATCTGCGCAAGCAAAGATGAGGACAAAGAAATGAAACAGAACTGAAGACAAGAGAAAGTCATTACCAGAAAGTGGTCACAGTTAATTAACAATCATGTTACTGATTTGTGAAATGTTTCAACTCACTTACTGATATGTTACATTTAATTGTCTCAGTTAATTGATAATCAAAGTTTTCATCTTATATTCAAAACAGTGAAATCCTTGTATTTATGGCTCAAGAAACTTGGACTCATAATAGCCAACAAATGCTCTGAAAATCTATGATTTTCTGGGGTCATCAATATGGCAATCATGATACAGATTAGTTTGTAAATCAGGAAATGGAAGGACGAGTGTATATACAGTTAGAACAGTTGTACAGTTTAACATGGTCAAACCTTATTAAACATAACAAAATTATCTTTATGTATGCATAAATCATGCTCTTCAACATCATTCAAGATGAGCAAGAACAAAAATATCTATGAGCAAATAAATAAGATTCCCAAACTCTCCTTTTGGTTGAAATCAATATTGTCTTGACCTAGGAAGGAAACATTTTATTGGTAAGATTTATTTTGATATTTTTTTAAAAAAAAGTATTTTCATACTTTTTCACACAGGCTGACTGTAGCATCTGCACCATAAAAGTCTATATGATAACTCCTCCCAATTTATGCTATATCACAACTGGCGGCTATGCAAATTTTTTCACCAAATAAAGTCAAAGACATGTTTAATTTGCTAAAGATAGAGAACCAATTGCATGTTGAATGTAACAGGAATAACTGTATGATAAGCTTGCACATGATTCACTCCAGGTCAAACAAAAAAACATTGTATGATAAGAATCATCATGTAACTCTAAAAGATGAAGCAAATGACAAGGCTATGCTCCAAGTAGAAATCAAAGATCTACTATACATCAGTTTCAATTCTCAAGCATCAAAAGCTAAATGTTACTAATAAGTTTACTGCTATGGCATGGTTGCTTATGATTTTGACCAATTTCATCTTATGATTAAATATAGGAACCCATCACCAACGAAAGTGTAAACTACATTTGAAGAATCTCTCAATATACCAAACCACCAATTGATGCATAATAACGTAATATAGACCAATCAGAAAAAGATGAACATGAACGTTAGTATTCACAAAATTCATAATTTAAGTAAAAATGCCAAGTTCAAGACTCAAATACTTACAGCAGACAGAATTTAATTAGGAGTTGAAAGTACCTGGCTGCTTTTGCACATTATGCATACTTATAAAAGCCAAACCTACACATAAAGCGCCCACCTATAAATATAAACAACAGTATCAGAAGTAGAGCACGGAACTTGAATATGAAATATCTCACATCTTAAGAAAAGATGCAATAATTCAATATATATGCAGAAAACTTTGGCAGGCATTTCAGAAGAAAAGTAAGGAATATTTGGGCCTTTTCTCCATCATAGTTGCCCTTGCAAGATTAGATACCAAGCATGAGGACCCCAATTGTCAAATCAATATTCTATTGTCAGGACAACGAGTGTATTTCAGAAGACACATGGAAGCAACCTCTCTTGTTTTACTCTCTAAATGGAAGCATGTTCTTGACATCTGCTTTTGAACCACCCACAGGTAAATCGAAAAACCACCAAGAGAGGAAATATAAAATAATAAAGCATGGCAACCGTGCACTATAGCATGGTCTTTTAAGCAGCAGATATCATATCAGAAAAGATTAGAAAATATACAAAGCATCTCAATTATTCTTCATGGTCAACCAAAGAATGAAACAATATGAGAACCAATTATCAACAAGCCTGGCCTGGCCTATATATATTCTGACATTAGTATAGTCCCAAGAACAACCAAAACTTGAGAGGCACAAGGTGAGTGCGCAACAACATACAACTATACCCTGATATAGCTCATTGCAGAGACTTACATGAAGAGGCAGAGAGTGGAATGCAGCCAAGGATGACTTGCCGCCATTTGGATACAAAGAGTTAGTTGATATCAAATTGTCGGTGGGTTGTCCTTGGCTACATCTGGCTCTCTTCTTCTCATGCAAGGCCCTTCCATGATACTTAATTATGCATGCAGCTACCCATAGAGTGATAGTGTTGATTGGTGTGAAAGAACTTTAGCTATCCAACCTAATAGCATTTGTTGCAGGGTCTTATACATGAATAAGCAAAGAGTGCTATGTAGCCAAGGATGATTTGCTGGCATTGGACAACTTATAAATCCTTAGTTGCAAAAAGCCAGCAGGTTGCCCTTGGTTACAACTGGCTCTTTTCTTCTGAAGCAAGCGCCCCGTGCAACACAACCATACCAATGGAGAAGAAGAAGGATTTTTCTGACAATGTTAAGAAATCCAATATGTCTTTCTAGTATCTACCTGTCTGCTGGAAGTGGCGTTTAAGTATCTTACAGGAATTATCATTTATGAATTCTGAGCAAGAAAAATCTAACAAATAAGATAAAGAAACTGTCTATTTGCATTACAAACAGGTTTGCTTCCCCTACTAACCAATTTGCATTAGTGATTCTGCAAAACATATATCATTTCTTACAAGTATGGGCACAAACCAATGTACACTCTGACATAATGATAGAAGTGGCTCAGTGTTGGCAAAAAGAATTAATTGTCCTCTTAAAAACTCTAATTCTTTTCCCAAAAACCATTAAATTCCTTAGAAACAAAACCACTCTACATTTCTCAAACGTCCTGAATTTGCAAGAAAAAAGGGAGCATTGCAACCTTTTTTTCTTTAAAATGCCACTTCAAGCTCAACTTTATCAATTGCACGCAAATCATGATGTCCTACTAGTAGTAGATACGGTATATTGCCAAACACTGGTCAACATAGCCTGTAGCTAAACAATTTTAATCGAAGTATAGCCAACTTGGAACAAAATAGATGCTATAACTATAAAATTAAGCCAATTACAAAAATGATCATTAAGCATCAGACAGTATTGGAGAATGGATGTAGATATTGAACATGAACCTCTTAGGTAGGGTTTTCTAATTAACATTATGCTCCAGCAGTAGCGTAAATCAAATATCAATCATTCTCATTTTGAATCCCCATAAATAACATCTCAGAATAGATATATATATATCCTGATAATGAAAGCTACTTCACAACCATTCCAACCAAAAGAAGAAGAATTATTTGGCCACTTTATATGCATCAAAAGAGAGATAAAAAGCCAAAGATGAAAAGTCTCCATTTACCATAATGACAAACAATTTCACAAACCACTTTGTCAACAAGTAAATCATTCAAAAGCTACACACTTCAAATTAAAATGACAATATGACTAGTAACATTACATAGTTACACGTTTGTAATTTTAACAAACATCAACATAGAAATCAATCACATTCAACTAAACCCTAAGAAATTTAATTCCCAAATCAAAATGGTAGGTATCATCAATGCCGCCCCTAAAAAAGTTTATTCTAGGCTACATTCAATTCAATCTCACTAAAAAACCAAACTTTGAATTGCTTACCATGAAACAAACTCTGGAAATCAGAACAAACGATGCAAATCAGAGAAACGAAAACCACCAACGAACTGAAAAGTAGTAAAAGAAAAAGAAATCAATTGATTTGAGAGATTGCGGGAAATGTGAGAATTTATATGGGTTGATCCCCAGGACGGTTATTTTCGCGCCATAATTGCGTTTATTGGGCCTTGGCCCATGTATTGATCTGGCCCATAACCACATACGGAGGTACGGACAAGACCCATGATGTGCACACATCTCAAAGCATGAGTCTTATAAAATAAACTATGAAAATATAATTTTTTTTTGTTTTTTTATTAAAGATTTTATGCAGAGTGTTTCTTTTCTAAATGGTTTACATTTCTAAGTAATTAAAAGTTTGTCCTTGGAAAAATATGCTATAAAAAATTAAAAATATTTTAGTTTGAAAAAAAAAAAAAAAACTTTGATTTCTAGAAACATTTCACATAAATGCTGAGATAAGGACTTTGTTTTTTAGCATATACGGAAACACCATTTCTAAACACATTTTAAATTAATATTAAAAAATTATTTTGTTATTTAAAATGAGTGGTTTGTATTTGGAAAAAGAAAGTTAGTCTAGAATCTAGAAGTTCTTCATGTCATAAAAAAAAAACTTTAATTTTTAAAATGATTAATTTATAGCTTATTTTGAGAATATGCTTCCTTCATCTTTGAAAATATTTTAGTCTGAAAAATAAACTCAGTGTTTGTCTTTTAATTGGTAGAAACATTTGTTTTTCCCATCATAAAAATAGTAATTTTACTTTTAAACACCCGGAATTGATCCAAAATACCCCTTTTATTTTAATAAATTAAATTGTTCCCAATAAATAAAAAATAATAAAAAAAAACCCCTTCATGTGTACATTAAAAAACAAAACTAATTCACAAGAGTGATTAATTAATTTAGAGCTTAGAGCATGCTTGATTAATAATTCCTGATCATCAAGTTCTCAATGAACAACAAAAATCTACAACCAAAATATAAACTATCTCATGACTTGGCAGACAGTCTCATCAAACAAACAAGCTATATATATATATATATATATATATATATATATCCTCCATCTATTATTTTGATGGAAATTATACAAAGTAACTAAATCAAACTCCATCTAAAGGATTATTATTATTATCATTACTAAGTATTAACTACTATATATGAAGATAACTTAAAAGAGATCAGTAGGAAGGCCAGTAACCCTCTAATAAGTCCATGCATGGTTCCATGTTTTGGAACCTAACACCATTCAAGCTTCCTGCATTGCCTGAAAGAATGCACTCAGATGGCATTGGAGGAGCCACCTCTCCTACAACTCCTTGAGCTTGTCCTACAGTTGTTGGCATTGATCGAAAACCCTGTGGCTGTGCCGGTGGCACACCGAGGTTTAAATTAAGGCCGGAGAAGGCGGGAACACCCGGGAAGTTGAGTTGAGGTTGTATCGGCGGGAGTACACCCGGTGTCCCTCTCGCAAACCTTGTTAGCTCCACGAACTCAGCGTTGCTCAAATAGCCAGCACCGAAGCCGAAATTATATAGATCGGTTTGATTTAGCGTTGGCGCGAAGCCCGGCCCCATGTTTAGTGAGTATGGATGAGTTCTTGGCTGCCCGGAGGGATACTTCTTCCCTCCGGAGCTTTTCATGAATACTCTGCATGCCACCCACTCATCCTGCATAAGATTGATGTGAATATATTTGGTGTTAATTAGATATGTTTGATGAGTTTAAAATTTATATATATATATATATATATGTTGAGGATCAGAATAAGGAAATGAAGATATATAACCTTGTTAGGTTTGAGAGGGGATTTGGAGGGTAAGCGATATTCATGCATGACCCAATTGGTTTTCTCTCCTCTAGGGGCTCTTCCTTTGTAAAAGACTAGTGTCTTTTTCATTCCTAGAAGCTCAGATGAGTTGCTACTAAAGATCTCCTTGTCTTTGCCGGTTGTTTTCCAGTAACCGGCGCTTGTGGCTCGGTTTGTTCGGACTCCGGTCGGGTATTTTCGATCTCTTAGACTGAAGAAATACCACTCTTTCTCACCCATTTTTGCTTTCCCTGTTAAACAAGTCATGCATGTACATGTTTTATGAAACTTGCACTTCTTTATTTTTCATAACTTGAAGATTTAATAGAAAGCTCAATTCAATACTCTAGTTGTACTAGCTCTATTAATTCAACAAGAAACAACTATCAAAACTTAATTTATAGAGAGATCATGATCAATATAATTAATATAAGCTAAAAGGATTAGAAGATATATATATATATATACCTGGGAGATCCCATGGCTCAGACTTGTTGAGATCCACATCTGCAATTGCTCTTGCAGTGAATTTGGAATCAGAGATCTTGTTTGTGAGATAATAAGTAACAAGCTCTTCATCAGATGGATGAAACCTGAAACCTGGAGGCAGTGTCTCCTCCTTCACTCCTTCTCCTCCTTCCATATTGAACAATATGATTAATACTGAAGGACTAGCTAGCTCTTGCACCACTGTGTACCACCTTTTGATATATCTCTGTAATTTAAACTTATTATAACTTCAAACTTGGATCAAACCCTGAAAGAAGAGAGATTTAGTAACCTTGAATCCATATATATATATATATTTAAAGAAAGTATGAACATGCTTACCAGAATATATAGGAAGATGATTTATGTTGCTGGTTAACAAGGAAGCAAGCTGGAGGGATGGCAACTTCTTTGAAGTTGTAGGTATGTGAGTTGAGAGTTATTTAATTTATTTTTGGTTTGATGTATGATCATGATCAGGACTAATATTTAAGGAGTCTCTTTCTTGCTGACATTGTCAAAGAAGATTGAAGTTTAAGCTTTGTTTTTATGAGGTGAGGATGTGCATGTCTGTGCATGTGTGTTCCTCAAGCTCTTACCAACTAATTAGACACCCTTTTTTCTTCACTACATCTCTACATTCTTTATTTATTTATTTATTTATTTATTTATTTTCTCCACTTATTATTTCTAGCATTAAATTTATCAAATACTTACTAATTAAAGATCAAGTGCTATATATACATATACATGTATATATGATTCTCATATTCATTAAAAAGTTTGATATCTATTGTATACATTTGTTCTTGTTGCATTTATGTATTTATTTTTCTTAAAACCTTTGATTTGAATGTAAAAATAAGTTTTCTTTCTTTCTTTTTCTTTAAAAAAAAAAGTGGAGAAGCAACTTTGTCCCATATTTAATTTAAGTTTTTTGTTGCAGAGATAATCAATGAGTTTTAATGCAATAAAGAAACATCATGATATGATAATTTTATCATTTATTTTTGTCTTTATTAATGTTATGTAATTTGTCAATCATATATATATATATATATATATATATATATAAAATAATTAATATTTGTTTATTATTGCATGCACATGATGGTTTTCCTTAAAATAATACACCTAATAATATTCTTGGCTTCTGCTTCATGTTTTCATAGAGTTTCTGTTCAGAATCACATACAATCTTGTTTCATGATATTCAAAAAAAAAAATTCTAAAAATAAAAAGATTAAAAAAAAAGACTTTTTAATATTTCAATTTATCCATATAAAGACAAAGATTAGCTAAGAATTAGAGAATAATTATGTCACTAATCCAACCCCCTCAATCTTAATCCACACGACACGTGTGGTGGGGTCATAGCCCAACCTCCCGTGATCCAGCTTGACCCAACCAATCACATCACTCCACGTCATCATGGACCCACACTCAAACGCTGTTCCCCTTTGACCAGGAACCGGTCGGTCGGGTTAACCGGGCCCGGGTTCCCTCCGGACCGAACCGTTTAACATAAAAAAAACCACCATTTTTTGTAAGACCGTTCTCTTACTTGGTTTTCAATCTACTAAAAAATTGTTAGGGTTTTCAACTAGGGTTTCAATGGGTCACACTTATACTCCAACTTGTCTTTGTTTTTCTCCAATTCATGTCTTTTTCCACTGTTTAATTTTTGGGTTTATAATTGTTACTGAGAATTGGAGTTTAGTGATCATTAAATTGATTTATATATATATATATATATATATATATATATATATATGAATGGATATAGACATTGATAGTTGAATATGTATATATATATGTGTACAGTTGCATTCTTAGTTAATGGTTTGATAGTGAATTTAATATTTAATTTATATTGTTTCTTTCTAGATAGATATGTTCTAGCATTGCATTTAAGCAGAACATGATTATGTTTGTGATCAAGGAATTAATTACAAGAGTTTTGAAATTAAATGAAGTGATCATTTAAGTGCAACAAAACATTAATCTTAATCTGTTTATGTTACTAGAATTTATAACACCCTTGTTGTATAACATATATATATATGCATCTTGTTTGGGTTTACAATAAATCACTGATAAGAAATAAATTTTTTTCCTAATTAGATAATATATAGTTTGTTATATATCTTGCATTGCATTATTGTATGTTAACATTTTTTGAAATTAAATGAAGTGATTTGGCGCAACAAAGCATTAATTAATCTTTGTCTGTTGATGTTACTAGAACAACACCCTTGTTGTACTATATATATATATATATATATATATATATATATAAATCACAGATAAGAAATTTATTTTGTTCCTTAAATAATATATAATTTGTTATGTGTCTTGCATTGCATGTTAACATTTTTTGAAATTAAATGAAGTGATTTGGTGCAACAAAACATTGATATTTATTACCTTTTCTTTTGGTGTTACTAGCTAGAAGAACACTCTAGCTAGTTGCATTATGTGCTTAATTGAACTCTTAATTAGTATTAGTTATACTATATGCATATACATCTTGTTTTGATTTACTATATAAATCATAGATGAGAACTATATATATAATTGTAAGAGAATTAAAATTGGTGTTTTAATTATATCATTAATTTGATTATAGACATTGATAGCTGAATGTGTGTATTTATTAGTTGCATTCATATATAGATATAATATATATATATTGTTTCTTTTCATGCTTGCACTATATTGCATGTTAACATTTCTGAAATAAAAAGAATGATTTGGTGCAACAAAACATTAATCTTGTCTGTTGGTTTACTCTAATTAAGAACACTCTTGTTTAATTAGTTATGTTGTGCACTTGCTTGCATATATATATTTAATTTTTCAGTTATTATATATATATATATATATATAAACATGTAGACAATCTTGTTTAGGTTTACAATATATAAATCATTCTAATTCGAAATTAATAGAACGATGATCGAAGAGTCTTTATCGGTGTCAAGATTACAGATAACTACATGATTGCTGATTGTGCACCTAAAGAAAAGATCAAAGTTGCATATATAGATCAATCACTTGGACTTTGATAACCAGCAGCCTCTAGAGTAGTTGCAGTTTAATTATAAATTAAATTAAACATGAATATTTTTTCAGTGTTAGGTTGATTATATCTTTCAATCAGCTGAGTTGTGACGGTTCATTAAGAAACTTCAGATTTATGTTTCCTTTGTTGTTGAATTAATGTTCATGCTGGCATCAAAGTGCGGAACAAGTTAACAAACAATTTATCATATAACTATAAACCCTAATTAATTTTACATAAACTTATGGTGTGCTTTCATTTTGCCCATTGATATATATATATATGAGCATGTGCTTTATATATATATATATATAGATCGATATGATGGCGTGCGCAATCGGCTTACAAGAATTGTGCTCGTATTGATTAGTTCAAAGTTCGAACTCCTGCACTGACTTTGTCAATAAAGAGAACAGTTTGATATGAATTACTTGTCAAGCACTTCAAAATATGAAATTAATTTCTTCGGTCGAAGATTTGATCTCATCTTTTATATATGTTCTTGAAAGAAACTCTCATTTTGTTCGGTAATTTGATGTAACTTTGATCGATGTTTGAATTAATTTTTAAACACTAAAGAACTCAATGAGTTGATAACTGACAACCATTAGTCATTTGCCAAATTAAGAGCTAAATTCAGTAAGAAACTTTTGATTGTCCTTAAGTATTATTTTGTCTAAAAGATTAGTTATTTGTCGGATCTTGTTCTTTGTTCATATTCGATGATTTTCACCTCTTGTTCCCGGAAACTTTTCCAAAGTTCAACGATTGTGTGCGCATAGTTTCAGACTTGCAGACAATCATCTTCAACACAATTCATTTTCACGCTATCGTCTTAGAGTTGTAAAAGAAAAGCTAGCATTTGAGGTAAGCGATCGAGGGACTAAGATATCGTCAAAAACAAATTAGACATCGAAAAATTATTGTAGTCAATTGAAATTTAAAGTACATATTGTTCATGTGATAATACTTTAAAATTCAGAATGATTATGCTAAATTCTCTCATGCATGTACAGATACACATATAACTTAATTTCTTGAACATATGAAAAAATAATAGTCATGTTACCTGCATCTAGAAAGAGAGACATTTTCAAGTTCACTTGTTAATCACTTCAAGATAACTAATTGCAATTCAGTCTCTTAATTTCACCAATTAAGTTAATTATTTGATGAGAATTAATGAAGAGAGTTTGAGAAGTATGCATAAATAGTATTTCCTATCAGTTTGAATTGCTATTGCATGAAAGAAATCAAAGTGGTTGGTAATATGTAGGTGAGAAGAATGAGATATATATATATATATATATATATATATATATATATATATATATAATTAATGAACTTGTATTTTAACACCAAATCATCATGAGAATAATATTACACAACTTTAATTCATAGACTAGTTCATCATTTATATATTTTGGTATGAATTTCTCTTAATTGGTTTTATCAAGAATACCATTGCATAGTAAATCAAGTCTGAAATAATCAATAAAACTTCTTGCACTTGATTATAAGCAATCTTTTGATATAATTATAATACTCACAAGATTAATGTTGATTGTTTTCATGTTATTTTATGTGATGTTAGGACTAAATATGTGATGAGATGTATTCTCTTTGATATCATGCATGTTAAATACAAACTGAATATATTACTCAATCGAGTTCATGCATGCACACCATAAAACCCATGAGGATATATAAAATTAAAGACCTAAATTTATATATGTACCTATATCTATATTTATTGAATAATTTAACCAATATATAAGCACATATGGATATATCTATTGAAAGATTCTACTCCAATTACAAAATTAATCCAATGATGCAAAAGATGTATTGTTGGTTTGTGTCTCTTATATACATACACACATATAGATACATGTAAAGTTGTTATATAACAATAAAGTGATATTGCTATATCCATCTTGGAGGGATAGAGTTTCAACAACTACTCACTTCCAAGAATCAAAAACATCTCAAAGAACTCAGTGAAAGTTCTTTTTGTTTATATAAAATGAATAAACTGTAATTTTACTTAAAAAAAACAATTACAAAGGTTACAGAGAAAATTAAAAAGGAAAAAACAGTTATAGAGTCCACTAAAAATGAAGATATATTAACAAAAATAATATAAAAAAAAATAACACAAGAAGATGCACACTATACCGAAACATTTAAGGAAGAATAACAACATAAAGTCATGGGATCCGTAGAAAAGATTCAGAGATTAACGAGTAGGTGCACATCGTAGCTTATTAATAAAAGCAGAACAAAATCTTGTGTTTGTATAATTTTTAAATTTCAACATTAACTCTCAATTTAAGAAGAAAGAAATGAGGAGTTGCACCTAAAACATACAATTGTTCAAAAGCAGAAAGGTGCTAACTTGTTAGACAGATATAATTTGCTAATTTACTAAAAATGCTTAAATGAATATCAATTGGGCCTCCAAAGCCCACAAAGCCCATGCCAAGCTCATGTATGCTTATCACATAAACACACACATATATTAATCCTATTAAATATATACTTTAACTATTATCTATATATATAATATAATTTTTTTCCCTATTTTCAAATATATATATATATATGTTGACAAATGTGGATAAGCCACGTGTTAGGGACATACGCCCGTGATGAGCCGAGTGCTAAAACACATATGCTGTCAACCTATAAGAGCTATAAGAGCTGGGGTTTGAATCTGTTTCTTTTTTTTTTTTCTTATTTTTATTATTATATTTTAATTTTATCGAATGAATTACAATTAAGCCCGGCCCATGCCATTTATGGGGTCATGGTTCCCTGATGTTCACTGTGGTTGAACTACAAGTACAATTCATCTTTTTAATTTTTAGTTTATTTATTAATTTTCAAAACTTCCCACTTGTCTCTTTATATATATATATATATAATATCCCTTGTGAAATTAAAATTAGCAATTCATTCATCACTGTATATCCCAAGTAATTAAGAACTCTATATGTGCTTCCTTGATTTCAAGTCTTCACAGGATATTTAAGTTGTGTTGAGATCAATGGATGGAACACATTAATGGAAGTCAAAGTGTTTGGTTTAAATAAGACCGACAAAAGCAACAACCATCAACCCATAAAGATATTGTTAAATGATTTATATAGGTATAATAATGCACTAATTATGATGGCCTATTGACCTCTTAAAAAATTATTAACTCTATTAAATATCATATGGAGTGATTAAAGTCTTATCATGTGCACATCTAGAAAATTTTTAAGAATCAAATTGAATTAATAAATCCCCCACTATATAATTTTGGATATTAGAAAAACAATATTCTTGTTGCAGTGTTTCTATAGTATTTTTTATAATAATACAACAATACTATCAATTATAAGTCTGCTTATTTATCATCAAATAATAATCCATAACATTAGACAGTAGTTGTTTATTTTGATATTTGAACAGGATAAATTTATATATATACTGTGAAAATGGTATATGGTTTGAAAAACAAACACAAATTCAGTAGACATTGTATTTGTAATTAGAGGAATACTTTTGAATTGAAGGTGTCCGCTCAGAATTGAAGATGCAAAGAAACACTAGAAGAATTTAAAGATTTTAAGCTAAATGAAGTAATAAAAAGACATTTCAAAATATAATTTCATTATTAAAGCGTGCAGAAATGAGGGAAATGCTAAGATGGGTGCCACTGAGATTGATAGAAGTAGAAGTAGAAGTAGAAGTATTTAATATATTTGCAAATCCAAGATGATAATAAACTAATAGAATTGATCACAAATAGGATTAAGCCAAGTTGGATGACTATAATCCAAGATGATGAAGAACTAATAGAATAGATCACAGATAGGATTAAGTTAAGTTGGGTAAAATGTATCGGAAGATAGAGATTTTTGAGTTTTAAGTGATCGTAGAATATTTCTAGTTTTATAAAACTATTACTAAACTAGCTACAGTTCAAATGTTGAACAGTTAAATTTTAACATACTCAAAAGATAGGTGTAGTTGAGATGAGAATGTTGAGATAGATACCAACAATTCTAGGAATGACTTATTAAGGAATAAATTTGTTCAACATACACTATGAGTAACATTTATTACTGATAAGTTGAGAGAATCTATAAAAATGGTATGGTCATATCTTTAAACAATCGGTAAATATTCCATAAAAAAGATAAGTGTCTTCAAGTGAAGGGTCATTAAAAAAAAAAAAAAAAGTAAACTTATAAAATGTTTAATAAAATTTTATGAAATGATATATTTTACCTTTTTTTATTTGTTTTTTTTTTAAATTTTGATAAAATAACGTGGAGGGAAGGGAAGAATTTATATATCATGTCCAAAATAATTAAATTTAATTGCTCGTTGTTGTTGATTTGTAACTAGAAAAGGTTAGCCATAGAGTTTGATTTGAATCAATTTAAATTAGCATGAGCCCACTCACAATCAATAAAAATAGAAGCATGGAATGGAAAGTGGCTTATTAATTAAACCAAAGTTATGAATATTATACCACATAATAATAAAATAAAATAAAATAAAAACAAGAAGAGAAAGTCTAGAGAAACAAGTCCTTAGTTGAAACCTCTGCTTCTAAGATTTAATAACAAAGTCAAAGCCTTATTTCTTAATCATAAAATCAAGGCAGCATCTTTGTAATTCAAAATAGATCCATTAATTAGTTTTAAGAGTTCAATGTTAACTTACTAATTAATAAGCCAGCTAACATGGTCTTTAACTTAGCTTAATCATCGTTGTTTGACTTAATCTAAATCTTAATGTTTAATTACCACCATCTATTAAATGCTAAAACATTATAAAACTTAGCCTTAATTAGATCAAGATTCCATAAAGACACAAGATTAAGTTATTTCATTTTTTTTTCTTTATAAAAAATAGTAAATCAAGTTAAAACTCATTTAAATTCTAATAATAGATATTTTTAAACTATAAATTTACATGTTTTTAATAACAAAATTCATCCACTGATTAGCTAGTGGTTTTAAAGAAAAATAAAAATAAAATATCTAATTATTCATTTAATTCTCAATATTTTTTTTTTTTGAAAAGTCTATATAAAACAAATATTAAATATAATTTATAATAACCAAACACGTGGCAGATCTCCATTGGCTTATAAATAACTATAAAACTGCTAAACGGATCTATTTTCAGACATCCGTTAATTCGGGGAAGTTATGGTTAGCTGCCACGTCATCAAACTAAGGTTTCAAGAATCCTGTCCAAACACGTACAGCCAATCAAGATCCCGGCCTTTATTTACACATACGTAACATCGTACGCGATCAACCATGCATGTATTTATGTATAGCAATAATTAATTAAAGCGAGTTATTTTTCACACACACCCTTATTAAACTTAGTAATTGCACTAAGTTTTCCATAGCCTGAAATTTCTTCTATTTTTATTTTTATAATTTTATAATTTATGTTTTTTTTAAATAAATCACGCTATTATTAATATAATAAAACTTAATAAAATTTAAAATTATTAAACTAATTCATTGATTATCTAATAATTTTTTTTATAAAATTAATTATGAAATTTAAATGAAGTTTGTTATTATTAGGGGTTTGTATAAAATACCATAAATTGATGAGGATATACTAGGTAACTATAAATATTGTTACAGTACTATACACATACTGTAGATATTGTATACATACTATAGTGGTAATGCTCATTTAATGTTCATGGATCCCCCGATTGCAGGGCAGGGGGATTTATTAACTTAGTTTGATTTATGAAATATCTTCTGGACATGTACATGGTAGAAATCTAATTGCCCCATGTGAAATCTAGCTCTTATCATTTTTGTCACAAAAAAAAATTATAAATATAGCTAATTTTACATGTTTACTCTGTTAATACTCTCTCTGGTCCTATTAATTTTTTTATATATTTATTTAGAAAATATAAAAATTATTAAATATTTTTTCCCAAAATTATTCTTTATCTATAATACACCAATACTTTTCAATATTTTGTTTAAAAAGCAAAACAGTATTAAAAAAAAAATAAAAGATATAATTAAAGTAAAAAGAAAAATTAATGGAATCTTAATAGATTTTAAATATAAATAATTTTAAAAAGTTAATACATTTTTTTTATAAATTTAAAATTATCTAAAGATTTTAACTGATAAAAATTTGTTAAAATATACATAAGTATGATAAAAGCGAATAATATATTTGTTATGATTATAATTTTTTCTTTAAACCAATTGCCGCTTCGTCCCGAGGGGAGACTAGGAATTGATTTTTTGTGTAGGATAAGGGCAGGGTTTGGTGGTGAGCACGGTTCCCCCATGTGCTCACCCCTTGAGAAAGAGGCTTGTCACCCTTTTAAATTTTTTTTTTAAGAAAATAATAATAATAATAATAATAATAATAAGATATGTAAATTTCTACAATAGTAAGAAAGGGAGATATAAGCAATTTTATTTTAAATAATAATAATAATAATTAATAATTAAAAAATTGAAGAAAACTCGCCGGCTGTGTGAGTTTTCTCGTTGGAACGAAACGGGAATTCCACGGCGTTTGGAGCCTTTGCCGAATTATAAGCCAACCATAAAACACGGGGTTTACTTTTACTAAAAACCCCCTCGAATTTTTTATAATTATTCAAACAAATACCACCCCCCTTTTAAATCCATGTCTCTCACTTGCAATTCTTCTTCTTCTTCTTCTTCTTCTTCGCTTCTTCTCGTTCTTCTTCTCCTTTTTCTCCAATCTCATCTGCTCTTCTTCGTCTTTAGCTCCAGATCTTCATCTCCGATCTCTTCGTCCCTTTGTTTTCTCTTCAGATCTTGATCGCGGGCGTTTTTGGAACCCGGATTTTGAGGTATTTTTTGTTTTGTTTTTTAATTTGGTGTTGTTTTGTTTGATTTGAGCTCGGGATGGTTGGATTGGGAGGTGTTTTGATGGCATTGGTTGTTGTTTGCTTGGATTTCTGTTGGAATTAGTAATTTATTTGTTTTGATATTGTTTGCGTGTGGATTTGATTTGATTTGATTTTGTTGGAAAATCGAGGATGGATTTCGGTGTTTGGTGATTTGTTGTTGGATTTGGATGATGAGTAAGCCAATCCTGTAGTTTTTGGATGTTCTGGTGTCGATGTGGAGTGTTGCTTTTTTGTGGATTTCGAGTTATTTTATTTGTTTGATTCTTCTTTATGTGGGTTTTGAGGATAGGGATGTCTCCCCTGGAAAAGAATGGTGATCTTTTAGAGAGGTTTCGATGCTTGTGCGTTGGTTGAATTAATTCGGTTTGTGTTGTTTGATTTCTTAAATGCTTCCCTTTTGGGACACGCCAGGAAGTTGCAGATTTGGTAGGTTGAGAGATTACCAAAAGGATTGACTTTCTAATTGAAAACAACAAAGTCTCTGTGGGATTTCGTTGTTGGTTTCGGATTGCTTGTAATTCTCTGAATGACGGCTTGACTCTTGGGCGGTCACAAATTTGACATGAAGAAACATTGATTTGTCCATGAATCATGGTATTTGTTTTCTTCTCCATTGTCTGGATGAACTAAAATATGTTGCCATCTTTGAATTACTTACAGTCAGAGAAAGAATTTTCAAGAAAGGCTTGTTTTCTTAATGTTGGCATTTTTTTTTTCTCTAAATATGGCATCACAAGTAAAGCATACTTCTTTTTCCTCATCTTTATTTTGTACTTCGTAGAAGATCGAATTTTGGAGCTTTAACTCATCATGAATGGCCTTGTTGCTTTCTTTTTTCTTGCAGTTTTCTTCTGTACCAGTGGATAATGGGCTCAAAGTGAAATCAACAATCATTGGACTGTTTTCCTGGGCAATTGTTGAGTGTTTGAAGTATTGGTTGAGAAAAGAATAATAATAGAATTTGAGGTGTGATGCTGATGAGGTTCCCTTGATGAAGAAACATCAAGGTTGGCTTCCAGTCATTGGGAACGGCCACATCATGCCGGGACCACGGCATAGATCCCAGTCAAAAAAGCCCATGTGGATCATTGTTTTGGTGTCTTTGGTTTGTTTGTCATTGATTGGGGCTTATGTCTACCCACCTCGGCGATTTTCAGCTTGCTACTTCTTATCTTCAAGCGTTTGCAGTCCTTTCATGGATTGGCTCCCTCCTGCACCTGCCAGGATCTTCACTGATGAAGAGATTGCTGCACGTGTTGTCTTCCAAGACATTCTTTCTATGCCATCAGTTCAGTCCATGAATGCAAAGATTGCTTTCATGTTCTTGACACCAGGTTCATTGCCATTTGAGAAACTGTGGGAGAAATTTTTTCTGGTATGATTCTCAATATTTGATATCTTTACAATACGGTATGCATTGTGTGCTGACATGTTTAATGCTTCACTCACTTTGAATTCTTACTTGGTAATTTTAGCTCTTATTTATTAATGTAGAACAAATTTGCTTGTAGGAGTTTATCTGTTATAGTCTAGGTAGCTTGCAATGCCTTGCCAGAAGTGGTTTAGTTGAAGTCTGCTTGCAGGTTTAATGTGAATTTATTTAGAGAGCAATCTGCCAGTATCTACTATCATTTCCATAAATTTTAAGGATTTGCATGTTGATTGATTGGAGATTGTGGTGTGAATTTAATGCTTGTAAGACAAATTCTTCTAGTTTGACCTCTCTTTTGTCAATATGCAGGGACATGAAGGTAGATATTCCATATATGTACATGCATCAAGGGAAAATCCAGTGCACGTCAGTCCTATATTCATGGGCCGGGACATTCGCAGTGCCAAGGTATGTAATTTAAGAACTTCCTATAACTTTCAGTTCCTAGTCATGCTAAATATATATATATATATATAAATTTTGCTCCATCATTTCGTACAAAAAACTTATAGTGCTTATAAAAAAGAGTTCTGTATGAACTATATTGATGCAAATTCTTGCCCATATCCTGATTCGTTGTTTTCCACTAGACAAGTGAACACAACATTCTTTTGGATTTTGGCTTTAAGATTTTTCACTTGACTAGCTGGAGGATGCTTAGCAGTTATCAAACATGTTCAAGGATGATGACAAATAGTTTATTGGAAAGTAACACTATGGGCTTTCCTTTCATAGATAGTCAATGTTAGACTTTTGAGTGAAATGCATATATGCAGCTACAACTAGTGTGGTGAAGAGCTTTCAATTTTTGAGAACTATGTGAAAACTCATCCCGGTCTCATATTACATGATTGTACGGGAGAGGGCTATCTGAATCCATTATTCTTCTTGAAGGAAGCAATGTTATGTAGTTTTTGTCTTTCTGTTTTCAAGAAATACTTATTGCACTCTTAATAATATTCATGCACAATTAGCTTTTTTGATCTTGTGGCAGCAACTCTCCTTTCAGAGCTTGCATTTGCTAATGGCCATATCTTATTTTCTCTCAACAATGCATAATTGTGAGGGCAATTCTATGCCCTTTTTTAGTTTTGTTGTCTGGAAGGTTTTGATTCCAATATTGTTTCAAAGCAATGGAACTATGCTGAACTAAGAGAATGAAAGGATGAGTCAGAGTGAGGAGTAAGGAAACAAATTAGGTTAAAGATCTTCTCTTATACGCATTTGGTCTCGAGTGTTTTCTAACTGATTTTTTTTAGTAAAATGAAAGCACAGCTAGCTTTGAGAACTATAAACTTAGTTAGAGTGTAAGTTGCTATTGTCAGCAGAATGCTATTTTGGCCATTGTCTTTCACTACTCTGCTCATTTCCTGTTGTTGTCAACCAATTAGGTAGTTATTCATTTTCTCTTCAAGTGATCACTGTGAGGAATTTTTTCTTTTAATCGTGAAATGCATACAGGTGGTCTGGGGAAAAATTTCTATGGTTGATGCAGAGAAGAGACTCTTGGCAAATGCACTTCAGGATACCAGTAATCAACATTTTGTGCTGCTTTCTGACAGGTGGGTCAGTGGAGTAGTTTCATGTTTCTGTTTGTGTTGCTATTCTCTATTTGTGTCTTAACAGCATGCCTTTGTTTCATTGCAGTTGTGTCCCTCTCCATAATTTTGATTATGTATATAGTTACCTGATTGAAACAAATCTCAGCTATGTTGACTGGTAAGCAAATTAAAATTTTCTTGGGAACTTGTTTTTGTTCATTAAAGTCTTCACTGCTGACAAAAGATATTTTAAAAGTGAAATTCATTTTAGCTTTGGATCTTCTGTTGATGTTTTGAAAATCAGTGGTTCATTCCTATTTTGAATTTTGATGTTTGATCTCAGTTTTGAGGATCCTGGCCCACATGGATCAGGCAGGTATTCTGAGCATATGTTGCCAGAAATTGAAAAATCAGACTTTAGGAAGGGTGCACAGGTAAGCAAGATTAAAAAAATGTGTGCATATATAATTTTTATTCTAGAGAAGCGTTTGATTCTAATATTATTTTGTAAATGCACTTAATACTGCGTTCTCAGGTTATATCTTAGACAAATAAGTTTCTTTGGTCTTTAATGCCTTTCTGTGCAACCTGGACAAGTGGTCTTTATGAACTATATGGTCGGTTGTTAAAAAAAAAAGTTGAAGTGCATTTGACTTGCTCTGTTTCAAACAACTTTGGATGTCTTAATCCTCTTTATCCCAATAATAGTATTGGGAAGAAATTTATGACTATATGCACCACTTGAGCTTGCATTCTTAACATGAAAGATTTTACTTGGTTTTTACAATTAGTTCTTTACATTGCAACAAGGAATGTCAATGGGTCTGCCCAGTTGAGGCTGAAAGCTGGATTTAGTCCGAAGTTTGGATTGCAGCTGGGTTTAGGCTGACTGACCCGGAAAAATAGAGTGGCTGGAATTCTAATTCAAAAACTAAGTATTGGGCCTAGGTTTTCCTCAAGGGACAGCTTTATATTTACTTGAGCCATAGTATATCACATTTTGATTATTTCATTTTTAAAGTTAATTTCTTGTTGAAAAATGTGCTCTGCTACGTCAAATGATGGAACCTTTTAAAACCAGTTAACAATATATATAAATACGTATAATCTTCCCAAGGCCAGGGACATATTAAGAGAATGCTTTCTAGGGTTCCAGCTGAGTTCACTGTTCATTTGAACACCATAAGATTATTTTTTGTGATACTTGTGTTGCCTCAGTGATGTCTTGATCATGTCGTAATTTCATCATATCTACAATGCTATTTGCTTTATATGCATGTATCACTAGGCCCAGTACGATAGTTTCTTTTCACTATATTAGTTTAACCAATGTGATTTACAGAAATCTTGTTTTATGTTTTCAGTGGTTTTCAGTTAAGCGGCAACATGCTTTGTTGATACTGGCTGACAACCTGTATTACACAAAATTCAAGCATTACTGCAGAGTAAGTTTAGAGACTAATGATGGCTTACATTTTCCGTTGACTTTATGTTTACATCATTGTAAAAATAATTTAAATTCTGTACCAATGTTAGTTAACAAGCATGCAAATGCACTATATTTATCTGTAGTATTGAAGAATTATAGCCTTGAAAATTAGTTGCTTGCTTCCTTGAAGGCTATTTGCACTTACGAAGTAGTTATTAGAAATTATCATACCATTAAATGAAATATCTTCTTCTTCCTTCTCATTGGTGTTTCAAGAGATTGTATATCTGTAATATGTAATAGAAGATCAAGCACCTTACCAATCTATGCTTGCAGGATCATGATTTCTAAAGTTTAAGGCTTGCGTATAATAATTTTCAGTTTTGAAACAGCTTGATCGCAAAATCCATGCTACACAGATGAGCTTAAAATATGGGGGAGTCCAGTTTAAGAACTGTCCACTGATTATAATTTCCTTTTGTTTTGATTCCAACAGCCAGGAATGGAAGGGCGAAATTGCTACTCAGATGAGCATTACTTACCAACTCTTTTCCATGTATGCGCATAAGATACTTTATTCCTAACTGCTTCATTAATGGTTGTTTGTTTGCTGTATGGTTTCACAATTCATTAGTGAGTTTCTATCTTTTCAGATGGTTGATCCTGGCGGGATTGCAAATTGGTCGATAACACATGTGGATTGGTCTGAAGGGAAGTGGCATCCTAAAGCATACAGGGCTCAGGATGTCAGTTTTGAACTTCTGAAGAACATAACAGTATGCTATCTCCCTTATTTTCTCCATTCTTTCATAAAGGTTTATTGTAACTCATGAATTTTTTTTTCATTTTTAAAATTTTTCATTCTGACACTTTCTTTGTCAACAGTATATATCTGAAAGCTACCACATAACAAGTGATGAAAGGGTAAACCCTTAACACATTATTGTCCTTTTATTAAATAAAGCTTCTGAGATGTAAATTCAATTAACATGAATGCATTAGTCATAACCGTAACTCGTCTTTGGTTGTGCAGAAACAAGAACGGCGAGACCCGTGCCTGTGGAACGGGATGAAAAGACCATGTTATTTATTTGCTAGGAAATTCTACCCCGAAGCTCTTGATAGTTTGATGCATTTATTCTCGAACTTTACATCGATTTAAAATGACTACTCTTATTCTTTGGTCAAGAGTACCAACCAGTTTCATCCTCTCATCTTCTGATTCTTATTTTTGTTGGAATCTAGTAAATTGCAAAGTTCACACATTTGTAGTCCTCTCTGATGCAAATATGTATGTCTTTATTGTTTTGGAAGGGGAAGGAGGAGATCAAGCAGTTTATCAAGATTTCCAAGTCTCAGAAGATGCTTCCATGTGATTTATGTATGATTCTTTTCTCTTTTTTTTTTTTAATTTTAATTTTAATTTTTTTTATATATATAGTTCATTTGAGGTTTCTGCTTTCCAAAAAGCAGTTTTTGTTAGTCTCTAATTTGACTGTAAAACAGCATCATGTATTGTAGAAATACAAGGAAATCATGTGATTGCTTTCTGTAAGTAATGGTTACAGAGAATGAAATCAAAATTAAAATTAAAAATACAAAGACCAAAAACAATTCATGATTATGAATGTGGTATAATTTTTTTATCCGTTTTAATAAAAAAAAAGAAAGAAAATAATACTAACAAAACATAGGTGAAGTTTTGTAGATATGTGTGAGTGTTTGGTGGGAGGAATTGCAAGCCATTGGTAGTGCTTGACAAGCAAGTCATTGGACTGACATTGCAAATGATATATACCCATTATATGATCATTTTCAGTTTGGTAGGCCAAAATAAATAATAAATAAAATAACCTTATCATCACATCAACAATAGCATACATTCATGCAGGCTGGCAAGCTTGACTTCCATAGATTGTATTATTTAGAAAAAGAAAAAGAAAAAGAAAAAATTCTTCTGCATGAGTCAGCAGTGGCATGTGCAAGTACCATTCAGTCCCAGTCATAAAGTTCCTAGCATGCTTGCTTAAGTTTGTCTTGTTCATATATATATATATATTGTTAGACAAAATAAACAACCACTAAGATCTCTTGTTACTATAATATTAAATCAATGGTTCTAATGTAAAAGAAGGCAATCAACTTGAACTCTCTCTTCTTCTTCTTCTTCTTCTTAGTATTATAATAATTATTATTATTTTAATTAAAGTGAGCACACGCATAAGGCTTGATATGTATAAAAGGTAGTGATAATGTGTCTGGGCAGAAAGAAAAATAGTAAGGAGGAGAGAATGAAGAAAGGAAAGAGAATTGTTTCAGTGGTCCTCATTGTCATCATCTTCTTCATCTTCACCTTCACTGGGGAGCAAATCCAGTCTAACATGAAGGGCCAAGTGACTCCATCAGGACCGTCCCTCTGCCATCACAAGTTACTTCATTACACCATATGCCCCTCCAATTAATGCCCACTGATATATATATATCTATATTCCCCTTTCTTTCTCAAACTATGTTTATATCTATCTATCTATCTATCTATATATCTATATATCTATCTATCCATATATATATATACTCTTGTTCAATTGTCTATATATATATGTATACATTCCCCTCTCTCTTTCTCAAGCTATGTTTATATCTATCTATCTATCCATATATATATATATATATATATACTCTTGTCTACTCCTGATCATATATTTATTATATTGTGTCTTGTTTGATTTGCAAGCAGTGATTAGAATTTGACTTGAATTGGCTTTGTAATGAGCACCATGACCCTGTTTGTATGTGTATCACTGTATGTGTATGTAATGGACTAGATATATATATTGAATAATCCAAGGTTTGTTTGAAAACTAGTCTTTGTATGTGTATGTAATTGATTTTTTTTAAGGTAATTAATTAATATTGTCCAAATGCATACAACTAGAAATTGAAGTTTTTTTTTAATTTAATTTGCATCCATGTAATTAAAACAATAAATAAATAACCTGAGTTATATCTGATTCAAGTTAATTAAATTTGGCCATACACAATTAATTTCACATCCCACCACTTTTTTTTTTAAAAAAAAAAGAAAATAGTTTATATTCATTTTTATGATTATAGTGTTAGTTGTTAGTACTAATAGGAGGAATGTTTCTCTCCGGCGAGCTGGTGGAGCAAGTGAGCCCAAGACTAATGGCCCATTGAATATTCGCCTCCAATCACCATTGATATTTTGGTACATGCATATCTCTTTCTAAACTATGTATATAAATATATGCACTTGTTTGCTTCCTTACCCCTTACTTGTAATACTTATTATTAAAGTAACTAATTATTCCTCATTTATCCCACACTTAGTTACTATGTGTATCTATGTGCTTATTTTTTAATAAGTAGACCACAAGCCCCTCTATTTAAGTTTAAAGGTATTGAAAGAGCAGAGACAAGTGTAGAAGTACACCAGTTACAGTGACTTAACAATTTTTTAAAGATTTACCATATAAAATTGGTTAATACACAGGGTAATGAATACCTACCACGTATGTCCAAAATAATATATTAAGAACTATATTAACTCCACAATGATAAATCCTCTTATCATAAAAACTCTGGAGGAATGGAAGTATAGCTCCTTTTATAGAAGTACACCGGTTACAGTGACTTAACAATTTTTTAAAAATTTACCATATGAAATTGGTTAATACACAGGGTAATAAATACCTACCACGTATGTCCAAAATAATATATTAAGAACTATATTAACTCCACAATGATAAATCCTCTTATCATAAAAACTCTGGAGGAATGGAAGTATAGCTCCTTTTATAAAAAAATCTACACTGGGACTTGAATATACAGTATTTGGTCCCAATAAACAATATCTGAATAATACTCTATAAAATTTGCGTTTACCCACTCATTCTCAAAGGCAACATCACTAGGTTATAAAATGGTTCTCCACCCACTTACTTTTGGTTACATCCATCAGTTACATATAAATCCATCTCTCTTCTTATAATAATGCTTTCTTTACACCAAAAAAGGCCAGCCGGCCACTTTAGCCAACTCAGTTCTCCATGGTGTCCGGGGATTCACCAAAACTTAAAAAAAACTAAAGAGAACTGAGCTGGCTAAAGTGACCCTCCCTTCTTTGGTGTCCGCATGCTTTAAGTTACATAACTTACATTGCCATTTTGCTATCTTTTCACATCAGGGCTTTATATAAGATATATATATATATAATCTAAAGGTAGTTAGTATGTCTAATGCTGGTGATAATGAAGGAAAGATAAGAAAGAAAGATTATGAGCAAAGGAGAGATTTTTTTTTTACAGTGATTCTGTTATGAATGCAATCAGTCTTAGCTCTAAAGAAGTAGATCAAACCTGTTGCAACTCATTCACAATAATAATTCTGCAGATTAGAGCATCTAATCCAATAAAATCTTGCAAATCCAAGCATTTCCAAGCATTCATACATTCAGAATTCCATTCACCATCTATTCATGGTTCATTAGATCCTTAGATCTTAGATAACTAGCAGCAAACAAGTGTCAAGGAAAAGAAAAGAAATAACCCAATGTAGAGAATGAGAACAATCTCACCACCAGATTATAGTTGCTGAAGAAAGAAACCAACAGAATTAAGAGATAAAATTGCTCCAAGGGACCTTGAAGCAACCCACCAAAATGCTTCCCTGCTCCCACACAATGAGAGAAACCAGGGACCTCAAAGAACTCCAGAATCCAGCTGCCCCCCTTCATTATCAATTCCCCTCTTTATGTTCTGCTGAATTGCAGGTATAACATACCCTCTAAGTCTTGAGCTTATTCTCCTCTCGCGCTTCCCTATCCGACGCGTGTCCTCCTTTTTACCTCCATTCACTTGATTCAGCTTCTCCTGCCCGTCACATGCTCCACTTTCTATTTTCCCTTTCTCTCCCTTGTTGACCAGCTTGACTGGTAATGTAACAATGCCCCCCTCATAATCAAGGACCTTGTCCTCAAGGTCCAGGTCAGGGTATTGAAGCACGAGCTGATCAACATCCTCCCACGACTTCTCTTCAGTTGTGAGGCCGTGCCATTGAACCAAGACGCGCTTCACTCGCTGCCCATTCCGTATAATTTGCCGATACTGTAAAAGAACAGCCGGTGTAATAACTGGTCCATGAGCGGAGGACACTAAAGGCAATGGCACAGTTGTGACGCTAGGTTCTCCGAGACAGGGCTTCAATAGAGAAACGTGGAACACCGGGTGAATTTTGGTGTCCTCCGGCAGATGTAACTTATATGCGACAGAACCAATCTTCTGTACAATCTGAAAAGGACCAAAATACTTCATCCCTAGTTTCTGGTTCTTTCTGAGCAAAACTGAGTGTTGACGGTATGGTTGAAGCTTCACGAATACCCACTCGCCCTCCTTAAATGAGACTTCAGAACGGTTCTTATCGGCATTGCTCTTCATCCTCAATTGAGCTCGAAGAAGGTTGCTCTTAAGTTGAGATAAAACCTTATCTCTGGTTGATAACCAATGTGCAACGAGAGGGGGATCATCTCCTGTCTCATTGTAGGGCACTAAATCTGGTGGATCTCTTCCATAAACCACACGAAATGGGGTCATTCTGGCGCTTGTTTGATACGAAGTATTGTACCAGTACTCGGCCCAAGGTATCAGATCCACCCATTTGCCAGGATTGTCACAAGTAAAGCAACGAAGGTACATTTCAAGGCTCTTGTTCAGTGCTTCAGTTTGTCCATCCGACTGAGGATGGTATGCTGTGGACATTTGAATAGAAGTACCCATTTTGGAGAAGAGATGTTGCCAGAAGCGACTTGTGAAAGCCTTATCTCGATCACAGACAATAGATCGAGGCAGCCCATGTAACTTGAAAACAGACTGTATGAAGGTATCAGCTACTACTGTGCTTGAAAAGTCATTCTTTAGTGGCATGAAATGTCCAAATTTGGACAGTCGATCAATCACTACATAGATTACAGTATAACCTTGGGAGCTCGGCAATCCACAAATAAAATCCATGGCGATATCATCCCAGACCTGCTGTGGGATTGGAAGAGGTTGTAATAGGCCTCCCGGAGCTGTTGTGAGGGACTTGGCTTGCTGACAAACCAAGCAGTGTTGGACAAATTCCTGGACGTCGCGGCGCATTCCTTTCCAAAAGAATTGAGTAGCTATGCGCATATACGTTCGCAGTGATCCAGAATGACCGCCGAGAAGAGAACTATGAAAATCAGTCAGTAATCTTTGTTTCAAATTATAATCATTTGGAATCACCAAACGACCCTTCCAACATAATAATCCCTGTCGAAGAGAAAATCCAGGATTGTCATTGGTTGTCCCTTGTAAGGAAGTTAAAAGTGGCCCATAAATATGATCCTGCTGTTGTAACAATTTAAGTTCCTTGAAAAATGATTCCTGAGACTGAGAATAAGTAAGAGCAAAACATCGGGATAATGCGTCAGCAGCAATATTTTCCTTGCCTGGTTTATACTCAATGATGAAGTCAAAGCCCAACAACTTAGGAAGCCAGCGCTGTTGCTCAGGTGTTTGTATGGTCTGCTGGCAAATATGCCGTAATGCCTGTTGATCTGTGCGAATGGTGAACTGATGGCCAAGTAAATAATGGCGAAATTTTGTTACAGCTTCAGTGACGGCAAACAGCTCCCTAACATAAGCTGATTGACCTTGCATCCTGGGTGACATTTTTTTTGAGAAGTAGGCGATCGGGTGATTATTCTGGCTCAATATGGCACCAATTGCCACTCCCGAAGCATCTGTTTCTACTGTAAATGGTAGAGAAAAGTTTGGCAAGGCCAATACAGGTGCTGTAGTCATTGCCTGTTTGAGTGTCTCGAAGGCCAATTGGGTGTCGTCAGACCATTGAAAAGAGTCTTTCTTCAGTAAATCCGTCAGTGGACGTGCCAAGGTTGCATATTGTTTGATGAACTTGCGATAGTACCCACTTAAGCCTAAGAATGCCCGGACATGCTTAAGTGAATTAGGAACCGGCCATTGTAATATAGCTGCGACCTTTGAAGGATCCATTTCGACACCCTTAAAAGAAACTAAATGACCCAAGTATTCAATCTGCTTTTGACCAAAGTTGCACTTTGACAGTTTAGCATACAACTGATTGAAGTGTAATGTGGTCAAAACTGTCTCGAGGTGTGCTAAGTGTAGCGACCAAGTTCTGCTGTAGATCAATATGTCATCAAAAAAAACTAGAACATACTTTCTTAGAGCAAAGTGGAAAACCTGATGCATTAAAGACTGGAATGTTGCGGGGGCGTTAGAAAGCCCGAATGGCATGACCAACCATTGATAGTGACCTTGATGTGTTCTAAAGGCTGTTTTAAATCTGTCACCCGGATGCAAAAGTATTTGATGATATCCTGAGCGCAAATCCAACTTAGAGAAGTAAATTGCACCATGAAGCTCATCCAAAAGTTCATCCACTGTAGGGATAGGATAAGCATCCTTGATGGTAATGGCATTCAAAGCTCGATAATCGGTACAAAAGCGCCAAGTTCCATCCTTTTTTTTTACCAAAATAATGGGAGATGAGAATGGGCTTGTACTATGTTCAATTAACCCCTCAGATAGCATTTGTTGGACCATATCCTCAATTTCTCCTTTCTGGCTGTGCGGATACCGGTAAGGTTTCACTTTTACAGGGGCGCTGTTTGGCATGAGTGGGATTGTGTGATCACAGGCTCGCGAAGGAGGTAATCCACATGGCTTGGAAAAAACAGATTGAAATTTCAGTAAGATTGCAGCTAAGTCTGGTGAAGTAGAAGATGGTAAAGTGCTGAGAATTTCAGATTCCTGAACACCATTGTTGTGAATTTCCTCTGAATAAACTTGAAGAGAATAACATTCACGAACTGCATGAGTTGAGCATAATCTGGTTAACTGATTTAGAGTTGCATCAGTAGGTTTCTCCACTTGATCACCTTTTAGCACCATGAATTGATTGTTGTGATAAAATTGGATCATCTTCTTTTCATAATCTACCATATGAGGTCCCAATTTGGCCAACCAAGAGGCTCCCAATATTAAATCTGCTCCGGCAATATCCAGCACATATGCATGTACTAACAATGTATAGCCCTGAACTTGGATAGATAATTCCGGAATATGGCCATCAACTTGCAAGGTTTGTCCATTTCCAACCAAAACCTTCATTGGTGTTGTTGGAAGAACATCCAATTTCAGAAATTTAGCCACCCTCGGTTGAAGAAAAGTATCATCACTACCACCATCTAGTAAGATTTTAATTGCTTGGTCGCCTAAGGACCCAGTAAAACGCAAAGTACCTGAGAGAGGTGTACTAGACATGGCATTTAATGATAACTTCATACCCGGATCTGTCCCAGGTTCCCGAACTTCTTGAGTTGAGTGGGGATCAATAATAAAATCATTCTCAGAAGTCTCATTATCATTATCATCCCACTGGAAAATCAGTAATCTTTTATTGGGACAATTATGAGTAGGTGAATACTTGGCATCACAATTAAAACATAACCCTTTGGCTTTCCTGATTTGCATCTCTTGCAATCCCATTCGCCGAAAAGCTGTAGGTGGAGTAGGATGGAAGGTACCTGAATTTGAATTAGGAAAACCCAACTGATTCTGACCCGTTGCTATAGTAGTAGAAGGAGACTGTATAGGTCTGGCCGCCGGTAATGCCTTCATTTTTGTATCAGGAATATAAATATTCTTGTTGTAGAGAGACTTCTTTCCCAACTGAAGTTTTTCCTCAAATAATTTCGCTAAGGACACAGCTTGTTCCAAATCTTCCGGATGCCAAGGAATAATTTCTGCTTGTAACTCCTTTTTTAGTCCACTGACAAAACTATCCAATAGTATTTCCTCTGGAACACCATCAACCCGATTAGCTAGAGCAGTAAAATGGTCATAAAATTGAGCCACAGTGCCTTCTTGAGTTAGCCGAAATAAGGAATATCGAGGACAATCAAATGCTGATGGACCATAAGTACATTCCAATGCTCGAGTGAGAATCTGCCAAGAAGTCAATTTACCAGATTTTTGCAGCCTTTGAAACCATGGCACGACGGGACCATCAAAATGCACTGAAGCAATTTTCAATCTGTGATGATCTGGAACGCCGTAGTAATCAAAAAACTGTTCAGCTTGGAAGATCCAGTGCAAAACCTCATTTCCTGCAAATCTGGGAAAATCGATTTTGATGTTCTTGACTGAATAATTGTCTTTGGCTGGAATTAAGGTTAATGGAGATGAATCCTCAAGAACAGATGGTAATGCCGAAGTGGTACCCTGAGATTGAAAAGACTGAAGTGTCTCCATCATCTGTGAAAGTGCCGTCAATGATTGTTGCATTACGGGTAAAGCAGCAAGAGATTGTTGCAATACTGGTAGAGCAGTAAGAGATTGTTCAATTTGTTTAAATCTCTGTTCATTGGTATCCATCAATGAAAATAAGGTTTCCACCTTAGCTTGAAGCTCCTTCATGCGAGTATTCTCGGCCATTGAAGGAAGACGCAACGAAAGCACCTTTTGTTATGAATGCAATCAGTCTTAGCTCTAAAGAAGTAGATCAAACCTGTTGCAACTCATTCACAATAATAATTCTGCAGATTAGAGCATCTAATCCAATAAAATCTTGCAAATCCAAGCATTTCCAAGCATTCATACATTCAGAATTCCATTCACCATCTATTCATGGTTCATTAGATCCTTAGATCTTAGATAACTAGCAGCAAACAAGTGTCAAGGAAAAGAAAAGAAATAACCCAATGTAGAGAATGAGAACAATCTCACCACCAGATTATAGTTGCTGAAGAAAGAAACCAACAGAATTAAGAGATAAAATTGCTCCAAGGGACCTTGAAGCAACCCACCAAAATGCTTCCCTGCTCCCACACAATGAGAGAAACCAGGGACCTCAAAGAACTCCAGAATCCAGCTGCCCCCCTTCATTATCAATTCCCCTCTTTATGTTCTGCTGAATTGCAGGTATAACATACCCTCTAAGTCTTGAGCTTATTCTCCTCTCGCGCTTCCCTATCCGACGCGTGTCCTCCTTTTACCTCCATTCACTTGATTCAGCTTCTCCTGCCCGTCACATGCTCCACTTTCTATTTTCCCTTTCTCTCCCTTGTTGACCAGCTTGACTGGTAATGTAACAGATTCCCTTTGTTATCATCATAGAAATGGTACTAATTTTATGACTCATCTTCTTCTATGTATGACTATATATATATATATATATATATATATATATATATATATATAACATTGGCTTTCTAATGAGGTTAAGGATGAGAAGGGAATTACATGACCCTGTTTGTATGTATCTTATTTATATGAATATGAATGTGTAATGGATCAGATATGATGAATAAGCCAAGGGCCGTTGGAAGAAAAGTGTTCATTTATGTGCATCTAATTGATTTAAGGTTAATATACCACCTTAAATATACACATTTTTTTTTATTTTACATCTCAATCATACATTAAAAGAGACGAAAACACTTAATATTTCACATAAAATTAAATATCTTAACCGCTCGACTATTACAGTAGTGACGTACTTAATATTTTTGAAATACATTCAATCATGTGGCTTAAGCATTTTTAGAATTAGCTCACCAACATATTTAAATTTTTTTTAATAAAATAATTTTAAAAAAAGATTTATACCTTTTATTATAAAAAAAATTGATAAATTCTTAGAAAGTAGTTCACTATATATGTTACCCAGCCGTGGCCCCCTCTAGAAAAAAAAATGCATTACCACTTGCTTCTTGTTTAAACTAATTAATTAAAAGTAAATATATCTTTGTATCACTTGTGTTAACACGGTTGGCCATTATATGCAACTATTAGAAAAAAAACAATTAGAATAAACTCAAAACTTCAAAATAAACCTTGCTAATATAAAAAATCAAATTTGTTACAATTATCACCTTTTACTAATTTTGTTTCTCATGCCCTTTTACTAATTTTGTTTACATTAATTGTTCTTATCTTTATCTCACAAAAATTTAATCATTTTTATCTTATAGTTCTTTTATTGCTATATCTTTGTCATTTTCTAAGTTACCGTTGCTTTTTTTATTAATCCTTTATCTTAGCTTACAAAACAAATGAAGAAATAAATACTTTTATGACTGTATAATATCAATTAGAAGTTTATCCTCCAATTCCTTTGTAAGAATGAATTTTTTTTGGATAAAGTATACATATATTGTTTAATCACTCTCACTTTTAACTTTTTATTTATTTTTATCATTCTCTTTAGTATTCTCTTATCTCACTTTCTCATTTACAGCAAAATGACTGGGTGCTTTTTTTTTAAAACAAAAATTAATGCTTAATTTATAGTTTAACCAAATGAACTGTAAAAAAATTGCTTGTAGCCACCAACCATTTGAAGGGATAAACTTTTGGGTTTGGTTGGCCATCATAAGAAATCATTCTTGATGCTCAATTTTATCTTAACATGAGTTATCTCACTGACCTACGAATTTATTAAGCAAAAATGTATACCAAAACAAACCAAAAAGTCAACAACAATATAAACAAAAGAAAAACTAACACAGACAGATCACTAGAGATGTAACCCGAAATAAAAAAAAAGAAACAGAAAACAAACACAAACAAAAACACAAAAGAGAAAAAGAAAACCGGATACCATAGCAACCGGAGAACGCGGAGAAGAATAGATTAAAGTGGCACCATCGAGGTAGAGACATCAACCATACTAGCAGAAAGTTGGCAATTAAGAGAGTCAAAATATCTAAAGCCCGTACAAACCAGACTACGCCTGATTGAAGAGAGAGACTCCTCAAGACGAAGCTTCCTTGAGTTAGGGCTACATTCCCACTAAATATTCCCAACCTAACAGGGATTAAAAAATAAAAAAGACTATTTTTAAAAAATATATAAATAAATAGTATCTTCATATCCTCGTCCAACGAAATTGAAGACATAGTGGAACTTAATGGGTTAATTTTTCAGGAAGTCACCAAACTTTAACTTATTATCACTTCGGTCATCCAACTTCAAAACGTATCAAAGTGGTCATTTAAATTCTAATTCATATCACCGGGCAGTCATCCGTGGCTTTTCAGCCCAAATTAATCTATGTAGCCGCCAAAAAACTGAGGTTCGACGGCCACGTAGACTAATTTGGGCTGAAAAGCCACGGGTGACTGTGGTACCTCAGTTTTTTCGGCGGCCATTTAGACTAATTTGGGCTGGAAAAGCCATGGGTGACTGCCCGGTGATATGAATTAGAATTTGAATGACCACTTTGATACGTTTTGAAGTTGGATGACCGAAGTGATAATAAGCCAAAGTTTGATGACTTCCTGAAAAATTAACCCGGAACTTAATCAAAGGCATCCCTTTACCATCATAAGTCACTATGTGGGATCAGATAGCTCCACCAATATTATCTATTGATAACATCACATTTGCCCATTTAATTATTTAATTATTTTTTTTATCCCTAATGAATGAAGGGCATGAAGTTTTCTTTCCTTTGTTTAATTTAAAAAGCCAGCAAAAATTATAAAAGTAAAACTTTACGGATATCATGGCATGCAAAGGTCAAGCATCTCTTGAATTAGTCCTAGGTGAACCATCACATTTAAATTATTATTTTTTTAATAAAATGACATCAAATAATAAAAAATTTGTCTTCTATCATGAAAAACATGCAATGAGCTTGTCAAATCCACCGTCTAAAAAGATCTATTACTTCATTGTCCATTTAAATTCTTTTTTTTCCCAATAACATAACATCAAATAATATAAAATTTATCATAATTTATATAAAATTATGATAAATTTTAGGTATTTAAATATAAAAAAAAATTGGAGAGCTCCAAATGAACCAAGGGGTTCATGGCCTTGATAGGCCCATTACTTTGTTATTAAACCATATTTTTAATTAGTCTCAAGTCATCACCACACCAAGGCTTGTAATATAAAGATGGGATAGGTAGGAATGAATGAATGAATGTAAGATAGAGAGAGAAAAAAAAAAGAGAGAATGAACAAAGCAGAGAAAATGGTCATTCTCATGTTGATCATTATGGTATTAGTACTAATGGGAGGAATGTTCTTCTTAGGTGAGCAAGGAGGGCAAATTGAGGCCAAGATGAAGGGCCCTGTGACTCCATCAGGGCCATCCCTATGCCATCATCAATCACTACGTTACACCATATGCCCTTCTAATGGCGATTGATATTTTGTATTTCTTGTTTTAATTAGAAGGAAAATTAAATATTAAGTTGCTTGTTGCATGTATTAGGGTGGTGTATTAATTACTGATTTTTAAATATCAATGTTTGTAATGTTGGATCTTGGTACAATACTTTTCTATATAAAATTCATGTTCCTGTTCATTTTACTGGAGGTTTTTGCTCTGGAGAGTGGCTTACTGGTTCTGTTTACACTCCATTTGTTCAAGCAGTGATTGCCGCTACTGCCTGGTATATTTGGAAAAATCGGTGTGACCATATTTTCCGTAACTCTTCAGCTTCTTGTCAGGTTGTTGCCTCTAGAGCTGCTGCTCACGCCAAGGATTTTAGAAATGCTCTTCCTGACCTCTCTGGAATGCGTCTTATTCTTAACAACTTTTCTCCTGATGATGGCCCTATTTTTTTTGTAGCCAGCTTTTGGAATGCGGCGTCTGAGGTAGGTGGTGTTGGTTTTTTATGCGTCTCGACTAACTATAATATCTTGTTGGCAGGTGCCTGTCCGATTTCTGCTCATAGCCCCTTGGAAGCAGAGTTAATTGCTATCAACCTTGCGCTCCAATCATCGCGGGATGTGGAAATTGCTCTTCAGCATCTTTGTATCACTGTTCCGGAAGCTGGCAAAGCAATCCTTCTTCACTATGCTTCGGATAGCAGTCTTCTTAATGGCAGAACATTTACAATTGGATTCAGTGCAAAAACTCAAGTACTCTCTAGACTTCCTAAGTACTCGATCATTTGAGAACAACTCCGCCATGGCATCATTGACTTGTGAGTGATTCGCTCACTGTTTCATTTGGCACCTTCTGGATATCTTCAATCTTCCCTAGTTGTGGTTTTATTTCCTGTTTGTAAGATTAGTTGTAAACAAATTTTAGGTGTTTCATCACCTCTAGTGATAATCACCTAATTTGTCCATTTGTTGGTTTTTTTTTTCCTGTTTTCAATAGCTATTTGTTTTTTCTGTACTTATTTTGTTTTCATTGAATAAAATATTGATTTATCCACTTTTATCATATATATATATATATATATATATATATATATATATATATATATATATATATAATAAATGACTCTCACTTCTTATATTTTATTTTTAATTTTTTATCACTCTCACTTCCGATGACCGGAAATTGAGATTACAAAGCATCAAAACCAGAATGGATATTTGAGTGAGAGGTTGGAAAGATTTGGTTAAGGAGTTTGAGGTTAACCAAATTGGCATCAAATAATATAAAAATTATGACTTTATCATGTAACAAAGTTGACTAACCCTTAAAAAAACTACTTTACTACTTTTACTTAAAAAACAATACAAAACACACCTCATTCACACCAGTTTATGGTTACGTCCGTCAGTTTAATATTAATCCATCTTACCAATAATTTTAGAGTCAATTGGTGCTCAAATCCCCTATGAAGCAACTTCGGTGGTGAATCTAATAAAGTGATTTTCTAAGATGAGGATGTTTGGATGCTTTTTTTTTTTTTTTTTTTTACAATAAATACTTAATTTATATTCCTTCGGATTTTTTTTATTTGTTACATTTATCTAATTTATACAGATTAGGAAAAATTAGTTAAAATTAATTGGTCATCTATATTTTATAAAAATTTTCATTACTTTTCAAATCTACCCCTATTTAAAACTTCACTAATGGAGTATATAATTTAATACTTAATTGATTGTAATTTATTAAAAATTATATAATTACATTAAATTAAAGAGTAAATTTGAAAAAAAAAAATGTATAAAATTTTTAATGTGACAAGTAAAAAAAATAAAAAAAAAGCGTCAAAACATGATAAGTAAAAATTAACGAAGGGAGTAATTTCAACAAAATGAACTATAAAAACATTGTCTGTGATCACCAACTGCTTGTATTCCCAACCCTAGTAATATCTTTGGTGTTCAGGATTTCATCAAGAATTAAAAAAATAAAGAGCTTTTTCTTTATTTTTTTTACCAAATAAATAAATAAATAATACATTCATATCCTCATCCAACCAATTGAATACACAATCTGACTCGATTAGGGCCGTCCTTTTACATCTACCAATTTAATTCTTTTATCCCAAATGAAGAAAATGCAAAAATTATCTTTTTTTTATTTAATATAAAAAGCCAACAAAAAATATAATTCTAAAGTTTTCTCTATATCATGCTCTTAAATTAGCCGGCCATCACATTTAAATAAAACAACATCAAATAATACAAAACCTACATGTTCTAGCATGAAAAGTTAGTTAAATTGTTAAAAACTAGTTCACTATTTTACTAATAAATAAATAAATACAAAAACACTTATCATTGCCACTTGCTTCTAACTTAAACCAATTTAATTAAATATTAATCCATCTTTCTCTATATATAAATCACACCCTTAATCAACTTCCCAACCCTTCTAATCCTCTTTATTTATCTCTAAAACAATGGATTGTTGTAGTTTATCATGGTCAAGTTCTCAGTATTCACAAACACAGTTCAATTATGTGAGAGTGGTGCACATTAACGGTTTAATAGAAGACTACGAGACTCCGGTCACCGCCGGGGAGATCACCGGGAAGCCACCTAAGTACTTGCTCTGCTCTTCGGCTCAACTTCTAATTTTGGGTTCAAACCCGATTCGGTTCGAGGACCAGCTCGAACCAGGTCGGCTTTATTTTCTATTACCTCACTCTGTTATGCAATCAAATGCTTCTCCTCTTGATATACTTTCACTTGTGACTCGGCTCACTGAGTTTGCTCGAAAACATGGCCCGGGTGTGATCGGGCATGGTTCGGCTCGGCTTGAACCGGTTAAGCCTGATCAGATGGTGAAAGACGATGATGGTGGTGCCCGTCGATGGAGGCCGGAGTTGGAGACAATCGAAGAAAAGTCAATGAGATCAAGCCAATCGGTTCAACCGATATCAAATGTTGTGAATAATTCAGTTGATTTAATGTAACATTCAGTCATTGACTCATTAATGTATCAATTATGTTGTTATCATATGTGAAACATATTTTTCTATAAATATATTTAATAATTAGTACAATAAATCATGATTAACAACAATAAAAAAATGTGTATATACATAAAAAGATCTTGAAACTTACCGGTATTTTAATATGTTCAAGGCTCAACATTTAGAAATTATTGGCAATTTGAATTAGCATTTTCAAGGTATACATGATGTTGGAGAATATATAAAAAAATATTTGGAGAAGTTATAGTTTTCCAAAAAAAAGGATGAATTATTTAATTTTTTTTTTAATAATCTAAAAAGTCATTTTCATAAATGAATTAAAAATATGAACATCACATATAATATTACCTCACAGAAGAGCCCCAAGTTATCATAAATAATAAGATAAAACCATAGGTTTATGTATAAAAAAAAAATCACCAAAATGTCTTGCCAGCTCTTTGGAATTATTTCCCTGTTTACTACCATAAATGGAATGATATATAGATCTCATCAAATGAGAAATACAATAAGAAAAATCCAGATGAAAAACATTAATTAAAACATGCTGAATCTTGTTTAATAATTATTTTTTAAACATTATTAAACTTTTGTAACCAGTGTTTAGATTGAGGGAAAACAGAAATACATAAAAGAAAAAGTTCATGATATGTTTTCCTTCAATTGTTTTTCTTCTTGTATTCTTTTCACCACTCTATTTCCCACAATCCAGGCAATAATCAACTCAGAAACAATTAAACAATTAGCAAGTAAAACAGAGAAAGATTAATATATAGAAATTTGGTACTGATACCATCAAAATCATGACTTAAATACTTTTCTGAAAATTATATCTGCAAAATGCTTATAATAAACTGCATGTAATCTTATTATTTTTATCTATCATGCATGCTGCTAATATAAACAATACTCTTACTGTGTTGTTACCTAGTTGTTGTAACCCATGGCCACCACAGGGATCCTCACTTTATGTCCTCTGTTCCCTTTCATCAGAATCTCGCCGAAACTGTAACTACCAGTCACTGACCTGACTGTGAGACTAACTGATATCTCACGGGATGCGCCGGAGGTCACTGTCATTGCCGGAGGCCTGGCTTCTAATGCAATCTCTGGTGACATTCTTGTTGTGATAATATAAGTCTCCGTATCGGCTACATTTGTGACTGTTCTTTTTGTTGTTTGAGTTCCTTTGAGGTGTGAGACAGTGATGGAAGGGATGTTGAGATCGGAGGGACGGCCGTGTGTCATGTTGCAAGATGAACTTGTGATATTATGAATTTCGGTAGGATCGACATCTGGAACTGAGCACAAGAATCTGATATAATCTTCATAAGCTGCACCAGCAATTTAAGCATGGATGTTTAAAATGATTGTCAGTAAAAAGTACTTAAAGTCAACAGATAATGATCTTTGTAGGCTTGTTCAAGGAAAACTGGTTGATATCAAATTAAGCTAACAAAAAATCCTAAACAAACAATGCAAAAAAACAAATGATATAAATTTTATGCTGATTTCTGGAAGCTTAAGCCTGATATTTTTGTTTCATGTAATGTATCCATATTATATATAAGACTAGTCTTTATATCTGATTGTTATTTTATATAATTGTATATTCAAAGCATTCGCCCCCTCGGTTCATATTATCTAATTCTCAAATGCCACCATAGCTGCTATTTTCTCTTTTTAAATCAGATATTTTTCATGTAGAGATATGGAGAAGTTTTCAACTTACAGGCATCGAATATGAGACCGGGATCTAGAGCAGCCTTTGGATCAACAGCGCCACTTCCATAGTCAAATGGTGTTGCAGGCACTAGAGTTAATGTTTCCGAACCAGAATATTGCTGTGCTTGAAGAGGTCGGCCTGCTTTATCTAATGTTGTACTAGTTGTCATTAAGGCAGATTTGATGGCAGACGGACTCCATCGTGGGTGCTTCTGCTTTATTAGCGCTGCGATCCCAGCAATGTGTGGTGCAGCCATACTGGTCCCCGAAACCATGGCAAATCCTTCTCCTGCTCAGGTCATTATAATCCTTATCAAGATCAAAAACAATATACTTATCTATGAACTACAGCATAAGCAATGCTGAGACACTAGAAAACTGGCATAATTGATCAAAAGATGAAGATCATTACACAACAATTTACTAATTTTCTGATTGCATTATTCATGATCAACAGCGGGGAAAAGATGACTGGGATATCAACAGAAAGAATTTTTACCAAGATAATTTGCTTCATCAGTTCCATTTGGAGTCCATGCAGCCCATATAAGAGAACCGGGAGCTAGAATATCTGGCTTAAGAATATCAGCATCTTGAAAACTAAAATCCTTGACATCTGGCCCTCGTGAAGAGAACAAAGCTACCTGGGGGGCTGATTTGTGAAGAATTGGAGCCAAACCATCTGCTATGCTAGCTACTGCTTTGAAACTCGTTGCCCGCCCAGCCCAATCCCTTTTTGTTGCACTACTATAGTAGTCTATAAGCTCCTGTGTTAATACATATTGAAGGAAAAAATTGATAGCTGCCAAAAATCTAAAAGCAAGGTTTCAGTGCAAATGAAATTTTCAACATTATAATACCATCTCAAAATAGTAAGGGGATGGGACATCACAATGACAATAGATCAGGAGATATGCAGGTACCACCAGCTGTAGTTCCAGTTACTAGTCACAATAACATGGCTAAAACCTTTTCTTACATTTACTTTCATTTTTGAGAAAATTTCAGCAACTTCTCATTAAAAAGAATTTTGACAGACTTCTTTTGTGTTAAAAATGCAAAATGGTTGTGTTGCAGAAAAGTATGAATAGACAAAGTATGCAGTTGCGCATTGTCTAACTATTTTCCATTGAGTATTCAAATAACTAATCAACAGAAGAACTTGATATTGATTACCTTTGACTTACTGGCATCAGTGATGAGAATACCAGGAGTATTTAGTGGCGCAGGGTCAAATTTGGTTCCTGGATAGGTATTCTCCACAGCAACAACGAAACCAGCAGCTCCAAGACTTCTGGCTGTCTCAGAGGCTTTCTTGATAGAAGCAGTACCAGAAACAAAATTGAAGGAGTAACCACACAGAAGAATCTTTCCCTCTACCATCTTTTTGTTTAATAATTCTGGTCTCTGACAATCAAGAGGGTTGTATTTCATGACAGAAGAATCCAGAAGCACATCACTAGCAGCAACCAAGTTGAATGACCTATTTGAAGGTGTTGAAGCTGCATTTGGATAATGAAAAAGAACATTTAAATTCAAATCCACAATTTTTGTCAATTGTCTGCTCTGCGGAAGAAAACAATCCTCTAGAACATGTAATTAAGTGGACATGCAGGTAAAGCAGGATACTAAATTCTCATGGAATTCAGTTAGAAGCAAAAGGCAGCACTTTCATGCACTCAATAAATAACTTGATAAAATTAAAACTACAAAGTAAGCATGGTTTAGCATATTTACCAAAAGAATATCAATAGCTGCATAACATTTTAATTCCTTACCCAAATGTTCACTCTAAATTAAACAACCTTAGATATTCTGGTGGAATACAATGCTCAAGAGTCAACTGAACCATGCTGCGTAGGATAGAAAACTAAGGCAACAATTCCAAATATTCTTACAAAACCTAAAACACCTCAAAGTAAATGCAATATGATGTAGATCACTTGTGCACAGAATGGCAGCTACAACAAGTACAGGCCCAGCAGTTTTAATAGTATGGAAGAAATAGATTAATAATGGTACATCAGACTTCATTTCCAAGCTCCAGCCTGAAGTAAAAGACACAAAAATCACAATTTGTCATCAATCTACATACAAGAATATTATCACTTATCAATGACCTTGCATTTTAAACTAGTTGGGTTGACTATTTTTGGCATTCAAAGTAAAGGAGTTGACTGCAAGAGTTTGCCACCAAAAACGAGTATCAAGTGATTAAAAGGAAACATTGAACAAGAAATATCCCCTCAAATAAATTCCAATGATCAAAGAATTTCTAAAATAAAAGCGTATGTAAACCTACGTGACAATCCAAGTCCTGGAAGGATCTTCCCATTTCCTAAAGTTATATGGTTCCTGTATCTACGATCATCAACTGCAGCAGCAACAGATGCAATCCATGGGCTGAAGGACACCAAGGTTTTTGGAAATGGACCTCCATTTCCAGCTGCCTGAGCAACAAAGACTCCTGCTTTTACAGCTGAAAGAAGAGCAGCATCAAAAGGGTTCAAAAAAGTAGTTTTCGTGTTCGTTGATGGGCTGTTTGGTCCTACTGAAAGATTGAGAATATCAACACCATCCCGGACCGCCTGTTCCGACAAATTTTATAAAATTAGATTTGGCAATTAAAAAAAAAAAACAACCACCTCAATGATATACAAACCGATCACAGCAGTAGGAACAAAAGCCACAAATTTTTATTTATTTATGTATTTATTTTTGAGAATGAAAAAGGCATAATAAAGATAGTGCTCAGTGTTGTTAGCTATAGTTATGGAGAATCAGCGCACCAGATCAAAGAGAGCTGGCCTCTATAAACTAACCACCAATGCTATTAAAGATGAATCATGCATTTATCAATAAAGGATTGCTGCCATGGTACATATTTCAATTCTTTGAAGAACATAAAATATATTACACTTTTGCGCCCATGCAGAAAATGAACACCTGATCAAATTTTATCAAGTTAATCTTTGATTACCTGTTCAATAGCTGCCACCACATCTGACACAAATCCCCCAAAGAGTCTATAAAGAACCTTATATACAGCAATCCTGAAGCAAAGATAAGCAGAAACATGAGAAGAATCAAATAATAATATTATATGAATTGTCATGCTGCTCATTCGTATTACTAAAATTATTGTCTAACCTGGCACGTGGAGCCATACCACTTGCTTTACCAAATTCATGCCCATGCAATTTTACCGGGATTCCATTGTTCCCAGCAGCAATTGCTGCTGTATGACTGGGAAAAATGCAAGAAGATAGTCCAAAGGAATTACAGCAAGTTAATTAATAACAATAAAATACTAGTACAAATCAACAGGAAAAGAAATCAACAGGAAAAGAAGAGTATATTGATTGCATATATTTGAACAAGGCAAATTAATTTTGACCGACTTTGACACAAATTTGTTACCAATTGTAAAGGGCACCCTTTGCCTAACTATGGAACTCTATAGAAGCTCTGCTTCTCAAAACATACACCAAGACATGATTTAGCAGCATGTTGTTCAATCCTGTTTCACGTTTCACAGAATAACAGGAATGAATCATAACAAACTGACTGCCAAACAGAAAGGCCATGCACAGGAGTGCTGATCAGCAAAGAAGTGTTTTTGAACATTTACCACAATAGACACCACATGAAAGAGCACACTGAATATGGAAACAAAAATTAAAGAAGAATATACAAGAACATCACTGCAACTAAGAAATTTGATGATTGCACGCTACTTTAATGATAAGTAATAATGGTGGGAAAGAGTGTATGGATGAAAGAGAATGAAAATATAATTTGACGATGCAAGGCAGAATGGACATTGTTGACCTTCAACAAACAAGATATAACTAATGAATGTGAAACAAACAAGATTTGAGAGATTAACATAGCAGCAAGAAGGCAATAATTAGTAAATGAGATAGAAAATATATTTTTTCATTAAGGACACAGAGATTCAATTGCACTTACGTTCCATGCCCATCGCCATCCAATGGAGATGCAAACTCAACAGCAGGATTAAATGCACCAGCAGCAATTGCAGCTTTTGCAAAATGCTGGGCTCCAATAATTTTTCCATTACAAAAGTTCCTACTGGTGTTCACATCTAACTCGCACTTCCCTCTATAACGAGGAAGAGGCCCATATGGTTCAGTGTGGTGTGTGGAAAAGCTCGGGTGCTTTGGATAAATTCCCGAATCCACAAACCCAATCACAATGTCCTCTCCTGCCCTGTCAAATCCACCTCCTGTTGGCCAAACTTCCGTGGGTAAGCCCAAAAATTTTGGAGTATGAGTTGTCAATTTCTTGACTTTCATATCTTTCTCCACATATTTAACTCCCGGAGCTCTGCTAAGGGCTTCTGCCTAAAATCAAATTTAAAAAAAAATGACGGTAAATTCTGTGAGTGGAACAAAGACCACTATCAAAGACTGCATAAAACTTAACTGCATATTGTTTATAAGACAATAAGTGAAGCTTTACCTGCTCAGCAGACATGTGAACTGCAAACCCATTGATAAGATGCCGATAACTATACAGCTTCTTGTAGGTTCCAACTTCAAAAAGCTTGTCAAGTAGTTCATCATGTCGTTTCTCTAGGTGAAGGGAATATGATGTAACAGACTCACTGCCAAGACACGAAAATTGCAGAAGGTGAATATAATACAAGATTCAAATACTAATATCAGGAGTGCAGAAGAAAGTAAAATTTGTGCTTCCATGCAAATCATGTTGAGTCCTTAGTTGGAACATCAGCTTAAAACCAAATTAACCATGATCTGCCACGGAAAATGTAGAAGTTAAAGAATGTAAGCCAAATCACCTCGTGATGTCTAATTCCTCTGCTAGATCAGCAGCTGTTGCAGCAAAACCCTCAACACCACCACTATAACTCACTACAGGATCTCCTTCAATGGTCACAAGGTAGATATCCCCATGCCCCAAAACTAGAATTGGCAACGCAAAGAGCACGCATACAAGTTCCTTCAGCTTCATGTCTAAGCAGCTTACATTCAAATCAAGGAACATCAATCAGCACGGCCTTTTGAAAACACAAACTGCAAGCAGAAACAAAGCCACAGAACAAAACATTAGAATACATACAATTAAACACTCTTCTGAAAGCATCAAGAAAGGCTTTTCTCAAATATAACGAAATTAAAGAAAGATCAATTAATAATTTGGTGATAAAACGGAAAATGCAGCAAAAAAGATAAATAAAAAATAAAAATAAAAAAATGACTGAATATCACAACAGCAGGTTGCTAAAGTGCAGCTACGAACAAAGCCATAAGCAAAGGCATATCAAAGAAAAATATACAGAAACCACATTATTAGTGTTTGTCTTGACACAAGCTTGCAACAAGGAAACCCAACTGATTCACCATCAAATATATTAAGTTTTCCTTCTCTTTTCACCAAAGAGTGACTTCAAATAAGTTCATAACATTGCACATCAGATCCGTCACAGAGACCAAAACAGTTCAAAAATAATCAAAAAGTTGTCAAAACACGATTTTTTTTGTTCACAAAATCACGGTCTAACAAGTCTAGCACACTAGATTCTCCGCTTGTGAATGCAAACACAGATCGGAAGGCATTGCGTGAATAACAAGAGACTATAACTCTCACTCCCTCTCTAAACTCCCTCACCAAAAGCACCACCCAGATCCCCCAATACGCTTCCAAAAGCTACAACTCCACTGTTCCACCAAACAACACCGATCATCCTCCAATGATCACAAGCAAAAAAGAGAGAAAAAAAAAATCTCACCGAATCTAGAGTTTCCAGACACGCGGAATCGAAGCAAGGAATCCAAGATGGCATCAAGGACCTCAAACCATCAAGGCGAAAGCTGGAATCAAAGCAAAAGGAGCTGAGAAACAGAGAGAATCTAGGTTTAGGGTTTGGAAAAGGGGAGAAGTGCTCGCATTTACTCCATTGAAGAGCATTTGAGGAGCTTATAATTACAGAATTGCCACTGAAGCGAAAAGAGAGCGAACAACGTCTCCGAGGAGGAGACAAACTAATTTTATATTGCCTTTTTTTACTATTTAACCCATGATATTCTCAAAATTACGTACTAGTCCCTTAATATGTTTTTAATAGTAAGAGTAAAAATAACTATAACTCCCTCCATAATTTGAATCTCTGCATATGATCCCCACTCTTCGTTTTTGAAATATATAAAAAGTCCTTTTACTTTAAACTCACTTTTTCAAAGCTTTCAATTTAAAATGATTCTTGAATTGTATGCTTTGCAAGTGGGTCCTAATGGAAATATTTCTTTCAATTCCAATAAATATTTGACTATATATATATATTTATATATTTTTTTCAAGGACATCATTAAAAACCTTTTTTTCTAAAAAAATTTGATAAATCATGAATTCAGAAAATAAATAAATAAATAAATTGATGGCTACAAAATAGTAATTAAAAAAATACAGCAAGCCATTGATATAAAAATACATTGTATAGACTAGTAATGTTAAAAACAAGTTATGAGATATTAGATGAGATACTGGAGAGATACTTACAAAAAAATTAATAGTGATGGTTGTCCATCCTAAATGGCAGTTGAAAATGTGACCATAGGTTAAATATTTTAACAGGGTCAATATATTGAGAAACAATTCACTTATGTCAATAATGAGATTATCAAAAAATTAAAATTAAAACTTCTTTTGATTATGGATGTAGAGTCCTTCAATTTGACTCTTTTCACTTTCAAAATTTTAAATAAAAAATATTATGTCATAAATTTTAATTGTAATTGCAAAAAGCTAGAATGAACACTAATGGAAGATTATTCATTTAAAACTGCCCAGCATATGTATTTGTTCTTAGGGGTGTCACGCGGCTCAAAACAATTGCTAACTTTGAACAAGTCATCCAGGTCCGCTATGGCAACACAGCCTACGCTTCCTTCATAGAGATAGCCTACGCTTCCTTCATAGAGATAGGGGCACAATTCAACATGGATATAGTAAGTCTCGCTTGGACTGCTTTAATGGTTGTCTTTGATAGTAGTTCACTTCCAATCAAGTTAAGATTAGTTCATCTATTAATTATTATTAAAAAAAAAAATAAGGTTTGTTTTCCAAATGATTTGAGTGTCATGAGTATGACATGGATTTGACCGAGAATGAGTGAAGACAAAATAAAATTTGGATGATGTTACAAGGGCATGCAAAGGTCACTATAAATTTATTATTATAACTTTATGATGTTTGTTGATGTTATATTTAATTGACTAATTATTTAAGCCATCAATTGTCATTTTCAATTGTATATATGCATCTCTTCATTGTCATTGATAATATTTATTAATTAACCACATAATAATTAATTAACAAGCATAATTTTATTATTATGAAAAGTACAAACATAAGTAATGTTAAGTTGATGCAAGAGATTTATTAATCAATGCGAAGAACATAATTCCAAAACATATGCTAATAATAATAATAATGGTCGGTGATTAGTGGCTTTACATGGAAAGATAAGTGCATTTTATGGATGTTTAATAGATGAGTGAATGCAACGATATAATAAGCATTTAATGATGGCATGTTAAGCACATTAAGTCATTTGCCTTGTATTTTTATATTATATTAGACTATTTTTAAATTTAAATTATTATTTTACATAAATATGTTATCCAATAAATGACAAAAACAACCCATAAACATAATAATTCAAGATCAACAAATATTAAAATAAAATGAAAAATTAGCGTACTATATATAAACAACACAACAAGTTATATATTAGCTGGTTTTTAGATTTACAAATATATATTATATAATTATATATAAATATATAGAGGACAAACTTAATTGATTTGTTGGGTGGTTGGGATTTAAGAAATCCCCAAATCCATCAACTTACATAAAATTCAAATTAAAGTTTTTCTTATTAAGAAAAAATGAATTGATAATGCCACCGACCAAACCAAATGTTATGTAATGTGATCCAAATTGGGCGGTCAATTTTCATTACTTAATCACTTTTATTCACCACCACAAACTTATTATGATGTAAATAATACTCATTTTCACACTATTTTAAACATATTTTATTTTGAAAAAGCCACAAGTGAATATACGTACAAACTGAAAATTAGTCATCCAGTCCATATGGTCACACTTAACTGCACAGAGTTTGGGCAGCGAACCTGCATCCATAATTAGAGATCTGTTATTATCACTTATCACTGTAAATCTAATGATACTCAGACTCGAAATATTTTATATGTCTCACAGTAATTTTTTTTTTCAGTGTGGCCAATACGGTTGGCTGCAAGTTTTTTTTTATATTTTATTATATTACTGAGTTTCAAGTTTATTAGTTTATTTAAAAAGACACGTGTTAAACTGTGAGACACTCAAAGTAATGTTTTGGTGTTTGTGACCAAGTGCCTGATAAAATGATTAATCATTCATTAATAGAGACAGAGAGCTGAAGTGGCAAGTGGACCCTCTCGCATAAACTCCAATAGGAACCTGGCACGTGTCACTCCGTATGTACTATTTCGTTAATTATTTTTTCTGCTGCGAAATATTTAATTAAATTCACTAATAATTGATTAGTGGGTGTGATTATGTAATACAAACAAATATATATATATAATATATATATATATATATATATATATATATATATATATATATAATAGTTTTTAAGGATAGCATGCAAGTGATAACAATAATTGAGATGCTTTAATCTCTTCATGCGAATGTTAGGTTTGGCCCTCTTGTTTTTTTTGTCACTATTTGGTGATCAATTATTGTTTTATTTTGAAATTTATTATTATTATTATTATTATTATATATTTTCAATATCATATGGTTTATAACTTTGTATATATTCTTAAACATGAAAATAAACTTAATTTCATGCTTGGCATATAAATTACAGAACTATATTCAATCACACATTTCCCCTTCATATACTGTTTGTATTTTATTATTATTTTTTGTTTAACTATTTAAAGATTATAGAAAATTATAAAAATATTATAAGAGGGTTTATCATATCATATATAGATTGTTTTGAGATTGGGTAGTTGATTGAAATATTTATCTCTTATCTTTTCAATGATGTTTTAAATTAAAAAAAAAATACAAGGACTCATTATAACTTTTCCAAAGTAAAAAAAAGAACCAAATAATTTCAATATTTTCAAGGGGGGGATAAGCAAAAATTTATCATAGTATGATGGGCCCCAAACACCAAACAGCAATTGCAACTCTTCCCATAATCACCACCAAACTTTTATTCTTCCGTAAATGCCCCCATTCATTTCTCCCTCGCCACAAGTTTCTTCCCATAATACCCCTCTTCTTCCCAAAATAGCCACCCAAAGTTGGCCGCTTTATATATTTCTTCAATAGCGCCTCAAAATCCCACCTTTCGCTCTCCCTTCTCTCTCTCTCGGTGTGGAAGCTCGGAGGGACGATGCCTTCAGCTCCAATCGATCCTCCATTGCTCGAGCCCTCGTCATTGAACCGGATTCCGGTCGCCGCATCGAGATTCTCGGCTCTCCGGGGCGTCAGATGGCGTATTTCTCTTAGTGTTCTGCCCGGGTCACCGTCGGTGTCTGTCGACGAGCTCCGGAGAGTAACCGCCGATGCCCGAAGAAGGTGAGGCTTGGGATTTCATTTTAATACTCGAAAGTCCTCGCATTTGTTGATTTTTAGATTGTTGTTGTGCTCTTGCTTCTCATGCTTTTAGTTTGACTAGAAGTTAATTTGGTCTATTGATTTTGATCATCGTTGACTAGTTCTGTTTCACATTTTGATCTTTATTTGATGATGATATTGGGCATGATTGATTTGGAACTTTTGATTTTAAAAAAAGGTGTGCTTTTTTATTCAGTCTAAATTGGATTGTGAATCTGTGAAGAGCGAACCTTTTGATTGATTGATTTATTTCTTGTTCACATGAATTAATTTTCTATGATTTTGATGAGCTTTTCCATTGAGCACTATGAGTTTACTCTGTTTCTCAGTGCTTAGATTTGTGATGGATATTTCCTGGGTCAAGCTTTTAACTATTTATAGTGATTGCAAATTAATAGCAAAACACAATGTTTGCTTGATCTTTGATGTTATAATTGCTTTTTTTTTTTTTGGGCTTCTTATGAATGAGATCTCCATTTTTTTTTTTTTGTTAGTGCATCTAATTAAATTCCTGTTTTTGTTCTGTTAGAATGAATAACTGAACTGTGAGATATGTGTCTTAGTTTGTTAATGGGTTTAGATCTTTTGGGTTGTTTTGGCTATTTTAACTAAAATTGAAGTTTCAACTTAAGCACTTAGTTGTTTACTATAACAGATATTGCAATATTTTGTTCTTTGATTTGTTAATTTTCCATCCATTGAACGTTTGAATTTGTAGGTGACTTTACTTTCATTTTGTAAACTAAGAACATTTGAACATTTGGTGATGATCTCTCATAATGTGTAGTAGTTTCAATGGCTTGAATAATGTAAGCTTTATTCTTGACATCATTTTTTTTTTACATTCACAGATATGCTACACTTAGACGAAGACTTCTGGTAGATCCACATTTCTCAAAAGATGGAAGTAATTCTCCAAATCTTACAGTGGACAATCCTCTGTCACAAAATCCGGGTACACTCACTCACTTCATTCAATGTGGAGTGTTTTTCATCTATTAAACCAAACAAATAAGACAATGCTTGATTAAATAATCCTCAACATTTTTCCTCTTGTATTCATCAAAACATAATGTTGTTTATACTTTTGCCAGTATCGATACTGAATAAAAGATTCTTTGAGTTAAGTAATTTTTTACTGTGTTTTCTTTAGAACTTGCTATATATTTTATAAATGAACTTTAAAATTTGTTCACTTTAAGTGTTGCTATGTTGATATGTTGCCAACTGTTTCTTTCAGATAGCATGTGGGGTCGTTATTTCCGGAATGCTGAGCTTGAGAAAATGGTTGACCAGGACCTTTCCCGGCTATATCCAGAACATGGTAGCTACTTTCAGACACCTGTGTGCCAGTCCATGTTGAGAAGGATATTATTAATGTGGTGCCTTAGGCATCCAGATTATGGATATAGACAAGGTGAGCTTTCAGCATGTTATGTAGCTTGATATTAAAGCCTGCAAGTCCTATGGGCAAATTGGTTTCTTTAAATATAAGTTTCAATAATAATTTGCAAAAATAATGAAAGTGCATTGACACATTATTTTCATTATACTATTTTTTCTCATTTGAAGTTGATCATATTGATTTTGCTATTAAACTAATGCAAGTTAGGATTACTTAAATTTTCAGTGTACTTTATCTTCTTGCTAGAAGCTTTTACTATTATATGTAATGAAGTTAGCTTCATCTTATTATAGGGATGCATGAGTTATTAGCTCCTCTGCTTTATGTACTTCATGTTGATGTGCACCATCTGTCGAAAGTGAAGAAGATCTATGAAGACTATTTCAATGATGATTTTGATGAGATCCCTTTTTCAAATGGGGACTCGGGCAGCAAGCATAGATTCACAAAGGCAGCAAACTGGGATGATGGAATGGAAAATGAAGACGGTGTTATGGAAGAACTTGATCCTGACACCCGTGACATTTTTCTGTTGAGTGATGCTTATGGGACAGAAGGGGAACTGGGTATCGTTGTATCTGAGAGGTTCATCGAACATGATGCTTTCTGTATGTTTGAAGGACTGATGAACGGAACTAATGGTGCTGTTGCAATGGTGGATTTCTTTGCCCCGTCCGCGGCCACTGGAGCCAATTCTGGCATCCCACCTGTAATCGAGGCCTCCTCTTCAATTTATCATTTGCTTTTTCTTGTTGATTCATCTCTTCACAGTCATCTTGTTGAACTTGGTGTGGAACCCCAGTACTTTGCCCTCAGATGGTTGCGAGTTTTGTTCGGACGTGAATTTTCTCTCCAAGATCTTTTACTAATTTGGGATGAAATATTTTCTTCACCAAATGGGATGGTTGTAGAAAATAATAATGAGTACAACTTCAAGGTCTTGTCCACTCCTCGGGGAGCATTCATTTCAGCAATGGCGGTATCGTTGTTATTGAACCTACGGCCTTCACTCCTCGCCACAGAGCATGCAACATCTTGCCTCCAAAAACTGTTGAATTTCCCACAGAATATAGATGTTATGAAGCTGATAAAAAAGGCGAAATCTTTGCAGGCTCTTGCTCTAGAAACAAACATCTCATCAAGGAGTAAACTGGCAGTTTTTATAAGGGGTCACAGTTTTCCATTGTCTTCGACTTCTCCTCAGACTTCACCCTGCTCATTACAGGATGGTTACTGGGAAGAGAAATGGAGAGTGCTTAATCAGGAAGAAGCAATCAACAAGGGAAAAGGACTTGTAAAAGGCAATCTGGTACAAAGATTAGGTTTATCAAGGTGTGAATCAGATCCTTCACCATCGAGGCATGCTAGTGGAAATAATGATTCTCGTTTTTCTGTCAGACGTAATCTAGCAAATGATTTTTCTCGAGAAATCAACTCAGAGAAGGTGGAATGTGATGGAAATGGCAGCACATCAAGTAGCAAAGAGTCTATCTCCATTGAAAGAGATGAAGAGAAGCACATCATAACGGAAGCAACATGTTTGAATGGAGAGAACTCAGTGTTCTCCACCTCAACTAGTCCCCAAAGCGTGCACAACGACCGGGAAAACGATTCTGAGAGAAGTACTACAAATTCATTTGTTGCTGATAACGATGAAATCAACAGTATCGATGACAACCCGCCATCAACATCTTCTACCATAAAACCCGGCCCCAATACAGCAAATAAAGCAGAAAAACAGGCTGCTACTGTGAAGGATCGTAAACCACTTGCCAGTAAATTTCAGTGGTTCTGGAAGTTTGGAAAAGGTTCGGTTGAGGACAACTCTGAGAAACAGGCAAGTGAAGGACAACAAACCTTGTGCTCCGACTCATCGAGTACAACATTCAGTGGTAGGATGAACAATTTGAAGCATCTTGGGCAATCGATGCTTGACAATATTCAGGTAATTATTCATTACTCTGATACATTGCAGATTCATGAACCAAAAGCTTATTGTCTTATTGGTTTCTTTAAATTGTTTGATTGATTGGCAGGTTATCGAGTCGGTATTCCAGCAAGACCTTGGTCAAGTTAGCACATTAGATAACTTACCGAATAACATCCTTGGGAGCAAAGGCCAAGCAACGGCAATGACAGCTCTAAACGAGCTTCGGAAAATCAGCAACCTTATATCTGAGATGTGAGGTGAGTTTTTGCAGTCATAGACAACCATTTGAAGTATCAGTCTTGTATGGCATGGTAAATAAGATCATAGTCCTGGGCTCTGTTTGCCCCTTCATTTTGTGTGTATATATATATATGAGAAGAGAGAGAGGTTTGGTATCAAATGATCAAAATAATAATAAAATTCTTTTGGTGAAATGGAGTTCATTTTCATGGCTTGTCTTGATCATGGGACAAGCAAATCCAAGCAGGCACTTGTATTCTTTGATGGTTAAAGAAAGGCAGCCAATTGTGTTACTTTTTACCAATCAGAAAGCAAACCAAAGATCATTTTTAAGGTTCCATAATAATAATAATAAGAGAGTGTAAGTGAGTTAACTTGAGAGGAACAATGACAACAATAAATTTATCCACATTTATCAAAAAATAAAAAACCCAATAATAAATTTTTATTAATAATTGAAGTTTAAGTAGTTACATTTTGAGCTGAGGGCTAAATCTTTGTAAATATAATTTATTATTTCATATTTTAAAAAATAAACAGGTTCACTCATTTCACCTATAAACCAATTTCTATTCCATAAGCAAACTTCAACAGGCTATGCAAACAACAAAACCTCTCAAAATAAAACTAAAAAAAAAAAAAAGAATTTGGACTCTCAACCTAAATTTATTTAGAAAAGTTTTGCATATTAAGACAAATTCAAGCTCCAAATGTTTACACACCATCTCAACTGATAACTTAGACATTACATACTCTGAACTTCCAAAGCAGAGCATTCATACATCCTTCTCCATTAGGTTGATCTCAAGGCGAAGCCGGATATTAAGCTGATCTCAAGGCGAAGCCGGGATTTGGAACACCGATGAACTCAGTAAATCCCCGGGACGATCCTGTATGGCACTTTGTCACAGTACATCTTCCAATATTTCCCATACCTATAAATATTAACTCCGGTAAGAATTTCATCATGATCTCAATCGAATACCATAACATGTTAAATGTTTACATTATGATACAATAACTACAAATGTCAAAGAACAGTGAAGTTTACTTGGAAGAGCACCGATCATCATCCCTTTTTGCTCGGTCGAAAAGGAGAATGGTGAGAAAGATCACATAGAAATATGGCAAGAACTGAAAAATACAGCATAATTAACAAATTAGAAACAATGTATGAGATGTATCTTGAGAGAGTAATGATACTAATTTCAGAAAAAAAAAACTTACATGGCTGAAAAGCGCTGGCACTGTCCAGAAGAACGCAGCTGATATTTCTGGTACATAATGGAAATGACGAGCTAAACCCCACCTGCAAATACTCAGGATAAGATTATTACCGTGTTTTTATTCATAATACACTATGTTTAGTATTGATCGATCTCATAAACAAAAACTCACCAGCCTGAAGTAAGAAGAAGGCTAGTTTTCGTCTCCCCTTTTGTTGTTTTATAAGAGGCCACTATCTGGGATGGGTGGGATAGATTTGTAAGGAAAAAATAATTTGTGGATAAACAAAAGTTGTGTTAAAGAATGGAACCTTCGACGGAGCTTTCCCCCAAATTTTACACTTTCCATTGGTTCTGCGGAACTCTTGTCTTTGCCTATCACAGTCATAGTTGATATATATGCACAAGAGTCCAGCAGCTAGTATTGAAAGTGCAAGCTGCAAAGTAAACTTTGTCAAGAAAATCGATCCTCCAAATACAACTACAAATAAGAATGCAATGTTCTAGAAATGAATTTTCCGTCACCTGGGTACCGAGATTCACAGGATGGTTAACAAGGTACATCCCAGGAGATGTATAGATTGATGGAACCCATACCAAGCATCCCCAGCAAATATAGAATCCAGCTGTTCATATAGCGCAATTATGTAAATAGCATCAATGAATTGTGATGATCAAAAGCTGGGTTTATCAGTTGGCAATGTACACTGATTGAGCAATGGGATTTTTTTTTTTTACCTCTATCATGAGCAATATCCATTGTGCACCAATATCCAGATTCCCACCAAAAGAACTTGGTAATATACACAAGCATCAATGCAGTATTCACAAGCATTGAATCAGCAACTCGACCATTCTGTTCATACTGCAACAACAATATACGCTATGCAAAGTAAATCATACAGTTCAGACATAAGAAAATCACAGATGCTTAATGGCAAAAGCATACTCCAGCCTATAATAATAATGATAATCTTACATTTGGATGATAAAAAAAATATATAAGCAGAAAACGAGTAATGTTAGCTTTTAATGAAATCTGCCTGTGTGCCTCAAACAACTACATGCAGATTCCAGAAATTTCCAACAATGAGCAGATCACATGATAGAAATCTGGTTGAAGAGATAGTGAATTACACAAGCGTTCATAGAGTGTGCAAATACAGAAATGAGAAGAATTAGTCAATTGGGAAAAATATTGCAAACATTCAAGAGCATGAACCTTATCCGATGTGAGTAAATGTAGACAAGCAAATCTGTACCTGTTTGATGCAATATGTTAAAGCCAAAACTGCCCAAGACATCATACCAAAGCGGCAGTTTGTAAAAACCTTGATATCAAAATGTTTACCAATTCGGGGATATAATTCCATTCCCTGCAAGTGAGGTATGAGGTAAGAAAAATAAGAAGCAGGTCATTGAATGGAACCAAATCGTTAGTATAACATATACAGAGCAAACATGCTAATCACATAAAATGTAAACCAATTGGTCAGGCACCCAAATGGAAACTAATAGTCAGAAAGTAAGCAAAGAACATATCTGAGAGACAGAGAGACAGAGAGAGGATTACCCAATAGAAGTCAATAATCACATTCCCAGAGGACCCAGAATCAGAAGATGAAGGTGCCAAATGCCCCTTTTAAACAAATGAAAAAAAAAATGGAGAAGAAACAACGTGAAACATAAGAAAGAAATAAATGATTGATATACAAGAATCTAAATTTTAGCATGTCTACCTTTATATACAAGAAGACACAGAAGACAAGGCTTCCTGTTACAAGGGCTGAATAGATTTCTCCAAGATGGTCATACACAATTGCGGGGTTAAATATCCCAAACCTGAGAAGTAGAGATATTAAAAAGAAATGCTCAACTAATGCCCTTCTGCAATTGGACAATTCAAATATGAAGTTTCATCATAAAGGAAGATCCTTACCACCAGAGACCAAGGTAAGTTATCAGTGTTACTGCATAAGCTTGCAGACCATTGGCCTGAAATGAGCATACATTATATTAACAGGATTTCTTATCTCAAAAGCACATCCTGAAAAGCAAATTACCTTGGCTACATGCATAAACATAGATTGATACAATAAAAAAAAGAATCAATATAGCAGTAAATGCAATTTAAAAGCTTGAAACTGATATTTTAATTTACATCTATGATAAATGGAGAACAAGACCTTGCCAATCAAGTCCAAGAGCCAACAAAGTCTAAGAAATCTAGGTTACTACCACCAACCTTATAAACAGGTACATGTCCTGTAGGAGAAACTGGGCCTTCAAACCTTTTACCAGGCAATGCGAGCTGAAGAAAAGCTTCAAATACACCAAAAACAGCAATGATTTTCCATGCAATGAGAGATGGTGATGGCCAGATGGTTTTGAGGCCCTCTAGACCATTTTGCTTAAGATACTCAAACGTTTGCATAACAGAACCATCAGCATGAACCATTGTATACCATCTGCAGTTTGGAATTAAAGGTTTATAATTCATCCAAGAATTCCCATATTTTTCATTGAAAGTACATTGTTTCACTAGATAATATTTCAAAGAACACATTTAGATTTCCAAAGATCACAACTTTGGTCAAAATAAAAGCTTAATATAAGAAATCAGCTTACTTCATTATATGATCTTGTGCTAACACTCAACTAGCACTACTCACCATTTTAAAAAGAAAAAAAGAACCAAAAAACCACTGATGAAAGCGATAAGGCTTTTGCGAATATTCCACACACTGAACTCATATTGCTGATAAAAATGAAACCTTTTCTATGACTAAATTTTTCCTCACAACCTTGGCTGAAAAATCTACAAGTAAAGATTCAATTTTTGACTTATTTACTTGACATTCAGTTCCATTAAACCTAGAAAACATCATTTAATCCGGCGAAGCCCCTTAAAATGGCTCCGATCAAAGAAATCTACAAGACAAACTCAAAAAGAGACTACACTTTAGCAAAAATAAATGTTTTAAAAAATTCATTCACAAAAATTAAAAACAAAAAACTCAAAATGGAGATCGTTAAATTCATCAAAACAATCACTCAAACAGATTAAAAAAAAAAAACACCAAAACGCTCACAGAAGGATGACGAAAGGGGGGCAGAGGGAGAGGAGGGATATCATGGACGTGTAAGTGATGAGGGCCGAGTGCACCGTCTTGGATTCCACCATTGTCTCTCCCAAACGCTTCCGATCTCTCGAGCTCGGAAATCCCCGGAATCAATGAAGAAGAAGAGGAAGCCGCGCAAGAGGAAAAGATCACTCGATTGGAGTGTGTGACCCCCTCTTGACTTGACTGAAATCGTTTCCCGTTTCCACAATCCCGTTTCCCATTTGCCACGTGTGAGACCTGTCATGACACGTGTGCACAGTAACATTTGCTTTTTTTTATTTTTTACTTTTTATCCTAAATATAAAAAAATAACCCGGGGTTATAAAAATATATTATTATTATTAAATTATCAGTCTTACAAATTGAATGCAATAAAATTAAAATTGTAAAAAAAAAGCTAAATTTTTATGAATAATTATATTAGATGGTGGAAAATTTTATTTGATATATTCAATAAATACATCATGGTTTATTGATAAAAAAATGGATATAAAATTAATTAAAAAAATCAAAAAGTAACTTTATTATAAACAAAGATTTGCTGGGGTTCTAGAAATTCAACTTCAATTAAAAAAAATTAATTTCTTAAAAAAAAATAGAATTTTAAATACTCTTATCTATTAACATGTTTTTTTGGAGCTTTATTTGTTTCTTTCTATATGTCTACTTAAAAAAACCAATGTTACATATTTTTTTCTAAATCTATTTTTAATATCTAATCTATTTTTCTACTTTTCAATAAATAATGGAGAAGAAAAATATTATTTTTTAAAAAAGAAAATAATAATAATCAAAGTAGAGAAAAATTACTAATTTTTTTATAAATTTAATATTATTAATTAATATTAATTTATTTTTTAAATCTATATAAATTGATTAAAATGAATATTTACATAGGACCGGATGGAACGGCCAAGTTTGAATTTAACTTGAAAACAATCAATAACTCACCCAATCTTGCAGAAAAAAATTTCTGACTCTTCATATATTGTATATATATAATATTACAAACTACAAAGTATTAATGTCAGTATTTTATAATTTTTATCAATTTTTATTTTTGAGAGCACATGGAGGAGCGGAGTGGAGTTTCCCAAAAGTCACCACGTGTTGTAAAATCATGTCTGTGAAAATAATTACCTCGGAATCACCACCAAAATTAAATTTGTATCAAGTTTCAATACTTATTAATCACTGCACTGTTGTTGTCTTCTTATTGTTTCCACTTGTACTTAATGTTGCTAGCCTACTATCATGGTATTCCTAATGAAATTCACAGTAAATTATTGAAATTGGGGAGTGGATGTTATATTGGAACTAATTAAGGTGGCTAAATAGATAACTAGCTTAGTGGTCGCAGACTCGCAGGAGCGTTGATTTACAGTAAATTACTCTTTTTTTATTGTTTTTTTAATCGGTGATGATTAATTGAATCTCATATATCAAAAAATTTAGTTATTTATAAAATTTTATAAAAAAATTAATTATTTTTTTAAATTACCTTTTATTTAAATATTCATATTACTCTATCATATTTAATTTTAACCAAAAAATTAAATAAAATATTAAAAATAATTTTTTAAAAAATAATAAATAATTTTTGATGTTAGAAAATAAATATAAAAATATATATATAATATGTAGCAGATAAAAAAGAAACAAGGGAGTAGATTGAGTGATTGACAATGAGATGGCAATCCATGCTTTCAGTTGTTTAAGGCCAAGAGCTTCTATTAGGAAGGGTGTGGACAGATGAGTGCATTAGTCATAATATATCATTCATCATTGTGTTATAAGCTGCTCATAAAGTGGAGGTTAATTTTATCAAGATTCACTAAACAGTTCATTGTCTACTCAATATATTGATATATACATGCATCCTTCCTCAGGTTTTGATCTCATAATTTTTTCCATCTATTGCTTATTTTTTTTCTTGTTGATTGGGTGATTAATTCTTCTATTTCAGGTTATACATTTGCAATCCAAATGAAAAGTACATGACTCCTTTTGAGGAATTTATTAACATGCAGCTTAATTAATTTCCAAGTTTGCAGTAACAAAGTGGTACTCTAACAAAATTAATCTAGAAAAAAGAAAACCCAATTAACTTAACTGCAGTTATTCTTGTTGCTCTACATGACTTACATTATATATATCACTCATAATGCTTATGATGTATGCTACAAGAAATTGACAATCTATCCCTGGATACACCTTTACAATTCTCAGATGAAGATGATGATGATGATGAACTAGAAGAAGAAGAAGGCCATCCTTCATCCCCATTTATAGCAGCAGGCCATGGAGACATCAGATAAGGAGTCACCTGATCAACTTCCTCACAAAGCACATCAAACTTGTCCTCACTAACACTATACCTGAGCACGAAATTAAACACATGAATGAACAAAGCTTGTGTTTCATGACAAAAATAAAAAATCTTTTGCATAATAGTTAGACCATGTACCATCACCCTCTGCTTTGTAACCCATGATTTCTGGTCACTCATGAGCTCCCAAATTATCACCACATTTTTCATTATCATGTCCCTTGCACAATATACAAGAATTCCATTGCCACTGGTATAAATAGTATTTGCATCAAATGTTTAGATTGCTGCCGGTGCACCGATCAACTCCGTTGTCGATGCTTCACTCTTGATCATGTAATTATAAACCAGCACCTCTCCGTCCGCTGTTATCCAATACAAACTGTCTCCGATTGAAACACCAGCCATTTGTTTTGGGTCAAAACACACATAGCATGGAAACTTACTCACCAATCTATTACAATTCCACTCATCCTTCTTGCTACAATATACTCTGAATTCAATGTTCTTTGTCCTGCATTGCCATTTGGTGAGCATCTCCAACCACTCTTTCCCCAGTTCTAATTCAATTCTTTCCACTGGTTTATTGTCAAGGCTTAAGCTTGTGAGAAATAATGCAGTTTGGATGTCATCTGTGGCAAGCTTATAAGCAAACACTGCTTTAACATGGTTATCTTTTTCATGTATCAGGCCAAATGCATGGTACCATTCAGTATTATCTTTCATTTTTGGTATCATTAATCTTCTTCCGGTGACCGGGTTACACACCATTTTCTGGCCATCGGTTGTGCATAAGAGCAAGAGTCCATTTGAAGAAAGTATGGAAGATATGGAGAGGTCTTGCAGATTGAGAGGGAGTGTTCATTGATGGTGACTCCAGACTGTGCTTTAAAGGATGAAAGATTAACTTATGGTTGGAATTTACACAGAAAAAACCTGCAAAAACTGGAAGAACAGCATTAAAGGATTTGTAAGTATTGGCAAACCAAGGATCAGTGATGATTTTGAGCCATGTTTTGGAGATGCACTTGAACTTGAAGCTGGATTTTGTTGGCAGCCTCAGAAGGATTTCTGTTACTATGTCTTCATTAATGATCACAGGTTTCTTCTTTTTAGCAGGTTTCTTGGATATTAATGCATGCTTCTGCTTCTTTTTCTTCTTCTTTTCCTTCATAGTAACATTGAGAAAGCGTGTTGATTTCTTAGATAAAAGCTTCTTCTTCTTCTTCATCATCATCCTAATTAGAGCAGCCATGGATAGGTAGAAGTTAGGGTTTTGTGGAAACATTAATTATGTGTATATATAGATGTGCATGTTTGTATTGGACATATAATTAATATATGGAATTAATTAGTTTTTTTTTTAATTCAAATTAAGAAGATTCAGGATTTATCTTAATTTTTTTTCTTCTAAAGAATATATAATGTGACGTATATCTATCTATTCGATGTATATATATATATATACCATGATGATTTTTTTTTAAATAGTTCAAACTTTATCTGTTTATTAGAATAATGGATAAATATAATGCAGGATTCAAAACTTAATAATCTTAAAATGAAAGAATCAAAATACATAGCTTTTCTTTCAAGTTAAGAAATTGAGGCCTGTTGTACTCTTCAGAAAAAAAAAAAACAACAACAAATCTGCAACATTACAATAAATTTTTAATTTAAAGTATAAAAGAGGAGATCATAAACATTTATACTTATGATCTATGCTTACATCCAAACTAGAAGAAACACAAGATCCAGAACTCCTCCAAAAAGATAACATGTGGTGCTTTGGATAAAATAAATGTATCAAATGTATACAAATTAGGGAACTAGGAAAAATTATTGAATAACAGAACATGAGGGTATCATCAAAATCCCTGAAAGGACTAAATGGTGATATTGAATACACATCTATAAGAAACTAAATGGCCAAGAAAAGCTAACAAACTCCATCTTGATCTCAATAAGCTCAAACTGTAAGACAGTGTAACATCTAAACTTAGGCATCTCATCAGAAGTTCCTAATTTCATAGAGAGAAACTCCACCATCCCTGCAAAAAACAAGATGAACAAAAGGAAAGACAACATAAGGATCATCATGATGTAAACCACATCAATAGAAGTTGCAGGCAAACATCACTTTGCAGAAATGATAATGCATATCTATATGAGGGGTGTCATTTGTTCAAACATTCAAATGAAGAGTGTCAGCAACATTTTCAAATACTTCCAGTCTCATTATTACCATATGATGCTTATGTATTTTCCATCTGAAGGATATGTTTGTTATTTTATTATATGTCAAATAGTTTGCTGAAGGTGCAAGAAATTTAAGCTCCTGGTCTCATGGCTTAGAATCCCTAACAATGAGTCAAAGAAGGACAACTCAAAAGGAACCTATGGTTACAAACCAGATTCAATAGGTTATTGGCATTAAGCATTGTTCTAGTATCTGGTCGTCTTAGTTGTGTAATCAGCCAAAATATTTGATAATTGATAACTATAGTACTACCATCTCTACATCTCTAACAAAATCTCTCTCAATTACTAGTGCCTACAGCCATAATCCAGTTCTCAAGCAAGCTGTGACAAGATACTTTTCCTGTGATTGATCCATTCTATTTGCTAGCTCATAATTGATCTTATTTAATAATTATCAGGCCTAACTCAAGCATCCCTATGTACACACAAGCATATATCTCACATGCTTATGCCAATAGCCATGATTCAGTTTTCCAGCAATTGATACCAAAATCCTTTTCACATGATTTGTCCCTCTATTTTGTTTTCTAATTATTCTTCACATAAGTTGATACAGCCCATGAACCAAGATTATGCATACACACAACACAGAAACTATGGACCAAAAGAGAAACAAGAGGATCATCAACACAGAGATAATAATAGCATCATCAGAGAGACAACTTTTTGACACAGCACAGTTAAATCTGATTTAGATATATCTGTTTTGGCAGAAAATAACTCTAGAACATCCTTATCTGGGTGAAAACATTTTACATCCTTTTCGCATGACAGATTCCTTCTACTGTTAATTTTATAATTATTCTACACACGAGTTGAGATCATTCATACACACAACAGAGAGACCTGGATCAAAGAGAAACAACAGTATCATATTTGTGGATGTATAATTAAAACACCATCAGAATAACTATATTTTGACGCAGCACAGTTAAATCAGATATGATTTAAATTTTTACAGGAAATTAAATATTTGTGTTACAATGAAAACATTCAAAATCCTTTTCGTGTGGTGAGTTCCTTCAACTAGTTGTTTTCTGGTTATTCTTCACATTAGTTAATACAGAACATGAGCCACAATCTTCAATACGCACAACAATCAAAGCATGGATCAAAGAGAACAACAGTAACAGATTTTCATGCATATATAATAAAAACATCACAAGGATGATATTTTGGCACCACACAATGAAATCCAATCTAGTTTAATTTGTTTTGGGAGATAGTTAATAGCCCTAAATTACTATTATTTGGATGAAATTGCATTATTGCAAGTGCACCAAGACTCGTTCAATTAGTAAGCAAGACAACACAAATACACACAACAATGAAACAATGGATCAGAGAGAAATAACAGCATCATATTCGGGCATCTATAATAAGAACACCATCAGAAAGATAACATTTTGACAAAACACAGCTAAATCCCACTTAATTTGATCTATTATGGGAGGAAATTAATAGCATTAACACAATAAAAAAGATAATATTTTGACAAAACGGAATTAAATCCCACTCAATTTAATCTAGTTTGGCACGAAATTAACAACCATAAATTATTATTTGGACGTAATTCTCTAATTGACCCAATTCAACAACCAAGCAAGACAATAAATATCCATGCTTGATCTTTTGATGAAATCCATAATTCACAATTAAAAAAAATAATTACTAAATAAAAACATCAAACCCTAACCAGAATACAATCAAGCATCAAAGAGAAGAAGAAAAAAATAAAAGAAAACGCGAAGCACCTCAAGCGACGGCGACGGGCTTCTGGGGAGGAGGCATATTGTTCTTGTGATCGTCAGAGGCGAAATCTTCAACGTTGTAGATGACGGTGATGTAAAGGGAACATGAAGGGCAGCGGGCTATCTCCTCGCCGGCGCGAAGGTCCTCCTTGGTGATCTGGAAGAGGTCGCCGCATGGACAAGGGTAGGTGAAGGCTTGAAGCTCATCGCTCCACTCCATGTCCTCGATCTCCACATCGTCGTACGACATCGCTGCCGGCGAGAGCTTGAAGATCGATTAGAACGGCGACGGCGAGCGAAAAGGGAGAGACGAGGAGGGGAATCTAAAGGTTGAAGACCTCTCCTTAATTTATGATTTTATAATTTTTATTTGTCTATTTTTTTTTTATTTTAAATAGAATTTTAAAGCGGTGGATTTGTTTAATTTAAAAAAAATTGAATTGAAATAATTTTTTTTTTATTGATGTTTGTTTTTTATTTTTTTAAAAAATTCTGGTTAGATTTTACTTAGATTTTATTTATTTATTATTATTTTATGTAATGGGATGTGCTTAGACATCAAGCAAACTCAATAAACACATATGTTTCCCTTGTGTATATTTTGAGCTTAATATCAAATTCTCTTTAAAAACGAAGAGCATCTATGCGAACACTCCTTTTACCCAATGGCCATACTTTATATACACTTTGGACTCGATTCTATATTTTTCTAAAAAAACTACTCTATTCTTCTTGAAACAAACCACTACACTATACTTTTACCTTACTTGCGCTTTGGACACGATCTTAGATCTTCTCTTAAAACCAACCAATATCTCCAACGAAACAAAATGCATAGATAGAATTTCTCTATTTTATTATATTTCCACAATTTCTTTATTTTTTCTGTGAAGTTATATTTTTAATTAAGAAATCTAGAAATAATTTGACTATATATATATAGTTTTTTAAAAAAAGCTTGAATCTACTTTGGAGAGAACCACCTCTAGTCAACCAAACCATACTTGAAACCAAAATTATACCGTTCTATGATGATGTTTGGTATTATTAATAATTTGAAGTTATTAAAGTTATTAAGATTTAGATGGGAAGGTTGGAATATATTTAGCCAAACTAGCTTATTATCCCAAGCAATCAAACACAACCCTTGTCAATTACAATAACTTCAAAAACAAAAAAAATGCAGGGAAAACAACAGAGGATTGGGTTTTCATGTATCAATAAACAGCAATGTTAAAAACAGATAGAATGGTTTGTCAGTCTTTCAGAACAAAGAACACAACATACTGCCACCAAATCTTTCCCCTTTTCAATTATTGGACCACAATGGATGCTGAAACAACAAAGTCTAGCAGTTATTTTTACATGATATACCCAAACACTGGGGAGTAGAGATGATCAATTTGGTGACAATTATGACATTATAATAAGGTAATACAGTTAAAATTACAGAAGCCATTCAAGAAGAGCAGGCAGCAGAAATCAAAGGTTTCGCTTCTGCACCGAGCCATTGCAAGCATTCAGTTCCCCACCAGGTGGGTGAATTCATCCCCGTATATACAACTTCTTTAGCCTGCAGCATGACAAGAAAGAAAAGATTATGCTTTACTTATTTTTTTTTACAAAAAATTCCTTTTTCTTTCATCTTGCAATTCATGGTAAGTAGAAAAGAAATGGAAACACATTGACAGAAGCCAAGAGATATCATCTGAGGTATTGCTTAGGCTAGATGAGAAAAGTAAACAAATTTGAGAGCTTCGTAGCAAATCAAACTCACCCACATATCTTCTGTCCTTTGAGAGGAATCAGCCCTCTTCGTCATCAGATTGCACTACCACCCTCTTTATGGTATTTCTAGCATGGCGAGGCGGCACACCTGTGATCAATAGTATTCACTCAAAGCATTATATTTATATATACAAACAACCAAAAATACAATAAATGCCACCATGAACATTGATGCTATTATATAACCTACACAATTCCAGCAAGGACAATGTCAACCAAGCACAACTGTAACAACGAATTAATGGAGAATGACTGATACTAACATGGGCTTAGTTGCCAAAAAAGCAACAATAAAACTTTATAAGAACTTTGGATTATTGTACTACAATGTTTTGAAGCAAAAGTAATTAGTCAAACGTAACGATAGAGTGAGATTCATGCGTCCGGTGCATAACATAACTTTACAACTGTAACATCCATTGCAATAAGTGAAAAGCTCGCCTTCAAACACTTGAGGAGTTAAGTTCATATCCCTGGTCTCATCATCTATTTCCTTCACACTTTTCAACAGCAACAGTTGTCAAAATCCTAATGAGTTTAAAATAAAAGACGAACAAAAAATCAAATGCACAAGTCTAAAAATAACAGCTGGAATCATTGTACTATACCGATTCAAACATGTGTGTTGCGTCTGTTGACCTCTAACAAGAAACAAAATTCTAGTTAAGCACAACAAAGACCAGGTCTGAAATAGTTATTTACCGACATGAGGTCCAAAGTAAGCATAAATATTTGAACTTTATTGGGATCCACGTGATTTACATTGTTCTAACTTGAAAGAGCAGCAAGATGGACAATGGAATGAATATCGGATAAGAATGGGCAAGTATGCAACTTTACAACAACAGCAAGATTTGATCTTCCATGCAGATTATGATGGTATTTACAATGTTTAAGAAATCAATTGAACAAATTACACACAGGTTAGAGAGGCTGAGGTTGCGTATCAATGAAAAAGGCATCACATCACCAAAACCTAAACCAAGATAGCAGCAGAACACAAAAACCGCAATTGTTTACTAATTATCAAAAAAGAAGCAATCTTTTTTCATCCGATCAACAAAACCACAAAATTTCCCTAATTGTTTCACCCATGCACATCAATTTTTATAATTAACCCAAAAAAAAAAAAACAAACAAACAAGAAAAAGGAAAAAACATAGAAAGCAATACCTTCAACGAAGTAAGCAAAGGAGGGCCATCCACGCACCGACGTGAAAGACAAGTTCTCCTCCTCCGTCATAGGGTTCCCGAGCTTCCCAACCAATTGCACAAGGCCCAGACTCTTCTTCTTGGGAGGAACCCAGTACGAAGACCCGGGCCTAAAAGGAAGCCAATCCGGGGCAGCTCTACGAACAATAATCCCATGGATTGCATCCTCAAGGCGCTTCATGCCAAGTACCTCCATCTCCGATGCCGACGCTGCGACACCATCAGCCTCAAGGTCGATCTCCAAGAGCTGTGCCATCGCCCCTGTCTTCTCCGGTCTGCCGGCCATCTGCCGGACTGCAAGGATACGAGAAGCCGGAGATCGGAACAGCGTTTCGCCGATTGGGGATCGGAAGAGGATTCGTGCCATTCGCGATCGAGAGAGAGATCGAGAGAGAATGACGATGAGATCGATGGATGTTAAAAGAAAGAGAGAGAGAAATATTTATAGACGAAGGGGATGAGGGTGATCCACCGTTCGTATGCCTCGAGATCAAAGTTATAATCGAATCTCGAGGTAAAGGCTGGCAATTGGTTCGCGTTTAAGTACCGGCACATGCCGGGCAACCCCGGTAATCAGACCCAATCGGTCATCAGTCATACGAAGGTTCAACGAAGAAGAACACACGCATCAATCTTTCAAACTTCACTTTGTGATTTACATGTGAACTCATTCTGCTTGCGCAGTTAAGAAAATGATTTTTTTCTTTCACAATTATTATTATTATTATTATTTGACAAGCTAAGAGCAAGTACCTTTTTATTTTTATTGCATTATGCTAAGAGTTTTCAAACTCGAGATTTTTCAAACACAAGTAAAGTAGGAAACCACTAAGCTATGCCTTGGTTTATTCTTTCACAATTATTTTAAACACATGCCACAATATAATTTTTTTTTTTACAAACAGACGACAAATGGCCCTCTATTTAAGAGATTGTCAAAGAAAAGTACGGAGATACACAGATTACGGTGCCCTACAAACCTTAGAAAAATCTCTCTGCTTTAGATCTAATCTATTGATAAATAATATTGAATTTAAGTGTATAATGTATGGACAATACATAGAACAGTATGGCCGAAAGAACAATTTAAATCTTTGCCCTCTTCCCTAGTATTTTTGTATCATACTATTGGGCTATCCAATGTTTGACCATAATATAACAATTTTATTAAATATTTCCAAAATAAACAATATGATGAAACACAGAAAGACATGCATTTTTTGAAACCTACTGAGAAAGGAAGAAATTTGATGCTAGTTTTTATACAGTTATGATTATCCAAAAAACTAAGGGAGAAAAACAAGTAGTATAAAACTATACAAGTTGATTCTGCACAAAAAGAGAATTTGTACAAATGAAATGAAAGAATAAATTTGCACTGAGTTACAGTGCCTGAGATTTCTGCAGAAGAATGCTAAAGATTGTTATGTTGTGAGATGAAAAAGAATTCATCATCAAAAGGATTGGTTGATCTTGTTGGATGTTCAGGAAGGTAAGGTTGATAAGTTTGGATAGTCATTGGCATTTCTTCCTTTTGAGATGCAATGCTGTTGAATGTGTAGAATGGATTAGGAGACTCAAATGGATTGGTGTGTGTCTTATCATCAGCAATCAATCCTCCGTTTTGGTATCCCTTAGCCTCTTCTTCATTGTATAAGTTGTCAAACCAGCTTGTATCAATCTCAGAAGCCTGAGAAAAAGGAAAAAGATTCGGCATTACAAATCGAAGCTAACGTAGCTATCTAGCACTAAGAATAATGTCTAGAAGAGAAGAATAGAGAATAATTCTTGTACAACTAACTAAGAGTAAATTTTTGTTTACTTCGGCATTACTGATGAGAGCTGACTAAAATCAAGGAACATTTTGAGGAAAATAATGCAGATGGGAATTGGTAGCGCGCAAACCATTTTGTTTTTGGTGGAGTAGTAACTACTGTTGTTTGCATCAGTAATTAGTGCTAATTCCCACCAGGATGGATCAGTATCACCTTCAACCAGACCATGATGTTCAGAGGATTTGGAATCCTCTCCTGAAATATTCAAAATGCAATGTGGTTATTTGTGACAAACAAAAAGGACAGTGAAAGTTGATTGCATGATATTTGTCTTAAAAGTTGAGAGTGTAATTGGATTCATTCTTCTCATGAAGCTGAATTCTGATCCTAACTTCATAAAAAGCAAAAAGTACGCCAACCATATACTATATAATGCACAGCAGAAACAACCTTGTGAAATGACCGTTAAAGCCAATTCGTCACCTTCCCTTAGCTCAGTAGCAACAAAATCTTCTTCATCAAATTGCTGCAGTATCAACCACAGTGTGGTTATCAAATCAGTGTTGAATATACAGAACTTGCAATATGGGGAATGAAAACCTACCAGTAAGTCTCCCACATTTGTAAGCTTTGCTGCTTCTTCAGCGTCCTTAAGTTCATTTATATTGTCTCCAGAATTTGAGTCCATGTCATTAGTAGGAGAATCATCTGCTTGTTTGTATGTTAACAGAAGTCTCTGCTCACTTGGCTGATTTGACAATAATTTATTAATCATTACTTCTTTTGACATGAATTAGGAACCTCAAGTACTAGAAAATAACCTACATGAAAGGATTACGAAGAAACAAGAAAAAAATAATCAAGAAAATAAGTTCAAGCATTTTTTCCCCTCGTAATTCCTGCGGCTCAATGTGAGCTGTGAACTTTAGTCTTGAGCATGATTTTGGCATTATTTGTCATTATCCTTACAGAAACCAGATTTGATGATTTCAATATGAATCTTCAATTATAGGCATCAATTCTATAATGCTTCATATGTATCATTGAAGTTCTAGAATTTTTTAACAAACTCTTGAAACTATCCACAGAAGACAATTAAAGAAGGAAACCTCTCATGCAACAAGAATTAACCAATGATCTAAGTAAAGGCTTTAAGTTCATCACAGAAAATAAAACTGTTCAAATTGCTAAACAAATGCAATTGCCGATTTTCAATGAATATAAGTGGTTTGCACTTACCAAGAGATAACCAGCTTGAGGTGCTTCTCTAATATACTCTCCCATTGTTTCAATAAATGATGCAGGTGGCTGGAGACAAGTAAGATCCGGAGACAACAAGAGATCAAACATTTTTTAGTCAGAGGACTTGTAACGGTGGCAAATCAGGGGCAAAACATTCTCTTAAAGATGAATAAAGATGAAAATTCAACCTCTCTTAAAATTGGAAACTGAAATGTCCTAGCAACCTCCAGGCGTTTACAGAAGTCATAAAAACTAGAAAGATTTTGTGCCTGTCATGCAAACAATGAAAATTACTGATAATAAAAACCAAAGCCAGAACAACATTTAACTTCAAGATGGTTCAAGTTCAAGCTCCTCTCTGTTCTATGGAAAAGTCAAATGTCAAGGAAAGCTGATTACCAGCACTCCCGCTCTTCTATATATATTATAGGCCGTAACAGCATTGTGTTTTGGCATATCGAAGAACTGCAAGTTAAAAAAAAAGCTGAATGAATACTCAAAGTTGAAAGTGGTTCCAAAGGATAAGTAGAACATTGGCATTGTAAATGAAAATACCATATCGACAAGATCTATGATACCCTCATTCATTGCACAGTAGATCTTAAAGCTCTCCTTCAAAACCTACAGAGTCAGTACAAAAAGATAACAGAACATCTCAGGTTGTCAGCTCACGAGTTTTTACATTTTGAACTGATAGAGATCGTATATTGTGCAAAAGAAAAGTGTGCACAGGATACTGCATGGATTTGATGCAGATGGTTCTCCATACTAACTAGGTGTTTAGAAAAATTATAAGATGTCATCAAGAGTATCACTTCAAGTGAAATTTTTTTTCAAAGCAAATTAAAGATTTAATATCAAGACAGATGACATAAATCCTACCAAAGCAACAGCATATTGTATAAGAGAATTGCCCAAAGCTGCTCCTTCAGGCTGCAGCAAAAGCAAGTTGAAGACTAGTCAGTGAAAAAAAAAGAGAAAAACTATATTTCAAAAAACTTTTAACCATAAAGGGCTTTTAGTATTTCACATTATACAGTTATTTATAATACAATAATTACTCACAAAAAATATATAATGACTGAATTACTTTTACCATTGATTCACATTTCACCATAATCCTTTTTTGTTCTATCACGAAGCCAATAATGGAACCCCTTTTAGGTTAGGAATTTTATATTGGTCTATTAAATAACATACGCTCATGCATAAATAAGAAAGAAACAAAAAGACAGAATAAAGGAATTATATAGTGCTTCAAGATATTGCCATGCTGCGCAGGAGCAAGGATAGGTATACTGATTTGGTGTACTCTAAAGACACCCCTTTAGTAAGAAAGGTAGGATCTCACAAACAAGAATGAAATACCAGTAGTTTTCTATTTACAGATCCCATCTTTCACAAAATCAATTCCCTTTTTTTAGTGTAAAAGAATTTTTTGAACTCAGCATGCCTAGAAGCATGGGGGAATGTTATTTTGTTGATATTATTACAAGTATTCATTACTGGGTCATTCATAGTATTACTATTATTTATACCTTCCCAATTCATTGAAGGTTAGTTATTTGAGTAAGAATTTATTTGAAAGCCCTCAACCAAACAAGTATTTCACAGAGAACCACGAGGGGATAACATAAATAACTAATAACCGGCTGTTTTTATTCTTTGGATCCTTTCTTTTAAGAGACCTCCAATGACCATAGATCAAAACTAACCAATGACCATAGCTGACTGTTCATGGACTAGCCGTACTAAGTACCAACCCTTTCTTTTTTGGGTCAATATATGCGATTTCAGTTCATTCAGAAAACAAATTCTAATTATGAAGTTATGACACAACTAAACCTGAATAAAAGAAAATTGTTGAATTGATTCGTATCAGTCTATACTGGGATTTATTACTATTTTTTTTGCACTTGCAGTATGATTTTGACATTATTGCTTCAATTGAGACAAAGAGAATAGTGGGATAATTGCTTAACGATTTAGATCATAATTCTCTATGAAATTGACCAAATTATGATTGATATGGATTTCACATGTTGATACCTGGCAGCCCACAAGCCGGGACAGAAGCAGCTGCAGAGCAGGCAACTGCTCAATCAATTCTTCACATTTTAGAACTGGTTTCTGGAAAAGCCCCTGCATATTTGCCCGAAGTTAATGCCAACCAACAAACAACACTCAGCTTCAGAGTGACAGAAGAAAGTAGTACCTTGGCAGAGCCCCATAATTTTCTCCTCAAACTCTCTGCTTCAATATCATATTTTAGAGCCTGAAAGCACTCGAGTCGTTCATACAAGAAAAGTCCATATGCTCGAACCCATGAGGAACAATCCGAAGCTAGAAAAAAAAGTCTGACCATTTAAGAAAAACGGGCTACCAAATTCTTCTGGTATATAAATCATTTCACAGATATTACAGTGAATTAAGCCTATGCTGAACAATAACAAAACGAAATATCTAACCATATTGACTGGAATCATCCTTGAAATTGGATATTAGCAGGACAGGTTCCCTCTGAGAGTAGCTTATTAACTCCTCTTTGAAAGTACAGCCACACTCTCTCAATATCCTGTGAATCAATATCAGTGTTTTGAGTGCAACCTGTTCCACATGAATGAATCATCAATAATATGCAAAACAAGAATATATCCCTCAAGAAAAAAATTAGTATAAGTTGATGCAGTAGGCCTCATATTCATTATGCAGCCAAGCACAATAAAACAATTTCCCTTCATATTCTCTTTGCTTTTCCTCTATTTTCTATGACTCCATACAAACACACTCTAAAGGTATTGAAAATAGAAAAACAAGAGGAAAGAAAAACGAAAAAACACAAGTCCACAATCAATTTTCTTTTCCTCTATTATTTATGAAGCCATTCAAATACAACTCTCTGAGATTCACAAACAATTCATTTTAATAAAAATTCAATTTGAAAACAAAATCCAAAGTATCTAAGTCAAATGCATGGGAACAAAAAAAAATAGTGAAACAAGCTTTAATAGAGCAATCAAAATAGAAATTTTTCACAGAAAAAACTTACAATCCAGTTGCGGGTCTTCGCTAATCTCCTAGCAAGAGCGTGTATGCAGTAAACAACATCGGCCCGCGGCTGACCACTCATAATCGCCCCAATAATCTCTGATCACAAGAGCAAAAAAAAAAAAAATTTAAATCTCAATGTACATCATCAAACTCATCCCAAGAACGCAGCAACGAAAATCACACACAACACTCACTTCTAACATGCCGCTCACTAGGAGGGCGCTCGACATGGCTCGTCGCCTTCACAATCGCAACATCCAAGGCCTTCAATAGATAATCAACCAAAAATCAACAAAAATTTGAAGGAAAAAACAAAAAAAAAAGCAAATCAAGAGGGGAGAAAGAAGGCAAAGGATCAAGGGAACCTTGAAATCGCTGTTGACCTTGGCAAGGCCGACCTTGGTGGAGTCCTTGAGGACGCCATAGGCCTTGCGGAAGCTCGGGAGCGATCCCATTGTTCGAACTTCGAATTGTTTAGAAAACCTTCGGAGAAATCGAGAGAGATCTCGGAACGGAGAGGATTTGGTTATAACTAACTGTTTCGGATTTTCCCGCCTTTTGTTTGCTTTCGGTTTGTGGGTTTGTGAAGATAATGCTAACAAGTCCCTGATGAACTTTTAAAATTCTCAAATTCATAGAAAACCCCCTTAAAAATCACTCTTTAGGGAAGAACTCCTAAAACATTTTCACATTCAAAACTTGCATTTAATTTTTTTTTTTACAAAGTCGACAAATGACAAAACAAATAATAAGTGGGTACGAAAATGTACCAGTTATAATAGCTTGATTGACCTCATAGAGATAAACTCCTGTTATGCAATTCTAAAGGGAAAACGAGAGGCATTCTTTACAACTCCTATAGGAGACCCAGAGAAAGTGAATTGTAATATGAAAGTCTCAAACTCAAGACTTCTCTATCACAACTACATAGTTACCAGTGGGCTAATCTATGGTCCTAACTTACAATTAATTTGGTTTAAATGATTTTTAAAAATGAGTTATTTATGTAAAACTTATTTAAATTTTGAAGTTGAATTTATGGAAACACCTTAAATTTTTTTTTTGATAAATATATGTGCAAGGGAATAGTGCCAACATGCTATTGGCAACACCCTAGAAATTTAAATATTTAAATAAAGTACTTAAACAGTCTTATTAAATTTACAGAAACATCAACAAAAACTCCTTGCAGAATACTCTTAAATTTTTAAATTTAGATAGACACATTAAAATATTTAGTATTTATGTACCACTCTAAAGTTTCGGAGTTTAAATTTATAGGAAAAACCCTCAAAACTTAAGTATTTATATAGAACTCCTTTAAAATATTTCCATTAAAGTTTATATAAAACATCCTCAAAACTTCAGTATTTTACAAGGGGTATATTATATATATGCAATAAGTCCCTGGTTTTTAATGCCTCGTGATCAGAGCTATAGTTGATGGACGATATTGACCGTCCATATTTCTTTAACTTCTCGTTCCATTGTTGAACAAGCAGTTGAAGGATCGAGAGGTTGGAAACTAGGGTTAGGGTTTGGCTGTCTCGCGCGATCAATCGGAAATGGCGATGAGGGCGTTCTACAACGAGATCAGAGGGATGAGATTGCGGGAGTTGCCGGCGTACCTGAAGCCGAGGCTCAGTTTGGAGAACATCAAGAAGAGCGCCGACCAGGCTGTGGATCGATACATCGAGAAGTACATCGAAACGAGCTCCGTGGAACCGCTTTTCCATGTGTGCATCGGTGGGATGATCTTCTCCTACCTTGTTGCCCTCCCTCATGAGCGCCGCCACCTCGAGCACCAGCAGCAGCATGGCCATTAGAGGCCCTGGATAGCTTTCCGGTGAGTCCTCTTTGGAACACTTAAAATTATGGTTTTAATTTTGAAATATTGGTTCTTCGTGATCGATGGGTATAGAATTTTCCTGAATTTTTGTCGTTTGTTTCTATTAATTTCTCTAAATTAATCTTGAAATTTAGCTATGAAATTTGTAGTTTTTCCATTTTGGTTTTGGTTTTAGTTTATCTGGTATGATTAGATGATGAATTTCTGAATTTCCATTCTATTTTCCTCCCCTGAATTTGCTTGAAGATGTAGATACATTGAGGCACAATGGAGGAAAACAATAGAAAACTATTTTCGTTTCTCTTTTCACTTGCCTTCTTTTTATGCTTAGGCTTTGTGTGGGCGTTTGGTTGGATGTTGAATATGAGAGTTACAAGCAAATGAAGGAAAACAAATTATTAAAAGTTTCTTCTTTTTTTTCCCCATTAACTCAATTTTTTTCCTTTTCTTTTTCTACATTGAGTGCAATTTTCATAGATGAGGTGGTGTTTAGAAACATAGACATGAACATCATGGATGGGACAAGATTAGATTGGACATGACAGTACAATTTTATTGTTCTTGGATGAGTTTGCATTGACAAAACAAAGACTAAATATCCAATATTAATAATGCCCTTTTCATCTTATACATTTTTCTAAATTCTTTTGTGTTTGAAAACTATCATATGAATTTAGTGCATTCAATCTTAAATATTAAATGCTGATAATAGATATGCAGCAAAGCCTCGATAATACTCGAGAAATTAATTACTTTGATTAAATAATTTTTTTTTCCCAGTTCCGACTTGGACCAATGAGCTAAGTTAATAATTTTGCTAAATATATAAGATAATAATTTTTAAAAACCTTTAGGACCCAACAAAAATATAAATTAGTAATTCATCAAATACATAGGAAAATAATCATACTAAATTAATAACATTAAATTTTTTTAAACTACTTCTATTTTTAAAATTTTACTCTTTTCTAAGATATACATCTAAAATTATTTGTTTCTTCTTTCTTTATGAACTAAATTTAATCTCAACCTTAATATTTTACAAAGTACACACCATACTTTATATATTTTTCTCATGTTAGAGCAAGTGAGTTTTTAAGGTTTATATATTGCTAGAAAAACCTCTTTCGGAGAAACATTTGGTAAAGTACAACTATCATCTAGATCTTGATCGTCATCAACAAGCATATCCATTACCTCTTGAAACATCATGGATGCCTTCCTCTTCACCAAGTTGCTCAAAAGCTATTCTTTCCTCAAATCCAATTTTGACATGCCAATAATAATTTGCAGTAGTTATCTTCGCATCAATGTTTTTAGCCGCATTAATAAAATTGATATCATCCTATATGTTAATTTTTTTTTAGGATTTGTTGCTCCTACCCAATTGTATAAAATATAAAAACTCCCTCTAAATTAATAAATATTCACCCAATTGTATAAAATATAAAAACTCCCTCTTAATTAATAAATATTCATTTATCGATAAATTAATAAATTATTTATTTATAGTTGAATAAATAATCTCTATAAAATAATAATTCTTTTCGGTCCTAAGAGTATTATTTTATAGAGGTTTTACTTTATAATTACATAGAATAAACTAAATATTTTGATCATATTACTTTACTAATATTGAAAAATAAATTATATGTTTTCTAAGTGTTTTTTTCATATTAAATTCTAAATAATGAATTAATATATGTATATGATATAATTTTTACATATATGTCAGTAAAAAAAATATATAATTGTTTTATGCATGCCCTTGCTATGTTATGTGTGCGTATATATATGTAAATACCAATGATGGCTTTGTTCTAATTGTGCACGCTTACATCGGTTTTAGAGGAAGTATATGTGCAAGAATTGTATATCAAAGGTGTATAAACTTTATAACTACACCTTTGTGAGGGTATGCGTACAAAAATCATGATTTGAGGATTATATATGTAATTACTAATCTTACAAAGTATGTGTATGTAATGTTATTTAACAAAGTAGATTATACAAAATTAACTTTTATAAGGGGATCATGATAAACCAGGAAGGAGTGTAAAAATTAGAAAATTCATTTGTCCACCATGCAACAACTATATACAATGGGTTAGCTCATATAAAATAGGGGGCATACAAAATCAGTTATTTTATTGGTCTCATTTGCACCATATTCCCCAAACTAAGGTCATGAAGCTTGCATTGCCATGGTCTTGATGAACACCAACTTCCTTAGATGTAATCCTATCAATTAATTCCATTTAACAAGCTGTAACTGAGAGGTGATTTTCAATTCAGAATTGATATGAAGATGAAACTTCTATTTATTAACTGCCACAGAACTTGAGAAGTCTTTTATGCACAGTTAAAAAAAGTGGCTAAACAGTACCCCATATTTATATGTTTTGAGTCTCATTCTTATCTATATGGAGGGAGGCGATCACGCTTTGTGTACCCAGAAGAGAAGAAAAAAAAATAACGGTAACGTGGTGTTTGCTGATTTCAATTTTTTTTTTCTCAGGGTGATGACCGCAACCATGGTTGGTGGATTTCTTTTTGCTTCTCTGGATTCTATAGTGGAAAGGACACTTTGTATGAGCTGCCAGATGAATAAAATCATGTACTTCGAACTTTTATTGTAATCAACTAATGTTCAGATTAATAGTTGTCAATTTGCCAATCAACATCAAATTGCATGTGCTAATATTATCTGGATTTCAGCTGTTTGCTTTTGTTCCTTTGGTAAATTTTCTCTGATTTGATCAACCCTTTGTCCAGGCTATGCAAAGTGGCTTCATTAGGTCAACACAGTTACCACCTCTAAATTAACTACTGTCAAATTGTTGCTATTGGTTATTTCATAAATGGTTGGCCAGAAATTTCTTGATACAATTCTAGGTGTTTTTTAGTTTTCGCTCCATTGTTATCAGGTTTGCTACATCTTGTGACTGCCAATTCCTTTTTTTTTTGTGTGTGGGCAATGGGCGCACACCCGTGCGCAGGTGATTACCACGTTACTAACAAGGGTGGTATTATGTATTCTGATTGCTGAGCATGTGTCGGTATCTCAGCTTCTTTGCAATATCAGGAATAAATCTAGTAAGAGACCAATGTTATCTTTTTTCTACATCACATTTATGTACAAATGATTCCTATTTATGTACTCAAGTTAATCATCAGCTGGTTTTCAAGGGCAGTATTATGTATTCTGATTGCTGAGCATGTGTAGTTATCTCAGCTTGTTTGCAATATCAGGAATAAATCTAATAAGAGACCAACGTTATCTTCTTTCTGCATCACATTTATGTACAAATGATTCCTATTTATGTACTCAAGTTAATCATCAGCTGGTTTTCAAGAGCAGTATTATGTATTGTGATTGCTGAGCATGTGTAGTTATCTCAGCTTGTTTGCAATATCAGGTATAACACTAAAAAGAGACAAATGTTATCTTTTTTTTTCTGCATCACATATATTTACCAATGATTCCTATTTATGTACACAAATTAATTGTCAGAAAGCCAGGTAAAGACACACAACAGTATGGAAAGAATATGGTAATTTTATTGTTATTTAACATCCTGTTGTCTTATTGTTCTGTTTAATAGTTCTATACATTCCCATTGAATACAAATTCCATAAGATAGCCCTTTCAAAAGGCCGAAAAAGTTTTTATAGTATATGCATGCAAGTGAAGAAACTAGTTGCGAAATCAAGCATGAAGCGCCATCTAAATAAAGCATCATGTATTTTTTGTAGCCTGGAGAATGACAGGATTCCAAGGGATGCAGCAAATGTTGCATACATTGGTTGTCATCTTGCTTAAAGTTTATAACCATCTATTATAACTGAAGATTGTCATGTTGACTCATCATTTATTAGTTTGCTTCGGCTTCCATTTACTATTTGCCATCCGAACTCGTACCTGCAAGAATACTTAATTTCTTATAATAAGAAAGAATACATGAAGATAGAAAACATGAGCTTTTTCATGCTATGCAGGTTCCAATAGGTTCAGAGACTATCAATCACTAATGCTAACGTAAGAAGTCAGGTAAAAATGCAAGTTAAACCTTGTATTTACAATGCACAGACATAAAGTAACACTAGAGCTATTTGCTTCTCTTCCAAAGTAGGCTGGATCTCATTTGCTTCCCTAGTGTCAAATTCTTATTCATTTTCACTACAATTGGTTATGTTTTAGAGAAATACGAAAAATGCAAAGAAGCATGAATGTGGAGAGAAATAACAGAAATATTAGTGTACACGACAACTCGTACTGTCTGCAAATAAACATAAATGCCAATATGAAAGTAATTAACAAAAGCTTCAACAAAGGGTGCTCACACATACCATCTGTATATACTTCAAATGCTTAAGAACAACATCTGTATCAAGCTCCTGAAACACATAGATAACCTTGTCAATGAAAGTTCAGGAACTGCACATTTCATACAATAAAACACAGATGCATCATTCACCTGAGGAACAGCACAATCAGCATAAATTGGATCCCAGGGCAGAGCAAATGAACAATCCCAATCATCGGTTTGAACCACAGAAAGAGGTGCCCTGAAATAAAAATCAAGACTCATATTTCCTGGGCACATAACTTGCAGAATCTCAAGCACTTCACTAGATCAAGACAGTGAAAGATCAACCTACCATACTTGTTCATCTACATTGAACAGCAATAACCTGCTTGATATTGCTAATTACATGGAGGGAAATGTTTGAATGAAAGGAGAAAAAGTTTATCCAAGTAAGCCATATCCTATCCATCCATTGATAGGCAAGAATATATTTAGAAACTGTTTGTTTTTTCATAACTTCAGCAAATACAAGTGCAGATGCGACAAATTAAGAAACAGTCATCATAAACCTTGGTTATCAAATGCTCTCTCAAGTTTCTTGCACCCTTGAATCCAATTACAGCCAACTATGATGAATATGAGAATGTTGAACATGATATATGCCAAAACTATAATGTATACGGTTTTATAAGAGTGTTCATCAGATTTGGCCTATAATTGGCAAAGGGCATAGCAAACGCTGGAAGTACAACATATGGTTTAAAAAAAAGCCTCCATCCTTAATACTCAAAGTGGTTAAGACAATTTTCAAGCAACTTTGTTTTATTTTTTTTTACACTGCCTGCTTTGTTAATTGTTAGTTTGGAAACTTCTTACAAGCTATTTCTACTAACATATTTATCCACTAGGCTAAGTGTTTTCTTGGTCATGAATGACTGATTATTTTCAGTATTATACCTACAATAATCTTAGTTTACCTGCGCCATTTTCCACATATAGTTCCTTCATCATCTGCACCATTGTAGATCACCTCTTGGCATTGAACCCAGTTACCGATAGAGTGATGCGTCGATGACTTGTTACTAGCAAGACCCTTTTGACATCAGACAGCACAATCAATATGCATGTGAGAGCGCAACAAAAAAGACTAACTAAAGATTCTTCATACTTACAGTTACAGTTACATCTTCAGTAGGATCAAGTGCTGAGGTCTCATTGAAGTAATCATTATCACTGCATATAAAATTTTAAAGGCCATGAATAAATTCACTGTTACTGTTCAACGTCACCTTAGCAAGGAAACTACAAAACATTCTACTAAAAAGGGTGATATCATACAAAAATGTGAGTTATTCATATGAATTACTTATGAGCCCATGATATCAATCAAAGGCAGTTATTGGCTCCCCAAGGTAAAAACAAGAATAGTATAGTAAGAACATGTCTCAAGTAGTATAATAGTGTATTTGTTTTCGGAAACTTTTCAATCATGCATGGGAAAAGCAGTGGTTTAGGTGCTACATTCTACATATGCCAAATTCGAAGTGAAGGAAGCATATTTCAACAGGATCATGACAAAGATTAATATAAATAAGATGCCTGAAAATATGAAGGTATTGGAAGAACGTACATAAAGGTCGGACCACACCATTCTGGAACTTCCACTTGAAAATCTTTACCAATTCGAACCCCTGAGACATATGGCTGATTATCAACAAACATGGATGATATAGGATTTAATCGTTGAGATGTTTTTCCAGAGTTGCTAGTCAGGAAAGGCTTTGGTCTCTTTCTCATACAAGACCGGCAATACCATTCATCAACTGGTAGTTTTTTCCCTTTAGAATTGTTGCAAGAAATGTGAACTGCTTCATCACATAGGTCACAGATTAGCATCTTTCTTGGATTTTCCTGAAGACCACATTTTTTGCATGGCAAAGTGGATTTATCATTAACATCCAGGTTTTCCGATGAAGCTGATCCGACATCAGCACATGAACCATTGAGCAACCCAAGACTTCTAAGCACAAAAATGCAGAAATCCCTTGATGAAGTGAATTCCAGTGATGGTTTCATAAACATGTTCTCTGTTGAAGAACACTCACGAACATCATCTGCTTCTGCTCTTTTGGAAGTTGAACAATGTCTTGTGATAAACTTGGATGATGAACATGCATCCTGTATAGCAGAGTGATGCTCAAACTTCAGTCTGCATAAAGCGTTCGTAGATGCTGTGGGACGCGTTTCATCCCATTTATCAGAACAAGTATTGATAGGGATGGCTTCCGGTGTCCTATCATTGATCTTTATGCTGGCAGCACAAGTGGGCTCCTGTGGATGGTGGTCTTCAGAGATCACGGCTAAAGGGTCTTTAGCGGTTCCCTCCGCAGAAGTCACGGTAGTTTTGTTAACATCATCTTTTCTTAACGTCAAATGAACCTCTTCAAAAGTTATGATTGAAGGGCAATACGAATTTTCTCTTGTATTTTCTTCTGAGAGAATGGCAACAGTGTTTTGCTGCAATTTCCTCCTCTTGTAGACAAAGCCTTCCCTTATAGGGAAAGAGCTAGCACACATACTGGCAACCAAAGAAAAATAAGAAGAGTTTCTTAAGAACTCTACTGCCTTGTCCAGATCAAATTACTTTCTTCATCTCCTGTAGATAATGCTTTTCTCTGGTTATCACAACAACAACAACAACTGCAGTTTTGAGACTTTTGCGAAGGTCCATCGCAATGTAATTTAATTAATCATAAAGCAAGTGAATGATTCCTTGTTCTCTATGCTCAAGAGCAAACAATGATTCTGTGATGAGAGAAGTAGGAAGAAAGGTATGAATTACAATTTAACCTGTAACAGTACCAATATATCCCATTTGCTTTAGTTATAAATGAACTAACTAAGCAGGGAAGGTGTCACCTTAAAGTTGGAGATGTGGAATAACACTTTAAAAGCTAAGAGTTCAAGATATAAGTAGGTAAAGACAGAATATCTGAAATATAATTTCTAAAAACAAGGGTGTAAAAATGATGAAGGGGTGATGATGGATGATACTAAGATTATTAAAAGTAGAAGCTTTCAGAACTTAGGCTCTATAATCCAATATGATGGGGAACTTCTAGAGGACACCATAAATAGGATTAAGGCAGGTTGGATAAGATGACGGATAAGTTTTTGGAGTTTTATGTAATCATTGAATACCTTTCAAATCGAAAAGTAAGTTTTATAGAACCGTTGTTAGGCAAGCTGGGATATATGAGTCAAAATATTAGGTGGTTAAGAAATAACATACTTAAAAAAAATGGCCCATCTAAAATGAGAATATTCAGATGGATGTTAGGCACCACTAAAAAGGACCGATTAAAAAAAATAAAATTATTTGAAATAGATTGGGACTGACACCTATTATTGATTAAGAGAATTAATTAAGATGGTATGAATATGTCCTTAGATGACTGACTACCCCGTAAGAAAGGTGAAAATTTTTCAGGTGGAGAATTGTAGCAGAGGAAAAAGTAGATCTAAAAGGTGCTTAGCAGAAATTTTACGAAATAATATGTCTAACGTTAGGTTATCTAGTCTTTTTTGGTTCTTGATAGAGAACACAAAAAAGAAGGAATCATGTAGCCGACCCCAAATAATTGGGACTAACACAAAAAAGAAGGAATCATGTAGCCGACCCCAAATAATTGGGACTACCAACTCCTTGTTGTTTGCTGTTGTTGTATGTTTGTAAGAAAGACTGAAGGATGTTACAAGCCTAAAGCTTGATGTGGTAGCTTCATGAACTAAATCAATTCTGATAAATAAAAATGAAAACCTAGCAATCTAAAAAACCAATCCAGCTCTGCTAGCAGAACCATCCCTAGCCCAAAATTAATATCAGAGAAGAATCAACAGAGAGGGCATCACCTTTAAAGTCGAAGTAGACTATCGAAAAACCGAAAAAGAGCCCCGCCGTCAATTAACTCCGTTATTATTGCGACTCAAGAAAAGCTCCCTTCTTCAAGAAGTTTTTACATGAGCCAACTCGACGGATGCTTTTGGAAATTTATTTCTTGCGATGAGTAAACAAAGTATAGAAGGAAGTCTTTAATTAGTGAAATTTGGATTTCATATAACTCTGAGTATGACCTAGATCTTGTGTTTTATTGGAGGATGTGAAAGGTATGCTTCTGAATCTCTTCCATTGCTTCTCATTACCTTCCCCTTTTCTCTAATTCTTAAGGTTTCCCTCAATCCAAACACCATGAATGCATTATAGACTTTTTTGGGCACCAATTACACCCTAATTTGATCCCTAGCACCGCAGAAACAAGCCCTATCAATCTTAAAACCCTAGTTCAAAGCCACCAAAGATTCATTACACTATTTCACCAAGATGCCATACAAAATCCATACAAATCCAATAAACAACATCCCAATATACAATCAAAGAGAAAGAATTCAAAAGGAAAAGCAAGTCAAGGTATCAAAGTGAACATAAAATCCAAATATAATCAAATTCATCAAGATCTCTGCAAGAAGATGCACACATATCCATGCCATACCACAAAGAAAGAGATTAACTTGATAGCAATTTACCAGATTGAGTTCAGAGAAACAAGACGAGCCACTTGATTTTTGAAAGAGAGAATCGAGGGTGGAGAAATCCCTAGATTTCTCCAAAAAAAAAACCAGAATTTCTCCAGCTTTTGAATACGTTTTATATGTTCTTTTGGGGTTTGCTTTGTAGTCCTTTTTCCAACGGGCTCTCTTAACGGGTCGGGTCCAAACCCGAATCCAATATGCACTCAATTTATTTTCCTTCCATCATTATAAAATCTATGAAGATAAATAAATATATATAATTCCCTGTTTATTTGAACAAACAATCAAATAAACAATCAAGAGATACAACAAGAAAAATTAAACGTGAAAAACATCTCTGATTTCTTGTTATTACACTGAATTTATTTGTAATCTATGTGTATGTGTGTAGAGAATGGTTTCTGTAGCTATTGATCATCATCTTGAAATCTCTTCATGGAAATCCAATTCATTGATGAACTCTTGAACAACATTGGTTGGTGCTTTGGCTTTCAGCATCATCTCAGCATGCTCATCTTCAGGATTAGATAGAGCTACAATGGCTCCCCCAGCTCCAATTGAAGCTTCTCCTTTGTGTATTACAATTGTTCGAATTACTATGTTGAGATCAAATGTCTTATTGTATGAGAAAAATCCAATGCAGCCTGAGTAAACACCCCTGGAGCAGCTTTCGAGAGAATCGAGGAGTTCCATGGAACGTAACTTAGGTGCCCCAGTCATTGAACCGCCTGGAAAGGCGGCCTTGACACATTGGACTGGGGTTATGTCTGACTTTCTCTTTCCTTGGATTGTACTGACGAGAGTGTGTACCGTCGCATATGATTGCAACTCCATTAGACTAGGGACATGCACACTGCCTGGTTCACAGACCCGGCCAATATCGTTCCTTAGAAGATCGACTATCATTAGGTTCTCTGCCTGATCTTTTTCACTGCCAAATGACGAAGAAGAACCAATGCTTAGCAAACAAATTAGGAATAGCAAGATGTACACCGAAATAGAAACATGGTGGTTCAGCATTAGCTAGTTATCAGCAACATCATAGATGACATAGAGATGTTGAACATCATAAAAGTAAGAAGATAAAAGTAATGGTCAATATTACTGTCTATATTTGCAAGATGAAGCAAGAAACTGGTTATTAGAGATAATTGAAAGCAAATCATTTCTTATAAGGGTGTTACAATGTAATAGTTCTCGCTTATTAAATGGGCAGCATGTTAACATAGATACACAGATAACACACAGAAGTTCTATCACATAGATAACATCACCTAAAAATACCATGTCACTTTCACACAGAAATTGCATTGATTTAGATTAAGAAAAGGGAGAATATATACTGAATGAGAAAGGGAGATGTTAATGATGATTATTTAAAAATTCATCAAGAGCAGTAGGGTTTTCCCTCTTTTTTTTTTTTATTTTTGGGTGGCTCACCTGTATTGCAGTTGTAACTTAAGAATCTCATCTTCTTCTGGGGTTCTGCCACGAGCAATTGTACCTTTGATGGGTTTTGCTTCCAGAGTACCATGCCCATCCAGCTGTAAAAATCTCTCAGGAGAGGAGCAACAGATGCATAAATCTTCTTGGGCAAAGTTAAGCCAAGCAGCATATGGAGCTGGATTTCGATCTCTTAATTTAAGATAGAGATTCAGAAAATTAATGTTATTGACCCTTTTCCTCATTTGGGTTGTTAGACATAACTCATAACTTTCACCATCTCTAATGAACTCCAGACACTTCTGTACATCTTTGATATATTGATGCCTTGATTTATCCACTACAAAGTTTGCCTCATGTTGACCTGATGGTCTAGTTGGTAATTTCGGCTTATTTGGCAGTTCAGTAGCCTTCGCAGTCAAGTTAAGGAGCCTCCTCTCGGTTTCAACCAACCATGACTTCGCTCCCCTTTTAGAATCTAATTGATGCTCATCATGGATGGAAAGAACATATACATCTCCATTGTGGTGATCAATTACTATAAGGTTGTCAGCAAAGAATAAACAAGCATCCGGAGTTGTTGATTGATGTGAATTGGATGATGCACCACATTCAACTTTTAGATTATACCTGCACATATCAAGCAACAAGAATGACCCTCGAGTATGTTTTACTAAACCAAGCTAAATTTCCAAGAAAGACTCTACCTTATGGAAGAAACAGAGATGTATCACTGTAAAACATATTCAGTCAAAATCATGTAAGCCATTGTGTAGTTTAACCAAAGTGGCATGCACAAGATACAAAATCTAGTTTATGCATGTAATCTCTTTGATCAGATACAATTGAGCCCAATATTATCAATGGAAACTATGAAATTTCAATGATCAAATGTATGTGTCAGTTACTGGTAGAGTGGCCTTATTCTCAACTTTGTAAGAAATTCAACGTTCAAAACATAAGTAGTGTTCAGATCACTCATGCATCATCTGTCACAAACATGATATGATGAGATTTAAAACCTGAACATGAATTTTTAATAGTTAGCACGAAGTATAATTTCAAAAACCAACAAATACTCACAGCTAGTTTCTCTATATTTTTCCTCGTGATATATTTGGAGACAAATGACTCAGATTACTCAAAGTTGTACTGGGTACTGGCACTAGTTGCTCTTACCATCAATTTTGATCAATCTTTGATCAAAGCTCATTATAATATGGAACATTTTGAACCAACAAATAAAGGCACCCACCAGAAACCATGTTTTCATAAACATCCGTCAAATAAATCTCAAAGGGTCTGACTTTTTGTCTCTAAACAGGAAATTTCATGGCCATCAGTTTGGCATGTCATAATTGATCATTTACATAATCATGAAGAAAATATTTAGTAAAATAGACCAGAAGCTTGATTGGCAGTTACTGAACTTATCATGCAAAAATGCTAAAGAAATTCTAGCAAGAAAATGGCATTCTTAAAAAAATAAAAATCAAAGTATAAAAGTAGAAAAATGTAGTGGCCTACCCAATGAAACCAATATATCCACCACAAAAATCAAATGGCAACCCAGCATAATCTTCTTTGTCATATTGGAATGATTGAAGTTCCTGAAACCAATTTGGCAAGCAAAAGCATAGAGTAAGTATTGCTAGTACTCCGGAAATGAAACTAAAACCATTCAAACTCTGAAGATCTTAAGTAAGATTTCTCTGAACAGCCACAGAGTAACTAGCAAGCAATAACAGACAAATAAATATCTCGATTGAAAATCCTCTGAGAACGCAGTTCTAGATATCAATGGGAGAAACCAAAAGAAGAAGAAGAAGAAGACATAAGACTGGAAAACAAATCATTCATCAATGATGGTGAATTTTTGTTGATCATCAATAAAAAACATGATCATCAATAAAAAACATGCACCTTGTCTAAGAAATCGAAAAAGCCATCCTTTAAGAACCATTTCTTTACAGCCCCATAACAATCTTGAATTGATAAGTACCCCCCAGCTTTGGCAGTCTTTGTACTGAAAACAAATATAGTCAGCTAAATCTTGAATTTTAGCTGATGCAAGTAACACAATAACTTGATACTTTAAGTTGCATTCAAATGTTATCTACTTATAGCCCTGCTTCTATATCCAACTTCAGAATGAGTAGTTCAGAACCTTTTATCAGAAAGTCGAAATGTGATGTGCTTCCACATTGGTCCTCCTTTACCCCCCATGAATGAAAACCGTGCTCTCTTCTGGGAAAAAAGATATGGTACGTGTGTTAGTTATCTGGAATATTGTTTTTGCAACTTATAATTTTCCCAGAAGAACATGTGATAATGAATGCAAAATCTCATAATGGCAAATCTCAACTTCAACACCTAATCATGATACCACTAAAGAAATCTGTACTTATTGTTGTTGAAAATAGCAACAATAGGCCACTTACAAGCCCCTCTCGCAATTAAGGAAAAAAAACATTTAGGGAAACTTTTACCAAGAAAACATAAGCAAGCATCAATAAGGCTCAGCCAAAAAAACTTTTACCTGGTCTGTTGAGGAGCTATCCAACCAAAAAGCGTCTTTGCCACACTTATCGCCAAACAGCTTGCAAAATATGTTTTCTGGTCCACCAACTTGATTCAGTAAGCAATTGATTTTCTTCCACTCCAATCTCAAATGCGTCTTATTCCCCTTGTTAAGGTCATCTATTGGATTTCCAGATAAAGGTGATTTGAAATCCATTAAGTTGCTATTTAATGGTTTGCCATTGTTAGGTTCCTTCGCTGATAAAGATGGATGAAAGACCTAACTTCACGAAGTTATCACACAATTAGAAGAAAATAATTACTTTTACAGGCAAGACTACATGACTGAAAAATTATACTTGATATTTCGTACAGCAGAGAGAAAAAAAAAACTGCCATATCCACTTGCCCAAAACTTTATCCCAAAGTGAACTTACTAAAACTTTAAGCAACTAACAAGTAGTCAATCAGAGCTGCATTACTTAAGACGCCCAAAATTGCGCCATGGACATATCTAACAACAAATATTATGGGCCGAATTACTTCCAAAAATTGATCAAATTAAATGTAGGTTTCTTTGCACAATAAGATATCTAACCACAAGAAAATTAGGCAATCGATGTTAGTTTAATCAGAAGACTTGAAATTAATCTGACCCTAAGAAACCAGCCAAAACTCACAGAAAAAAAAAAGGGCCAGTCCTTAATGTCCATACAACTTCCACCCATCAACTCTACTTTTATCGACTCCTAATGCCCTAATCCAAATTTACATGACTAACCCCTGTAGTTCAACAGAAAAAGACAAACAATTAATTACAAATAAGACAAGATACACAAAGTTTTCTTCTATATAAATCGTATTACCCTTCCTTGATGATGTGTACAATTGTACAAAATCATTATGTGCTCTTGTAATGGACATCACAAACTGATCTATCACCATTGTTAGGTTGACTGTTGACACTAGTTGTCCCATGATGTTTCCATACATAACACATTTTATTTAAGAAATCATACCATTTTCCCCACAATTAATCATTTGCATGGTGGAAATACTAGACTAAAACTATAATAAGTTTATGACACAGTATGATAGCAAAACCAAGCTAACAATTTAGAAGTTTACTTGAAACAATCGCGATTTACCACAAGCATGAACCTTCCTTCCATAATGTTGATATGATCTTAATCCATAGTCCACAGTTATCTTTTTGAAGTTCTGAAATATTTGCCTTCCATGACTTGTAGCAACACTTTCAGGATGAAACTAAAAACAAAAGCAAAGGTTAGCTTCCAAACTGAGGCATGTGATGTGAAGAAGAAGGCATACAGTAGATTTAACAAACCTGCAAACCATAATGAGGCCAAGTATGGTGCATTACACCCATAAGGATTTTTGAACATTTATAATCTTCCAAAGTAGCATGCCTTGACAATTCCAAACCTTCCATTACAGATGAGGAGAAATCAGGAGAATGGAGTGGATGATGCTTCGTGAATGATTCTTGGGCCTCAAGAAATGAAAGCGTGGCCAATGAAGAAGTCCATGCTGTGGGAATGAGTTCACTAGGAAGTGATTCTGGGTCTATAATAAGTGAATGATAGCGAACAACCTACAAATGATCACAGAGGCTAAGTATCAATAAATTATCCCGAAATAAATTCATGAACTCAGCATACCATCCAGAAAACAATTATTATTAGGAACTTATGATTGTAACAGAAAATTAAAAATGAGAATTTGAGTGCAAATAATATATCACTGTTGTGACCAGCATTTTACTAACCCTAAATCCTGATCTTCTCCCAGATGGGATATTGCTGAAAAGACAGCAACCTGTATGCTCAATCTCACTGATGAACAAAGAATAAGTGGCATGGATTTGATTAGAAACTAAATACTTTTACGCCATTCAAAAGCAAAATTTTTCCTACCTCAACCGGCCATGAACCGGTTCAGGAGCATGGACAATTCGAGCACCATGAACAAATCCCAGGGCCTGAAATAAATGAAAGCAAGAAAATAAGAAAAAATGGAAAGACAAATTGGCATGATCGAAAGGTTGACATTTTCTTATCAGCCCACAATAATTTCAATATTCTGACCTACATATTTCTGAAGCGGACTCAAAATAACAGTGCCACTCAAGCACAAAGGTGCCCTAAACTTTCACCTCACAATTATGACACCGGGTGCCACAGAACATTCTTCATCCTAATAATACGGATTGTCAGTTAAGCCCTGCTCATCATCTACAAGCTCGTCCAATTTTCAAACAGCAAAGCAAGCCTCACAAATGCATAAAAATTAACCAAAATTTCAAACTTTTCTTGAAATGATGCATCTAAACCTCAAACCGCAAAAGTTGAAACATTATGAGACTCTGTACATCATGCATGAGATAGAGGCATATAAAGACATGTTTACAGAAGCGGAATATTCCAAAATTAAGAAACAAGGACACTGGGGCATCTCTCTATGGTTTGTAGTTACACGGTTAGTTGTGTATACATGAAGAGATGCCATGTTTTCATGGAATTAAACAAATCAGTTATTAGAGATCAATTTAATATAAATTCAAACTTAAAATAAATACTATAATTACAGCACGTTTGAATGCAAGTTTCAAGCTGTCCCCACAAAATTTGGATGTTTATTGGACACAAGTTTGTCAGAACCTGACTTTCAAGCATGTCAAACAAAACACAAGATTTTAGGAAATGCTGCATCTCAACTAAACAGAGCACAACTAGAAAAAAAATCACTGCAATGAACTAACTACCTGATGGCCCAGACAAACACCCAAAACAGGGACATCCTTGCATTCAAGAAGTATCTGTGGGCATATACCTGCAACATCAAACCAAAAAGGCAATTTTATCAAGATGACAACTTTGAAGCACCGAATGCACAATAATGCCAATAACCACAACAAAATGGATCAAGCGTAACCTATGTCTACACTGCATGTGGGAGATCCAGGTCCAGGGGAAATAACAATGTTATCAAAAGCCTTCTCATCATACAAACAATACCGAGCATACTCCCACGTCCACTCATCATTGCGAACAACAACAGGCGGCACTGAAAATCATCACAAAACTTCAACCAATTCACCTTTCCAGCCAATCGAGAAAACAAAGAGCAAAGTGATCCCCAGAAAGCATACCACGATTGACGACGGACAGAGCTTGGAAGATGTTGTAGGTGTAGCTATCGTAGTTATCGATTAGCAGCGTGCGCACCGGCGTGTCCTCCCAGCTATCACGGCGGCGCAGGCACATCGATGCGGGTGATCTCGGCGGCGAGGAAGCAGCTCCCGATCTCAGGATCGATGGCGAGAAGGAGGAGCGTATCACGAAGCTCGTCGCCATGCTCCTCTGAGGATTCTGGCCCGCCGGCGGCGGCGGCGGCGGCTTGGCGGGGGCGGGGAATAGCAGTTGTAGTAGCCCTTGAGCCTCGCGTGCGGTGTGGTGTACCTGCGAAGTGACGTATAATTATAGTTGTCTTTCGGTTCGGTTCGGGTTTGGTGTTAGAAGTTGGTTCGGTTCGTTTGGTTTTTTTTTTTTTTTTTGCTTCATGGTTGACTTGAATTTATGAAAATAAGTTATATTAAATTGTACAGTTTTAATTAAAATAATAAATAAATATATAACTTCAAAGGAAGTTATGACTTGTGAGAAATATGTGATACGGCGATAATTTAAAAAAATGATTTTGTGTATATATCGGATTTGGTTGATTTCGTAAATAATTATAGTAATTAATATTATTCGGGAATGAGCATACAAGTGATTTGAGAAAAAAAAAATATTAATTATAGTACTTTAAAATATTAATTTAATAAAAAATAATAATAACTTCAATTATTTAGATTTTTTTTTAAACTTCAAATTCGGAATCTATAAATAGTAAAGTTCTCTTAGGTAGTGTTTGTTTTGAGGTATTTGAAGTTACATTGTAACTTCAAATACTACTTTCAAAAAATTCTTTGTTTGGTTTGAGAGATTTTAAAATACCAATGTAAAACCAATTACTCCAATGGATGTATTTACACTTACGTCCAAATTGGGCGTAAGTCAAAATCCCGGGAGTTGAAAATCCTCAGGTGATGTATATATACATATATTTGTACATGTATATAAAAGTTTGGTGGGCTTGATACTTTGGTCGGTTGGCATGGACCGTCTGTTGCTGGTTTGAGCTAACATGATGACTCCCTTTTTTTTAAAAAAAAAATGAACTGCTATAGCAGCTATTTATTAACAAAAAAAAAAAAAAAAAGTGGAAAAACAAAGGAACAAAAAGTTGAGAAAGAAAGCATAACAAATTAAACAAGAGCTAAAAGCCTAAAACAAAAGAAAAGAAATTAAAAGTTAAAGCCAGCTTCTGGCTTCATCAATTGATTTCATTAGCCAGCCATCTTGGCTTTTTCCATGCTTTTGTGAAACAGCAACAAAGAAGTCTTTTGAATAGCATGCAAAGCTAGAGTAACTGAAATCCTGTTCCAGTTTCAAGGAAGTTGTGCTTGCTCTTCCTCTTCCCTCCAGTACTTTTATAAGATCTGCAAAACTGATGTTCAAGGCTTTTATTGATCATCTGACGATAACTTGCAAGAAAGACATTAAAATTAGCATCAATTATGACAAAACCTGCGCAGCTTATATATACTTGATTCCTGAGAGCCAATGGCTGCAGAGTAGAGGCAAAACGTTCCACAGCTGTCAGTCTACTCAAGATATTGAACCACTTCCCCATCTGATCCAAAGGAGTAAACCTCACTTCATGAACATGGTCTATTGCCCTCCAAGCCATCACATAGTTGGGCCTTTGGTTTTTGAAGATTTGATCACCCAAACAGTAGCTGTAATCACAGAAATTTTAAACATTGTGGCATCATGTTGATTAGCCTCAAGCTATTTTCCAGCAGAAATACCATCTGGGAATCTAATTGGCTAGCCAATAATTTGAGAGACCCTATTCCAAACTCCTTGAGTTCTGATGCACAGGTTGAAAATATGCTTGGTGGATTCATGCACTAATCCATAGAAAATGCATGAATTCCAAGGGCCAATGTTGATGACATTAAGATAATCATAGGTTTTTTTTAACTCTGCCATGAAGCAGCAGCCAAACAAAGAACTTATCCCTTACAAAGCCAATTCAATTGTCATTGTGAGAGTGTCTACCATTAATATGAGCATAAACAGTGGCAGTTATAGAATTTCTAATTGTCCTTGGATACCAGACCCACTCTGAGGATTCACAGAATTAACACCAAAGGTTTTAAAAAAATTTTGAGTACACCAAGCATTTTCATGAATGAAATCAAGGACAGTAGGGTGATTCGCATCAAGGTTTCATGTTTGTAAAAGTAGGCTTAAAAGCAATTGAAAGCTCAAGCACCAAGGATCATGCACTACAAGAAAACATAAGCATCACTGACGGAATTTTTCCAACGGAATGTTTTCCGTTGGTAATATCAATATCACTGACAGAATTTGTGACGGAATTCCAACGAACAGTTTTTATCCTCTGAGAACATATTAGTGACGGAATATAATTTTACCACCGACGGAAAATTCCGTTGGTGATAGTTTCCGTTGGAAATTCCGTTGGTGAAAAGAATTAATTTTATTTCTATGATTTAAAATATGTTGTAAAATATTTTTATTGATTACAAAAAAAATATTTTTGATTGCTTGAAACAATTTGTTGATATTTAGCCACAGAAACTTTTAATTTTTTTAATTATAGCTCCACAATTTTTATGACATAATTAACATTATAAGAATTAAAAGTAATTAAAATTTTAAACTTAAAAATACACTAGATTCATCCATGGTGTCAATGGAAAGAAATATTAAAATAAATAAATAAATGAATTTATTCCAATTATCCCAATCCCCTTATATATTTTTGTTGGGTCTAGTTTAGTCTAGTCAAGTGATTCAAGTTTAGTGTTGTGTGGTCCTCCTTAGCATCTTTACTTTAACATTTGGTTCTTTTCATGTTGACTTAATATTACATGTTCACTTGAACATAATTTTCATATTAAATTATTATATTTTATTTTTAAAATAAATACAATTATAAATTAAATTTAATATTGATTAAAACTAGGAAACCTTCACATTAACAAAAAAAAAAAAAAATTCATATTCAGCTTCATTAACAAAAAATCATATTAATTTATTATATATGCATAAAAACAAATGTTTTCTCCTTGTTTTTTTGTATAAATGGTATATATGTAAAACAGTAAACCCATTGTTTTTTATAAATTTAAATAGTTATAGTTGTGACCCAACGATTTTGACTCATACTGAATGGTAATGTCCAAATGACAACATATCTCATTACACTATAACTATTTAATGAGATATGTTATGATATGATTTATAACTATTTTTAAAACCAAGTTAGATTTCAAATGGAAAAAAATGGTTTAAGTGCACTGTGGCCACACCAACGTTTCATGTCCTTCCGTAGGTCCCACCAATGCACTCACAAATTTCTTTCATTTTTATATATATAATTTTAATGTATACTTTGGAAACTCATTCAATCCAACGCATCCATGTACCCCACAAAGCACATCATTCTTGCCTTGCCTTCACATCTTTGATCAGAAGCTGCAGCCAAGCTTTAGGGCAATCGACCGAGCTCCGACAAAAAGGGCTCTCGACCAAACTCCGACCAAACTCCGACCAAGCTTTGGGCAACCCACAGCCGTCGGACCAAACTATCGACAACCCACAACTGTCGGTTATAAGCAACCCAAAAGCTCCGAGCACTCTCCCGACAACCCTCGACTGCCGGTTCTCTTTCAGGTGGAATTTCAAAATTATTCTTTCGATTGAGTTTTTAAGATTTGTGTATGGTTTTAAACAAGATTTGACGAAGGGGTTTTGCCTTTTTGATAGACAAAATTGTTCTAGGGTTTCGCTCACAGTTTTGAATTTGAGGAATAATTGGCAAGGAATCAGGTTAGAATTTACATCTCATCCACCTTTGGTCGATGTTCTTCTGATTTTATTCCGGATTATTTCTTAATTTGGTTTGATGGATTGTTTTCCACTTTTTGTTTTTTTGATTGGTTTTAGATAGTAATGAATGCATTATCATTTTTTTATTTTGTTTGGTTGGGCAATTTGGATTGTTTTGTGTTTCAGTGAAGTCATAGTGAAAATATTACAAGGGAGAACATAGTCTAAATCATCATTAATAAGGTTGTTCTCTTGCTCCATTGTATCATCTATTTCATCATTGATAGGGTTGCTCTCTTGTTCCATTGCAGGAGAGGGAAGAGTCCTGTGAGTTTTTTTTTTTTTTTACTTTAATTTTTTTTTGTTTATATAGATGGGGGGAAAAGCATGGTGAATTAATGATGTTGATTTATCTAAGTCTTAATTAAAACTGTTGATGTTTATCTTGATAAAAAAATATTGTTTTCAAATCAAAGTTAATTATATAGTGCTTTTAAAACTCTTTGAAAATATTAATGATAATCATAAATTATGTTGTTTTAGTATGTATCTAATTTATTCTGAAGAGGTATCTTTTTAGAACAAGTGATGAGTGTTATTATTGTTTATAGCTAGCTACCTGTATATATATATATATATATATATATATATATATATATATATATATATATATATATATATATATATATATATATATATATATATATAAGTGAAATTAATATTATTTTAAAATTTTAAGGGTACTTTAGGAATTTAAAGTCATAAAGATAATGTGTTGGGTTATTATGCAAGGCATTTGTTTTAATTCAATTTTAATGTGTTGGAATCAATGCAATGGTGTTAGCTCATCCATTCATCTTGGTAATGCAACAATGCTCGTTTGTTGCATGTAAATTATTCTTCTTCTTTTTTTTTGTTTTTTTGTTTTTTTTTATTATTTTCTACTCATGATGTACAAGAATAGACATACATACATATATATATATATATATATATATATATATATATATATATATGCAATTGAATATATTCTACATACATATCATATATATAGTTAAATCCATTATACAGTTATAACTAAAGTTATTTTCATTGTTCTTATATTGAACAAGGACACATAATAATAATAATAATAATAATAATAATAATAATAATAATAATAATGATAATGATAAGATACATAAACCATGAGAGCAATACATGTAGCTCCAAATAGATGTTGTGGTTGAGATCCATCAATGGAGTTTTTGGTTATTTGCATGCCTTTCTTTCCAATTCCTTTGCTTGCACTACCACGTTCACATAATTCTTTGCTCTTGCATGCCATCAAATGCCTTCTTTGACATGATATGATCATCTCATTAGCAAAGATAAGCACAGTGAGAATAGCACGAGCATGAAAAGGCTTCATAATGGCCATCTTCTCTCTCTGTATATTTCTTAGAATGAGAGAGAAAACAATACAAATATTAAGCAACGTGTTGGCTTTGGAATGGAAGAAGAACACACTTGCAAATATTCCTCCCAAGATTATTTATAGCGATTGAAATAGTATCTAAGAGAATTTGGACCACTGAAAATGCTCTAGTTTGGTGAGTAGCTCATGATACACTATTATCAATTTCTTTCTTAAAAATCTTCACAGCAAACTGAAATTGTAGCATTGCCCATATTCAAAAGTATTATTATTATTATTATTATTATTATTATTATTATTATTATTATATATATATATTGTCATGATCGAAGAAATGATATTAATAATTTCTTATCACTTTTAAATAATGTTAAAACTTTGATTGAATCTATTTTTGTAATTGTTTCAGATTTTGGTTGAGAGGAACCCATCCGTGATTGAAGGTATGCTTAACTATTTGTTTTTTTATTATTCTTGCTATTTTTCATTTAGCATGCAATGCATGAAAAGTGTGTTTTGTATTGTGTATAATGGCTTTTCAAAGAAATATTGATGAATGCTAAAAACAATGGTTTCATGCTATGCTAATTTTGTTGATTATAAGCCCAACAATGTCAGTGTAAGTGTATGCTTGTCTAGATATGCACTTTCTTTCCTATATGAGACTTCTTTGATTAATTTTTATGCTATAGTAAATTTGATCAATAGACTAATGGAGATATCAGGGATGCATGTTTTAAAATCATTGACATCATGTTATGCGAAATTGTACTTTGTTTACATTATCATTATTACAAACAATTTTTTTACAAGATGTAAAAAACTTGTTGACCCTTTTAGAAATGGATTTAAGTTAGTCCAAATGACATCCTCCGTTCTTTATGGAGTTTGGTATACACTTACATGACTTTATTAGTATCTTCATTTTCTTATTCATCTTCAATTTTGATTCTAAAATTTTTTATGTTTTAGGGTTTTTTTCTTAATCCTTAGTTCATGTTTACATAATAACATTTTTTGTTAGTTAGTTACTTGAGAAACAATGTTGTTGGGAGTTTTTATAGTGTTAATGTTTCACATATGTATTACAGAAATCTCTTTGACAAATTATGTATGTGCATGTGTAATGTTTATGTTTGTATTTTCTTCTAACATTAACCTTTGTAATTTCCAATATGATATTAATTTGATAGGGAAAATTTATGTGGCCTATTGAGAAAACAAAAGTTGTGAGAACAATTTGGGAGACTACGTGCAAGGAACGGTTGCGTGGTATGTTGGAAGAAGAAAGGAAGCGGGCAATGAGACATTTTGGTGTTAATGATATTTCAAAGTGCAAAGGTTACAATGTAGGTTGGATTCGAGTGGACATTTGGGATCAATTGATTAGTGATGTGTGGACTAGTAATGCATGGAAAAATCGATCAATTATTGGCAAGCAAAATAGGATGACTGAGATAGATGGAAGCATCACCAAGCATACCGGTGGATCGATCCCTTTTATGCTTCATGCGGAGAGGATGGTATGTACATAATTTATATTTTAAATTTTACTTGCAAGTGTTTTATAGTCTCTTATTTAATATCTTCATGTAGGAAAAGAACTAAAACGAAAACCAACCTATGGAGAATTGTTCAACCGCACCCACAAACGTGAGAAAGGTCAAGGTGATTTTGTTGATCATAAGTCCAAGAATATCAGTGTAAGTGTATGCCCATAATAATATGCACTTTCTATCCTATATATATGAGACTTCTTTGATTAAATTTCATGATACGGTAATTCTTAGTTTGATAGTTTTTAGTTTATTGAATTTGATAGTTTATTGTGTAACAATGGCTATTATTACTGAATTTGCAATAGGAGCATTTGAAAACCTTCATTTAAAATTTAGAAGTTATTTTTATTTATGTATTTTTATAAATAAACAAGCTATTTGTATTGGTATTCCACTTGGCAGACAAATATAAATTAACTAATATTCTTTTATTTAAATAAAATAAATGTTGAAAAACTGACCACATAAAGTGAGACATTGTAGTGAGCTTTTAAAGTGGTTTTTAATCCATTATAACCAAAATCCAATGGCTGCTGATTTTCTTGATGGGGCCCAACAAAGATGCTTTACTTTCTTACTTTCAGACCATCTCTTTCGTTAACAAAATTACTTTGCTTTCTTTTCTCTCTTGCTCTCTTCGTTCTCTTCTTCTTCTTCTTCTTCAGAGTAAGCTCAACATCTCTTTTTGAAACTTGTGATTTTTGTTCTAGTGAATGCTTAAGCTGATTTAAGCTTGCTTAACTCATGTCTCTTCTGATTTGTTTGTATGAATTGAAGGAAAACTAATGATAATATAAAAACCATAAGCAAAGTCATAGTTTTTTTTTAAGTTATGTGAAAATAAGATGGATAAGAAAATCTTGAAAAGGGAATTTAGATTCTTGTTGTTCCTCAACCCAAACACTCTGTTTGTTTCTTTTCCTTTGTATGAAAAATAGCTCAAGTTTTGTGTTATTGTACATCTAGATCTCTCATAGTAGTCAAGTTGAGATAATATATGTTTGGCTTGAATTTAACATGTTTGTTTGAAGGTGAATGATATTATACATGGCATGATTGTTTTTTAGCTCAAGTTTTGTGTTATTATACATAATATTTGTTTCTTATTCTATTGTTCTTATAGTTGGATGTTAAAAGATTTTGCCATTTTTTATTTCTTGGTGGGTGAACAATGTTTATATGTACATGCAAAACATTTTTATTCACACATATAGCTTCATGTCTAATTTGTTTATTATACGTTGAACTAATTTCTTATAGGAAACTTATTCTTCTTCAATGAGTCAAAAGTATGGTTCTGATGAAGCCAATCATCCTGAGTTTGGCCCAGAAGTTTGGTGTGAAGCAATTGGAGGGCGAGAAACTACACGCACTCATTTCTATGGGTTTGGAATCACGCCACGTGGCAAGAAGATCGTATCTACTTCCATAAATGCTGGAGATGCATCATACTCAGCTTGTAGTTGTCCGGCTCATGAACATGAACAAACTCCAGTTGAAGTTGACAATTTACAAGAAGAAGTGACACTTGTGAAAGACAGAATAATGAACTTAGAGGATAAAGTAGAGAAGCAAGCGAGCGATACGGCGGATATCAAGAAGTATCTTGAACAATTGATGGAGATGTTTAATCCTGCACGTATGTTTACAAATGCTTCAATGGGACCTTCTCAGCCTACCTCTTAGGTTAATGACACTGTTGGACCACCATTTTGAATATTAAACAGATTGATATATGCTATATGTGTGGTACTGTTTCTTTATATATGTTTAGTACTTGTTAAGACTTGTTAATTATCAGTGATGTATGTACACTAAGTATGGTACATGAAATTAATTACATGTACTCTTGTGGGAATTTAATATTGTGTGTTTCACATATGAAATTTCTTATATGTATTGCTACAGGGAAATAAAGCAGGATAATTATAATTAATAATATGATACAAGACCTTCAGTGACGGAATTCATTTGAATGTAAAGGGAATATTTGTGACGGAATTCCGTCGGTGATATACATTATCAGTGATAGAATTCATTTGGTGGTAAACAGCCTCAAATACCGAATTTCGTGGGTGATAATTTTTTAGTGATGGAATTTTGTTGGTAATATATCTCATCAGTGACGGAATTTCGTTGGTGTTAAAAATCTTTACCGACGGAATTCCGTGGGTGAAGTGAGTATATTTGTGACGGAATTCTGTCGGTGATATACACTATAAGTGACGGAATTCGTTTGGTGGTAAAGAGCCTCGAATACCAAATTCCGTGGGTGATAATTTTTTAGTGACGGAATTCCGTTGGTAATATATCTCATCAGTGACGGAATTTCGTTGGTGTTTAAAATCTTTACCGACGGAATTCCGTGGGTGAAGTGAGTATATTTGTGACGGAATTCCGTCGGTGATATACACTATCAGTGACGGAATTCGTTTGGTGGTAAAAAGCTTCAAATACCGAATTCCGTGGGTGAAAATTTTTTAGTGACGGAATTCCGTTGGTAATAGACCTCATCAGTGACAGAATATTCCGTTGGTGATGCTCTAGCATCACCCACGGAAAAAAAATTTCCAACGGAATATCATCAGCGACACCAAATTTTCCAACGGAACTTTCCAACGAACATTTCCGTCACTGAAGATTATCAGTGACGGAATTGTAGTTTTCAGTGACGGAAAATTCCGTCACTGATGCGCCTGTTTTCTTGTAGTGATGTAAGAAAGAAACCAAAGACCTCTATAAAACCAAGAACAATTAGAGGGGATGTTCATATTCCAAAAATTAAACATGCCATACTTGTGGATGAGCAAATCAACCCAGAAAAACCTTTTTGCAATTAAGATAATTGAAAACATTCTTGACCATGAGAGATATTTTGGCTGCCCACAAATTCCTAATGCCCATACCCCTATCAGTACGATCAAGCATAGTATCTTGCCTATTTACTAATGGGATGCCACTACCATTGTCACAGTATGCCCAAAGGAATTTTCTAGCACTACTAGAAATGTTATCAAGAATATCATCTGGAACATGATAAACAGACAAATAGTACACTGGCATAGCCATAAGAGAGCTATTAATCAACACAACTTTTCCAAGTTTAGAAAGCTTTGATCGTTCCATCCACCAAGGGTTCTGTTTTGACTTTGTCCACTATAGAGTGGAAACATGAAACCGCCAACTTCCTATAGGAAATAAGAACACCCACATTGGTAAAAGGATAAGATCCAAAACCTATATTTAGAATAGAGGAAATCCTGCTAGCTAATCTCTTGTTAAACCAATGAGGAAGATAAAGGTTAGATTTAGCAAGATTAGGAGATTGACCAGTTAAGGAGGCATAAATATCAAGGCACATCTTAACATTCCTTGCATATTTCCTCATGGTTATTGTGATAATGACTAAATCATCTGCATACATGAGATAATTTAAGTCACAATTCAACTCTCGGCTGAAGCCAGGAACCAAAGCAAGGGATTGAGCATGATTAAGAATAGTTGTTAGGTTTATGGGAACTATAATGAAAAGATAAGGAGAAAGGGGGGTCACCTTGCCTAACACCCCTAGAAGCACAAACTCATTTAGAAGGCAAACCATTTATCAGAAAAGAAAAGTAACCAAAGTCAAGCAAGCTTCAATCCAGGAGATCCAAATGATAGAAAATTTCATACAAGTCAAGGTGGAAAGAATAACATCCCATCTCAAGGTGTCATATGCTTTTTCCACATCAACCTTGATTAACATCCTATGGGGGTTATTACAATCATAGTTAAATGAATGGATAATCTCTTAGACAGTAATAATTTTGTCCATAGGGATACGACCAGCTAAGAAACCACATTGCTCTTTGCTAATTAATCAAACATGCACAAGCTTTAGCCGATTAGCTAAAATCTTGGTAACAATCTTATAATTAACATTGCAAAAAGAGAAATGGGACGAAAATCAGTAACTTTCTTAGGGTGATCTTTCTTGGGAATCAAGCTCACAAAAGTTTTACCCCCAAGCCTTGGGCATGCTAGCATTGGAAGAGAAGTGTTTAAAAGCAAGAAAAAGATGATCACCACTGTCTTCCAAAAACAACTTAAAGAAATCTACATTGAAACCATCAAGATCTGGGCTTTTGCCCTCAGCTAAGGAGTTAAGAGCAGCAAAAACCACATCCTTGGTAATGTCTCGGTCAGCAGATCACAATCAGAATGGTTAATGGTGTTCAAATCATGTGGCAGAGCATTGACAAGATAAGGAAGAGAATCAAGAGAAGGCTCAGTCCATAGATTAAAGAAAATTTGAGAAAGGTATTTTCAATATACTCTCGATTACTATGAGTATTTTCTAAGTCATCAACAATGCTAGCAATGGAGTTGGAAAATTTGCGGATTCTAGCATTATTATGGAAAAAACTAGAATTCCTATCCCCATCCCTGATCCATATAAGCTGAGCCCTTTGAGCCCATCTAAGAGAATTTTGTCTAAGGAGGGCATTGTATTTGTTTTGGAAACCCCTATACTCATAATAATTAGTAGCAAAGAGGGAATTTTCCATATCATCAATCTCAAAAGCTTGGAGTTGTAATTCAGTGTCCTTAATACCCTTGTCAAGATCACCAAAATCAGAAGATTTCCAATCAATTAAGGATTTCCGATAATGTGAGCAAAATTATGCATAGGAAAAGAATGAGTCAAAATTAAGAGCATTTCGAACAACATTCAAACAATCCTCATACTCAAACCAACTATTTTCAAAACAAAACACTTTGCGAGAAAACCAATTTTTATTCAAGGTAACAAAAACAAAGGAGAGTGATCAGAGGTAATTTTCAGAAGGTGTGTGAGTGTGCAAGTATCAAATCACTCGACAAATGCAAATTAACCAGTCAACAATCTAATCGGGGTCAACATCTAGCCTGACCACTCTGACTATTGCACCAAGAAAAGATAGAACCAAGAAAACCAACAATCCAAATGAGAGTTATCAACAATGAAAATAAAAAAATGAGCGCATGCAGTGTTTACACCCAAGATGCTCATGCAATTCCAACATAGCATATTAATATGGTCCATAAGCATAATTGATAACAAAATATAAAAAACTATCGAGTATAATAGACTTATAAACGGCATGAAGCACAAATCATGGAGTGCTATTGGTTACATCCCATCGCTATTAGGCTCAACTCTTCCCTTCTTTTGGGAAGCATAGGTGGTGGTCGCCGCCTTTCGCACGAGGGCTTCCTTCCTCATGGAATCTTTGAACTATCCCAAAGTTAATGCATCATCAGATTCTTCATCCATTTCGGATTCTCCCTTGGAGCTACCAAAATCCTCCATCTCCTAATCAGAGTTATCGTCCACCTGATTTGATTCTAAGGCTTTAGAGACTCTATCCATAGCCATCCTGTGCTCCCCATCAACCTCACCAGCACCAAGGCTGGGGGATGGGGAAACTATAAAGATTGAAACATAGACATCCCTGCCTAGAGGTATGGGAAATTGAGGTATCCACACTCGAGCATGGCCACCCCTAGCAACAAAGAGCCATGTTGTTGTCTAGGAGATTAAGATCGAGAAGGCTCCCCAATCTCTTGCATGACCTCCAAGCAAGGTTCTTGACTTTTGGATGAAGATGTCTCCAAAGATCTCATCACATCCATCCCATCAGCTTCCATCATGACATCATCCTCTCGAGAAGGTGAAACGGGTTTGTGTGGATACTCACAACAGGTATGCGGCTGAGCGAACCCACCACACCCCTTTTGTCTCCTACCTCCACATGGGTTATTGGGGCTAGAACTTTCCCCCAAGTGGCTGTCGAATAAATGCTTCTAGTCCCTTGCCCGTTAGGTTTCTCTGCTGTCACGTAGTCCTTACGTGTGGGTCCACCACCCGCTCTGCCACGGCCTCAGACGCGACCCCTTCCCCTTTGGTGGCCACCACCATCCATCGCCCAAAATCAGAGTCATCTGAAATCTCTATCATCGACTGCGAGGCCAGACAATGGTCATCGACATCTATAGACAGTCCCTGCGTGTGTTCCCCATGCATTCAAGCCAACTCAGGTGCCAGAGCATCCTCAGAGGTAGGATAGGCACAAGAGTGCGGGTCACCTCGGTTCATAATACACCGACGATCACAATATATGGTCGCCCACTTTCAAGAACTTTCCAAAGCATTTTGTGATTGCTTCCAAGGATTTGCCATCCCAGAAGTCCACCGGCAGGTTATGGAGTTGCACCTACACCGCAGCCCTGGACAACTTGGTAAAAACTGGTTCAAATCAGGGGTGCCATGGAAAGAGCTGGAGTGTAAGACCACCAACTGTCCAAGGTTCTCCAAAGAGTATCTTTTGCATAACCTAATGTGAGGCACATCAAATGAGGAAGAAGTCTTTAGGCATATCTGAACTTTGAACAACACTAACAAAGCTCCAAAGCCCCAGTAAGGTACTCTTCGCATACTCAAAGGTCGGAGTATTTTCGAATACTTTTCCATACAACGCATGTTGGAACTTTTGTTTGGCTCAAAACTCGCAATCAGTGTCAACTCAAAAAACATTAGTGATGGTTCCTTTCAATTTCTCTTGTGTGTGAGGATCTAAGATAAGAGATATAACCAGTTTATGGTGCATAGCCACCACAATCTCCGCCCAAGATGGCGCTAGAGATGGTTCCCCACTCTCCATGGGTCCATGGGGAGGTTCATCCGAAGCAACAGTGATGGAGTGTAGAAAGAGAGCAACGGTTCTTTTATAGCATCATGGCTTCTTTAGTAACCTTTCAATTTGCCATGATGGCCTTTTTTTTTAAGTGGAGTTGGTTGAACCTTATTAGTGCTTAAATAACTGTACATCCACTCATATATATATATATATATATATATATATATATATATATATATATATATATATATATGGGCACGGACTGGTTAACCGGGCCTAACTCGGCTGGCCTAAGTTCAGTTTCGGCTGACTCAGTACACAGTCCTAACCCGCTAAGCCGGTTTGGCCTGGCAAACCAAACCTGTCACGGGTCACCAAAAGATGACCCAGACCAGACCCGGATAACCTCACAACCTGCCAGGTCTAGGCCTTACCCGTCCAAGCAGGCGATTATTTAAATTTTAAATACTTTTTTATTATTTTTTTAACAATATTTTAATATTATATTAAAAATTAATTTGAATGTAACTTGTGGGCTAGGAACCGGGTAAAAATTTTAGGAGATCACTGTACTATAACCATCTTTCACTTTGCTCACTGAATTTCAATTTGTTTCTTTTCAGTCACTCTACAATAATTTTTTTCACCGGGAGGTCACCTATAAGAATCAGGTCAAAAAAGCTGAGCTGGCCACCGGAATTGGCTGAGTTGGCTTGAACACGTCACCAAGCCAACTTAGCTTTCCGGTGGCCAGCTCAGCTTTTTTGATCGGATTTTTATGGGTGACCTCCCGGTGAAAGAAAATCTGTGTAGAATGACTAAAACGAAACAAATTGAAATTTAGTGAACAAAGTGAAAAATGACCATAGTCCGGTGACCTCCTAAAATTTTTACTCGCTAGGAACCTGCTCATACCTTCCAAAACTTTAACCAATCACCCTACACACTTTTGTTGAATTGTTACAAAAAAAAACAATTAATAAAAGAAAACCTCAAACCAAGCTTTTTTAATTAATAATTTTAAAAAAATAATAGAATTAAAATTAATTTTAATAAATAAAAATTTGAAACAAATTAAAATAATTGAAAATAACTTAAATAAATTAGGAAGGGCTTACACTTAATTAAATTAATTAGTTTTCTTATCAAATTACATTACTTATATATTCACTTGAGTGTAAATTAAATTGTTTATATATTCTTTTGGGTGGGAGAGAAATCATAGTTCATGTAACTCTTTTAGTTTATATTAAAAAAGGGAAAAATTCTAGTAGGTCATCAAACTATAGCCAAATACCAAAATGGATACTGATCTTTAATTCATTTCTTTTTGGATACCACACTTTAATTTCGCTTCAACGGGACAATACCCGCCCATTTCCGACGAAAAATTGGTGACGTGGCCGCTGGAACGATCACATGGCATGGATTTTGATAGCTCTGATGATGTGGAAAAAAGCTAATAAGGATTGTTTAATCCAATTAATCCATATCACCGTTTTTTTTTTTTAACCACATTAGCCTCCCGCCCTTCTTCTCCCCCTTCATTTCTTGCCCTCTCTTCTCCCTCTCCACCTCATGGTTTTTTTTGTTCTTTAGGATTTTTTGAGTTAAAGGTTCAAGACCCATGAAAAGAAAAACATCACACCTTTTAAATAATTTTAAAAAAATAAAAAAAACCTAACCCGCCGGGTTAACCGAGTCCAACCCAGTGGGTGAGCTAACCTGAGTGACCAGCCGGATCACCGAGTCACAGGGTTGGAGTAGCCCAATCCATAACCGAGCCCACTATAGTGTGGCCCTGTTATAGGTTACCTGTCTGGCCCGCCAAATAAGCTGAACCAACATGTTTGAGTGGGCTAGTTTCGGACAGGGTCAAAAGTCGGCCCTACCCCTCTATATATATATATATATGACTTGGTAAGATATGGACTTTTGTTTTTATTTCCCAAGTGTAATATATACACCATGGGAATTCAATGTAAAAGTTTGTAGTAATTCCATTTTAAAATAACTAATTTCTAGGAAAAAAAAAATGGTTAGCGCATGTGCTTAGTTGCAATTCAATGTCTTCTTGTATCGATTTTGATTAACTCAATTAAAGGAACTCAATTATAGGCTTTAGTAGTTGACCGAGTGAAATTATATATCATTAAAAATTATATAACAAAATTAAATTTAAAATTTATGCACATTCTTATTCAAAATAGATATTATTATTTAAATTATTGGTAAAGTTTATGTGATATCTTGTAAGGTTGTAATCTATCTTACTATTTAATAATAAGGGGTTTGATTTTGATCCATTTAATAGAGATTTGGGTTGCCTAAACAAACAGTCTCTAATTTGAATATTTATGCATACATGAAAAAAGGGCTCTCAATACATCGCCCTACTCTGTGTGTCAATGACCAAAACAAAAATCTTACTTTTTAAATTGAACATCGTCTATTATAATTTTTTCACTCTAATAGCTATAATATTTAATTATATCATATATTTATTTGCTTGTGTGTATATATATTTATAAGAACATTCACTCGTTTGCCCCAGGGATGAATCTAGTGGGGGCATCTGCCCCTGCCCCTGCCCCCACTTAACTTTGAGAAATCCATTAGATAATATTGATTTTTTTTATTTTTTCAATTTTCCCCCACTAAAACCAAAAAATAAAATCTATACAAAATCAATTAAATAATTATATAAGGACTTATATGAAAAAATCTTTTATAAAAAAATTAATTTATTTTCCCATGTCTTAAGACTTTTATTTTATAACCCTATCATGTTCTTTTAATTCGGTTGTTGTTCTGAAGCTTAGAGTCGAATGTGCGAATCACGGAATCAAAGAGCTTTAATCTTTTCCATTAAATTGTTGCCGGTTACAAGCCAAGTATGTATTTACAATCTAAATTCCTCCTTTTTAAAATCTTTGCATCATAATTATTTTAAAATCATGTCCTATCCAATTTTATTTAAGTATTTGATGATGAGTTTAGACTGATTTTAATATAATTATCATTTATTCATCTCATTGGATCTCAAACATCAAATACCTAGGGTTCAACTAGAATGTTAATTTTATTTTGTAGCTCATAAAAATCATATTAAAATTTGATTGATAAAACACTGCTAAACCAAGAGCCAGTGAAATATTTTGGAGTAATGATATTTTTACCAAATAGATTTCCCGAATAGGTTTCCCTAATGACATAGCTGCCAGGTTGGCATCCACCTCATTCTTTCTTTATCTCTTCTTTTTTTTTAAAAAAAAATTATTATCTAAATCTTAAATTTCAACATTTAATCGTAAATGATAAACCGAAAAACCCCTCCCTAAACCCTAAAGTATGAATCTACGAGGGTTTGTGATTTACTGTTTAGAGTTTAGAGTTTAGAACTTAGGATTTAGGGTTTAGGGTTTACGGTTTAGGATTTTAAGGTTTAGTATTTATTACTTAGAGTTTAAGTTTTTAGATTTGTTAGGTATAGAATTTGTAGTATTTGGGTTTAAGATTTTAGATATGGTTTTATAAATTTTTTTTAATTTGAAAATTTTAAGGATTTTTAAGATTTAAATTTAAAGTTTATATAAAAAAATAATAACATGGATGATGATGCAGATGACAAGTTAGCATCCACGTCATTTGAGAAACTTATTCGGAAAATCTATTCGATGAAAATAGCATCACTCATTATTTTGTAGTATTGAGAATTAAAAAACTCTGCATCGTTTTCAAACTATAAAAACACGCAGAGAGCAATTATAATATGTTACTTTCATATGACAAAATGTTTTAATGCACTCATGTTTTATTATATTTTTTTATATTTGATATTAGTCCCCCTCCCCTAAAGAAAAATCCTGGGTCCGTCCCTGCACCTCATGGACAATTACTATGATATGTATGTATGTATAGTGTTGTATAAAACTATGATAACTAATTTTATAAGTAAAACTATAACTAATTATGATGTCAATTGATGTTATGTTGATAGATGGAACTTAGAACATCAAATTGAAACATGACCACAAAAATGAACGTGATCTAGATAAGAGTATACATGTTTAACATTATCCAACCATAAGTGAGTAGTATTGAATACATGGTTGATTGAAAATTGTCCAACGTGTCCTTGTTCAAGGCCTCATGCATCTTCTCACATTTTAGAGGACCTAAGAAAAGATAAGGTGACCTTAGAAAGAGAAAAAATATCCAAAAAAAAAAACATAAATAGGGGAAAAAATTATAATTGTACAATAAAGACATAAATAATCCAAGTTTAAATTGAATTAAAGCATTGTAAATGGAAATGAACCAAAAAAAAAAATTAAATTAAAAATATTATGATTTATGTGAGAATTGTGAATGAATGAATGAATGAGGTTGTCTAGAACAATGCAAAAGTTTATCCATATATTCCATAAGAGAATGACATCTTTAAATCATGAAACAGAATGGATAAGGTGCACATAACTTGTTTGTAAGCTAGTGTGGTGAAGATGAACATGAAAAAAAGTTAAAAAACAGCATGATGAAAAGGTATGTCTCTATTTATGAGAATTGCATTCATTTATATAGTAACAAATAAATGCATATAAAATTTTGAAAGTAATAAGAATAATGATGTGCACAATAACTTTATTAAGTAATGAAAATTTGAACATTAATGCCAAAAAAAAAAAAGTAATACTAATAAATTTTGATTTTATAGTATCAAAGCTTTTCTTGTTTAGCAATCAATTGGGAGGAAGTATTGAGTTTTATTCACTCAATCCATGTAAATGGGCCAAAAGAACACCATGTTCAACAAATCTAGTAAATAATAAATAAAAAAATAATAAAATGAAAAAAAGAAACTTCCATTTCTAGTATTAGAGATTTTTTTTTTTAGACAACCACTAAAATTAATAAATTTTAAGACAATTTATTAAATAATGACAGCCGTTCAAATCACTCAATTAAATTAATTTTCATTATGAATAAAAAAAAGTGAAAATAAATATCTAAATGCCGTAGACTTTTTAAAAATAAAAATAAAAATATTTTTTTGGGGGACCCACTTCTCTCATCATTGTGATCTTTAGACCCACACGTACGGAACCCCAAAACCACATACATCCTTCCAAGATCGCAGAAATATACCCTCTCCCTCCCCACGTGAACCCTGACATCCAATGGAAAACGTGACACGTGGGGCCGGAAATCTACTACAACCAATCAAAATCAGCCACGTCATTAGATAATTGAACCACTAAAAAGTCCATGCGGTCCAAGATAAATAGATAATGAGGCCAACGCTGAGCTCTTTTTGGTAACTTTGTATTTTCCTTTGCTTTAACTCTTTTTTTACATTTATACCTTTGTAATAACATTCCATTAATATATACATATAACAACCTTGTCACAAAGGACAGTTAAATTAGCACCCAATAAGAGAATATTTAGCATAAAATAAAAATTCGTATATTTTAATTATTAGTATAAAATTTTAAATAAACACTGGACAATTCAGGTCTTATACAACAATATATAATTATGACATAATTTTTAATGATCCACTGTCTGAGGAGAGACCTGACGGGGCAGCGGTCTGATGGGATCTCGAAGGATTCACCTTCTGAAGAGAGGCATTCGTTATTTTTGTCTAGTTTTTGTTTAACTTGGCTTATAGAGGCATGTTCTTCACTTTTAGTTTTTTTTTTAATGTTTTCTTACCACAGCTAGTGGTATACTCCTATTTTTCTCTCCTAGTTTTTAATTGAAGTGGTTTATCCACATTTAAAAAAAAATTAATGATCAGTTATTATACACATACTAATGTGCATATTTGTTAATAAGTGATTAATTAATGGCATGAAACGATGAAAATAACATACAGACTATGTGATTTCCGAAGTTTGTTTGGATGTACATGCAAAAACTTTAGTTTGGCACCTTATTTGAATGTAACACATGTTTGGTTATCAACGTTAATAATGTGTTTTGTGTCAATGATGCAATCAATGTACTTATGTGCATATCTAATATAATACTAACCAATAAATTTTACATGTACACAGTACACACTATTATATATATATATTATTATGTATCTAAGTTCATTGTATCAGTTATGAATAGTATCATAATTAAAAAAAAAAAGTACAGTATTTTAATTTGAATCTTCCCAAAACTAATTAATGCAAATAGCATTGTACCTCTTTAATTATTAAAGTGCTCAATTACGAACGTCCATAAATGACATATTCTGATATATATATATTTTTATAAATTAATGATAAATATTTATTAAAAAAAATTAGAGATGTGCATAGATGTAAAATGATCTCACCAAACACTTATATCCTCATTTTGAATGGATTTTAGGGTTTGATTTCAGATTCTTTTTAAAATAAATATCTTACAATATGAAACGAACGCCAATACGTTGAAACGCGGTTGGCATATTTAGTATATATTATTTAAATTAAATAATATTATTATTCATTTTTAGAGAAAATTCATAGGATTAAATTTTATCTATTATAGAAAGGTGAAATTATATAGTCAAAATTGCCAAAAAGGAAAGGAAGAAGGTCACTGGAGTCAAAACACAGAATATATAATCTCACTTAAGACAATCAGATCAAAATAAATAAATAAAAAATAAATAAAAGAGAAAAATAAATTTAAAAAAAAAAAGGAAAGAAAGTTCCAGCAATTCACTTGGTGTGCCCGGCCAGTGAAAGCTCAGCTTGTCTCTTCCTCTGTTCCAATCTCTCCAAAACCCTCTCCTTTTTCCTTCTTGAATCTCTCGTCCCTCTCTCCACTTCTTAGTCTCCGAGCTTTCCCCAAGATTTCTCCATCGATTTCCATCCCTGAATCTATGGATTCATCTCCTGGTTCTCAGAATCCATGGATTTATTGAAGTTCTGAGGTTTAGGGTTTAAGGTTTTGGGTTTAGGGTTTTAATCCACCATTGATGCTCTCGAAGCTTTGAATCAATGTCTTCTCCTTGCCTCACCGGTGGTGGCCGGACATTAGGGTTTGAGCTCGACCTCGTGAAGGCATCGTCACCGTTGTCGCGATCCTTGCAATCGTCTTCGCCGTCGTCGACCATCTCTGAATCGAGCTCATCTCAACTAACAATCTCCAATAAGAAACCTAGAACTCCTCGCAAGCGCCCTAATCAATCCTACAACGAAGCTGCTGCTCTTCTCTCCTCCACCTATCCTTCCATATTCTCCTCTTCTTCTCTTCGTCATCACCCTGCTTTTCCCCATGAATCCCCTCCCCTCCTCCCCCCTTTCCCTAATCTTTCCGACTCTGCTTTCCTTCTCCGCGAACCATCCCCTGAAAAACCATCCTTTGGGACCCAATCGAGCTCCAGCCCCGCCTCCTTTTGTGTTGCTTCTACTGCTCCTCAACCTATCCAGGTCGACGCCATTGATGACGACTTTGATGCTGAGTCCTTGCTTGACGAGGAACCCTCCGGCGAAGGCATTGATAGCATCTTCGGTGATAATCCTTCGAGTTTGTCCGCAAGCTCTTGCGTCAATCCTTGCATTGCAAGATTGATGGGGTTTGGGTTGAGATTCAATGTGAATCTTCGGCGAGCTTTGAAAAAAGGGGATGATGGGGATTGGTGGCGGTCGCCAAGGGTCGCTGTGAATGATATACTCCCAAAGTTCAAGGCTTTGTCGGCATCACCGCCATTAGAGAAGAGCAAGAAGAAGAAGAAGAAGGTGGAGAAGGAGGAGACAAAGCCACCATTAGAGTGCAATGGCGGGAAAGAGAAAGCTACGACTTTGGCGAGGTTGAATCTCAAGCTTGACTATTCGGAGGTGATGAAGTGCTGGGCTGACAAAGATTCTCCTTTTGGTGACTCCGGCTTACCGGAATCTTCCGCCGATGATCTTCTGGTTTGCTCTTCTCAAAAACTAGCTTTTTTTTAAAATAAATAAATAAATTTATGATTTTTATTATTATTATTTTGCATATACAGTCTTTTTTATGTTTTTTTAATTTGAAATACTTGAAATTTTCTCATGAAAAATTGCATCTTGATTACATTATCACATTGGATTTAGATGGATTTGTTTTTGGAAACGGAGAATGGGGTTGGTGGAGGGAGAGAAGCATGTGTGCAGAGGTACAAAGAAAAACGAAGAACAAGGTTGTTTTCCAAGAAGATTAGGTACCAAGTCCGGAAAGTGAATGCTGATAGAAGGCCACGCATGAAGGCAAGTGTAAGATTTATCATAAACTTGATTCCACTTACCTTCATGCATTCCCTTCTTGATTTTTAGGTGAAAGTCCCCAAGTTTAACCCCACGAATACATATCTTTTATCATTGGAACTAGTAAAATGTGTTCACTTTCCGGACACCTCAACTAAGTTAAGTAATTTAGACGAGAGGACCAACGTGAGAATTTTATTGAGTGCAGGGATCATAATGAGCATTTGGATAAAGTTGAGGGGCTAATTGTGAACTCTCACCTATTATTTAACCATTTTTTTTTTATTTATTCATTTTTGAAGAAGAATTTTGAATTGTGGGATCTGGTAATTGCATGAATACTTTTCTAGAGTTTGTAACTGTGCGGAAAGGCGATATATGTATTGTATAAAGGGTGATGCTATATGTATATCATTGAGCTGTACCTGATGCTCTTACCAGGCTATAATCTTTGATAAAGTTATTGTTTGGCAGTGCAAGGACTATTTGTTGATGAAAATGAAGTATATGTGGTTGAGGTGTTAATTTCTTGTTGCAGGGTAGGTTTGTCAAGAGTCCTGCTCTTCTTCATGAAACAATGGAGGAAGAAAGTTTGTAGAATTAATGGTGAAGGCTAGTAGCTATTTTTGCTTGAAGGTTTTTTTTTTTCTTTTTTGGGGAGATTGGGAGGCTTCATGAATACTCATATGTTAATTTTGAAGAAATATGGGAAATCCATCCAATTTTGCCTATATAATAAATATCTTTTACTTGAATTATAATTTCTTTTTCTCTGATCAATCTTGAATGGTGTGGAATTGGGAAAATCCTCAGTGGTTGTATGTTATCTATAATTATGTTCAATCTTGTAAATCAGGTCGTCACTCAGTGGATTGCATTGGTATGAATTCAACTGTTCAAATGCTCTGGTCTAGCCAGTTCTTATTTTGAAATCCAATTTCTTTTCCATGTGTCATTTTCTGTCTGTTCTTTTGTCGCTTTGAGATGCTCTTTGTGAGGTTCTCTTGAGTTCTCTTTGTGGATGAACTAATATTACTGTTCTATTCAACTGAAAAATCATCGGTAATTTATTCATTGTTCACAAAGCTATCATGAAAACAATACCAGACACTGTTTTTTATTTATCTGATTAAGAGCCTCTTTGAGAAGAGTGATCAATTGTTGATATGTTATTCATGGTTGATATCATTTTAAGGAACAAGAACTTATCCTCTGAAATCTTCTGATGGTTCACAGAAGGTGCTTTTCCTGTGATGATCCTTGACTAGTGTCATGACATTATTATTATTTTTTTTTTGCAAAGAGCAAAGGCTAAAAAAAGAAAACTAAAACACTAAAACAAGAGGCCCTTAGAAGCACAAAGGTCATAAAGCCAGAAAGGGAGCTGCATTCCCTTAGCAAGAAGCGAAAGCGCCGGGTTGAGCCGAGCAAAAGCCGCCAGACGATCTGCCACCGCATTGCTATCACGATCAAGTAAATTGAAATCTCCAAGCAACTGGGCTTTGAAAGTTGTTGATGAGGCTGATGAGGCTTGTGTACAATCTGTGTAGATTTGGATAGGCATCCAATTCTTCTTCTTCTTCAAACAAGTGTCATGACATTATTAGAAGATGGTGTTTCAAAGAAACAACATACTGATTGTCATTTCTGTATCAGAATCTGTCTGAGAGATCTTGTTGATCTGTTCTATGAAAATTTACACCATACTTTTTGCAGCAGTTGCTGTTTTATGTATGTATGCCTACTAGTATTTTTTGTACTCTGTATTAAGGCTTTGTCCAACAGAACAGTTTTGAAATTTCAAATGAAAAACAAATTTGCAGAGTTCTTATCAGTTTTGTCATTAACGTCTATATGTCACCGTATTAATACTTCAGCAAATAACATATCTGGAAATCAGGCATTTACTACATACTCTACTTGAAATACTGCAGAAAGAAAAAAAAACTGATCACACTGAGTAAACTAAATAAAACAAAGGCTTAAATTCAAATCCAAAACTACAACATCACAATAAAATCAATCAACAAGAAAAACATAAATCTAAAGATCAAATCTAAGTAATCAGAGAGAATTAACCTGGTTGTCCCCATGTTCCTTAGCATTCCCTTTAGGATCCTCTGCAAACCTCCCAATCCTAAAATGCTTCATTTCCACCCCTTTCACTTCCCCATCCACCACCATCTCCGCCACCACTCTCCCCACCACCGGACCCATCTTGAAACCATGCCCGGAAAACCCTCCGGCAACCACCACATCCTCCCCAAACTCCCCTCCAAGAAAATCAATCACATAGTCCTCATCAGGTGTCATTGAATACATACAATCTTGGGATATCACAGGCTCACCAGCTTCCACAAACCTGGGCATTACCATCTCAAGCCAACTCCTGACAGAATCAACAACACTGTTTCTTCCCCACTCCCTCTTATCAGGATCACAGAAACTCCCTCCATGCAATGCTATCTTCACCAACCCCGGGAACTCGATCACCGGAGTACCATATATATAAGGCTCACCATAGCTTGCGAAAGTCGGAAAACCACCTTCCGGCGAAAACAAATCTTCCTTCCCTTCCTTCACCTTCCAATAGCAAATACTAGTATGCAGAGGTTGAATAGGCAGATTCATACCAGTAACTGAATTAACTAACTTTCTAGTCCAAGCTCCAACAGTCACCACACACTTCCTAGCTTTAAACCGGTGGCCGGAGACGGTGAAGACTTGAACACCAAAGTTATGGTCTTTCTTGATATCTAAAACTTCCATTCTGTCTCTCAAAACAGCACCATGACGAATTGCAAGACTTTGAAACATCGCCACAGCTTTTGTCGGCTTGAGAACACCACCGAGCTCCGATACCACCGCCGTCCATCCTTCCGGCAGGATGAAAGTTCCGGAGAAGAGCTTGGTTACATCAGATTGGTCTAGGAATTGGAGAGGTATTGAATTTGCTTGGCAGGATGAGATGAGAGCAAGGAAGCTCTTGTTATCAGAAGGGCCAATGTCAAGCTGAGGGGTTTTGGTGTAGACGTTGTAGCCAATTTCGGACTGAGCTTGTTCCCAGAGCTTAAAGGATTCAAGAACCATGGGAGGGTAGTAAAGCTCAGGGTAGGTTGCACGGATGGTGCGAGAACCACCATGAGAGGAACCAAGATGGTGAAGAAAGTCAAACTTTTCTAGTAAAAGTGTTGTTTTGCCTCGCTTTGATAACTCATACGCTGCACAACTGCCCATTATTCCGGCACCGACCACTATCACGTCATAGTCACCGTCACCGTCACCGTCACCGCCGGAGCTTCCCATTTCTCTCACTGTCTAAGCAAAAATGATAACAACTCTAAAAAATCTCTCTCTCTCTCTTTCTCTCTGGTTCCTTACTGTTTCTATGATCAGATATTCAACTACTTGGGATTATGTATATGAGAATATGTAACTCTGCATGCAGTGTTTTGGAAGGAGACTTATAGATGGGGGAAATTACAGCAATGACACTGAGTTAGAGAACAGTACTATAGAGGGGAAGGAGAAGGTGCTTTGAGAGGTTGAAGATGATGAAAGTTGTGAGATAATTAGGATTCAGGGCTTGGGTTTATGGAGGAGGAGAGAGTGGAGTCAATGCGGTGTTGTTATTTTTGTTTGTTTTTGCGATGATTCCACGAAGTTGTGTTTGAATCTCCCGTGTGGATAGATTCTTGGTTCGGTTCGAACTGTAGAATCAAATCGGAATTGGTACTATTCAAACCAAACTAGAATCATAAAAATGGTGTTGGTTCAATCAAAACTTTTAAATTTGGTATGAATTGAAATCCATAACTTGAAGTTCAAATTCAAATTTTTATTTTTAAAATAAAAATAATATATATTTTAATTTTTTTATATATTTTTTAATTAATTAGAACCAAATTATTTAAAATTAAACCGGAACCAAAATCCAATTGAAATTGAAATCATACCCTTAAGTCTATGGTTCAGCTTCGGTTTTAAAATTTATAAAATCAGAATCTTTGATTTTGAATCTAAATTGAACCGGAACTGAACCTTGGTCAAGTCATGACTTGAGGAAGAAGACATTTCATTGTCACCTACCAGGCTACCACACCAACTTGCCTTTGTCTTCTTCTCTGTGTGCTTGTGGACAAAATAAGGGTTTATTAAGATTTTCCTCCTATTTGGTTCTCTTTTCTATATTGAGATATATGTGAATTTAATGTTTATCTTCTCACATTGAATTGTATTAATTTTTTTCTCAAAAAAAAAAAAAATTTGTATTAATTGCCAAATAATTAGCAAAAAAAATTTAAAGAAATGAAGGGGACCAAGGTAATAAGGCAATATGGTCCCTGAATTTTTTTGCCCTTTCTTAACATTGCAAGAAAATAGAGAATATTTATGACATATATACAGTTAATAATTTAAAATATCCCTACAATATAGCCATGGTTTATGCAAATAACTTCTGATTTATTTTTAAAAACAATCAACCATTTATTTCTATCAAATATAGCCATTGTTTTTACTTGTTTAATTTTGTTTACCTTTCATTCTTTATCTAAAGCATTTTAAATATTTTTACTTTAAAATTTGTGAAAGTTAGTATATACATATATATATTAAAGTAATGACAAAAATTTATAAAAAATAATTTAAAGGCAAAACAATAAAAAATAAAAAAAATGAACCACCAAAACATATTAATTAAGATGAGAAAAGATACAAGAATAGAGATAAAACAAAAAAAAAAAAAACTATGACCAAACATAGATAGCAAAATTGGAATGCAACTCTCTCGTAAGTGTTTAGGCATCAATTTAAAGTAAGAGTTAAAAAAATATATAAAATTAGGGGGTGTAAATGATACACCTTTACTTGCAAGCTATTCAGGCTCAATTAGGCGAAAACTTGAACTGGACTCGGTTGTGGTCGAGCCGAGCTCGAGCTCGAGTAGTTGAACAATTTGAATTCGAGTATTGTGATACCTGGCTCAAGTGCTCGCGAGCCTAATCGAGCATATATGTATACATATAATATTAGATTTATTTAATGAAAATCCAGGGAAAAAACTTTCGAACTCGAGCATAATGTTTATGGTCATTTTTAGCCTTTTCGAGCTTAGTCAAGAGAGCTTAAGTATCTCAATTTGTGTATTGAGTTGAGTTCGAGCTACAAAATGAATATTCAATCGAGTTCGAGTCGAGTATCAAATACTTAATTTCCAGTTGAGTTCAAGCTCGAGCTCGCTACTACTGGGCTCAAGCTCGATCGATTACACCCCTAATGAAACATGTGTAAAGTAATTTTTATATAGTCACTCTATTAAAACTATGTAAAGTAATTTTTATATTATCACTCTATTAAAACTAGTCTTGAGATGTATTAGGCAACTTTGTAATTGCATATATGGTTATTTTAATGTTAGAAGAATAGCATAATCAAAACTATGTTTAATTTTGTCACCAAATCCCTTAATTTGTTTCAAAGCTAAAGATGATTATTAAAAAAAAACATAGATATGCCATGAATTTTAATATAAGATAAAGATTATGGAAGGACATAATCATCAATAACTACTTAGGATCATTCTTATATAACCACTCTATTAAACCGGTCTTACATAACTCCGTAATTATATAAATGGACCTTTTAAAGTTGGAAGGGCTACTAAACAAATCAAATTTATGTTTGATAATTGTCACCAAATCCTTAATTTGATCCTTTTGGCTTTCAAAGCTGAAGATGATTATTAAAAGACAAAAAACAAAAAAACAAAAAGAAAGAACATAAACATGTGATGAATTTTATTTAAGGTAAAGCTTGATGGAAGGACATAATGATAAAAAAAATGTCAGCGCTAGAAGACGAAGCTAAAGATATAGAATAATCTGTAGATTCTAAAAGATTAAATTAAGATAGAAATGAAAGATGGTGAGTGGGTGTTGACTCAGCATCCAGTCATCAAGCACTATGAAAGATTACATAGCATTTTAGGCTATTAACACGTGGAGATATCACATGAACATTGTCTCTGTTCTTCAAAGACTCCATTTCAACACTTTTTATGTATCCATGTGAATGTGCACCACCATCACATTGTGTTGCATTTTATTATTTGTACCTTTCTCAATTGATGTTTCCCTTCATTTTGGCCTTTTTTTTTTTTTTTTTTTTACTAGTCATCAAGTCAAGGCAAAGACACTGTGAAAGATTACATAGCATTACAGGCTATAATTGGCACGTGGAGATATCATGCACATGAACATTGTCTCTGTTCTTCAAAGTCTTCATTTCAACACTTTTTATGTATCCATGTGCATGTGCACCACCATCACATTGTGATTGTGCTCCATTTTATTATTTGTACCTTTGTCAATTCATGTTTCCCTTTATTTTGGCCTTTTTGTCATTACATACTCATCTGTTTTGGTTAAGGTGTGACTGAATGTATATAACTCTCTTCAATATTTTTTAATAAAACTGATAGTTATTTTTTTTTTCTTACTAAGATGTCGAGGGATTAACTTCCATTTACGATATTGGTTGAAGTGAATAACTTATCTATTTTATTAAAATAAAAATTTGTTTTAATAAAATAAGCAAAACAAAGATTTTGTTCATGAAACTCCGTTGAATACTAATATGTTAAAAATCGACTAATTATCTTTGAAAAGTTTTTCGTACTCCTAATCACAATGTTTGAGGCAGGCCAACTTTTGATCACTTTAGAACAGATGGATGTTTTTCACTTAAAATAAAATTTATTTTCTAAAAGAAGGATAGATAACCTATTGAGACAAATATCCATGCTTTGAAGGCCATGAGTCTCAGGAATGGAGTGTTCACTCTATGGTGAGACCAACAGGAGAGAAGAAAACATGGTTTAGATTCATTGGCCAAGTAGAGTTTCTAGAAACTTTTACTCTTTGATAAAATAGTACATTATATATATATATATATATATATATATAGATATAGCAAAAATGAAGAAGCACAGTGAGTGTTAATTGAGTTCTGTTTTGGGTTGATAAGTTGTAACTTTGCTAATAAAAAATTATTGTAAAATTAGTAAAAATAAAGTACAATATTCTATTTTTACTGTGTAATTGTTTATAGGCACAATAAATGTCAATAATACTGTACTTATATATATATATAATTTTTTTTTTGTAGGGACTTTGACCTAGAGAGGCTAGTGTTAATCCATGCACATCAACAAGATCTAACTACATGACAAAAAAAAAAAAAAAAAAAAAAAAAATCCAACTACTTGCTTTTCTTAAAAATATCAGTTTAGAACTTGAGGAAAAAAATAACGGAAAGATACAAAATTGACAGTGACCATAGCAAAAGTTTTTTTCTTTTCTTTTAAATTCATGATAGAATGGATACCATTTCATATCAATTCTCTATATTATATTTAATAAAATGATTGTTATTATGGGTTATAATATATTTTGTATTTTGTAAAATAAATTAGATGTCTGAATCAATTTTTTTAGTTATGTGCAACTAAACTCTCTTTTCAAGTCCAACAACAATTAAAGTGTGAGGGTAAAAACTAGTAAGATCTAATTTATTTATTTTATATATTCTCTTGTTCTTTAATATTTATACACTTCTAAGTTTATTAAAAATACTGTTTTATTTGGTTGATGCAAAAAAAATATTTTTCAGTTATTAAAATAATATATTATCAATTAAAACATTAGATTTATAATTATTTAATTATTTTAATAATTATTAATTAGATAACATGGTTCAATATTAGGTTTTTTCTTGATGTTATGTAGATATATAATTTAGTCTGAATGAACCAAGCTTATGTATGTATTGACTAAAACTATTATACACAATTTATTTATGTTTATTAGATTCGACGATTATCAATTCAATATACGGTTATTTGATTTAGGAGAAAGTATTTATTTTTTAATATTTATCACATGATATATTTGCTTACAATTCACATTAAATTGAGGTTATAGAGATCGCGCATAGGGGTTCAAACTCTCACAAAGAGTTATCTCCTCTTGAAAAGTGCATTTGTCTGATCCAAAAACAAAATAATAAATTTTTATTTTAAATACAAAATGGAATAAAAAAAATTGTATCACCAGTGGTTTTAGCTTTCAAAAGATAATTTTTATTACCATTAAATTATAACTAAACAGTAAAAACTCTCATCAGTATATTATTCCTGTTGAGTTATTTTTTTTAAATAGATAAATAATAATTTATTAAAAAAATTAATTTGTACATAAAACAAAAATAAATAGAAAAGAAAAAAAATGAAAAACACAAAGACATTCATTTCAGAAAGAGTGGGGAAAAGTGGTCTGATTTTCTCCATTTTTGGTGTTCATTTGTGCTAAAATGAACTAAGCCCACTTCAATATTTTTTTTTACTATAGTGGAAAAAGTGAGTAAATTTATAAAAACTAATTTTATTTCACTTCTAAAATATTTTTTGAACTCATAAAATTTCATCAAACATCAAAATTCTTCAGTTCTATTTTCATTTTTTGATAAATAAACATTAGAAATTCATGCAGTGATATCACTTCACTCACTTTCTAATTTTTCTCACTTATGGTGAAATGAAAGCCCGACAAAGACCAAACAAGAAAAAAAAATCCATCACCAGGAGCCAGTGAATAACAAGTAGCCCGCTGAATAAGTTCTAATTAGATATCATTCATGTAGTAATATCATATAAAAGCAATAATTATATTATCAGCGTACACTTTGTACTTTGTAAGTTTTTTTTGTTACCTTAATATTAGAAATATTAAGGTATACCTTAAACTATTTATATAGCAATAACTTTCCCAATTTGTTCTCTTTTTTCACTTTAGCCCCCCCAAAACTAGACAATCCCTGTCGCCATGGAAGCGCTCTCGAGCTCCATCGTCCCTTCACGCATCGCCGAGCCCTCCTTGCATGGCCGCCACTCAGCTCTGTCCGATCGCCAGAAAGTTCCCGCCTTTCGGCTTGTGAGTTGCAAATCCGATGAGAAATTTAAGCCTTTGATCCTCTCCAGATGTGAGCTGAGGCCTGTGAGGGTTGAGCGTGGGTTTAGGGCTCTTGCCAAGGAGGTCCCCGGTGATGGCGGGGTGGAGGAAGGCCCGGTGACGAGTGAAGCTGGGATCACTCCCGACGAGGGTTTATCTCTCTTTGAGGTACTTCACTTTCGTTTAGTTTCATGTTATTGGAATTGAAAAGGAAAAAAGAAAAAGAAAAAGAATAAATTTTGTTGTTTGTTTGTTGGCATGATTGTGATGAATTTTATAGAGTGGAACTTGAGCTTGGATTGATGTTTGGCTTTCTTGGTGGAAAGGATCAACTTTTCTTTTGATGCAGCTATAGTGTTGTTACTTTTAGTTCTCCTTTTATCCAGTAAAAGGGGTGTTTTGATTGCTAAAAGGTATCATTTTTGGTTGTGGAATTGCCGCAGTTGTGTTTCAGTGTTAAAAATTAGAACTGACTGATTTGGTTGTTGCATTGCTTTATGAAGATTGTTTGTGAGGAGGCCGTGAAGAAGGTAAGTGATAGAAGTTTGAGTTTGGAATTCCATGAACTTAAGTTTAAGTTAGAGGTGTCTTGATCACCAAAGGAAAGCAACTTTCGATAGTGACATTGTTTCAATTGTATATTAGTGTTCTAATCGATTGTTTTGGTTCTTGCATTGCTGCATGCAGAGTTTTGATGTGGAGGCAAAACTGTGATTGATATGTGGGATTCATGATAGATTTTCACCAATTAACCAAACTTTAGAATGAATGCATGACTTTTATCAATTGTTGAGAGTGGGTAATTTTTGTAAAGGTTGAATTTTTAATGGTATAATATATAATACTTGCTACTTATTCCCTAGCATGATGCGTGGCACTTGTTTTGAGCGGGTTCTCACTAAAAGTATAATGAACAATCTTTGTCATTATGCTTACTCATATAACATTTTGAAGAATGCACCTTCTTTGTGATTATGATTGAATGGTAGTGGTTAATGTTGTTGTTTACTAGATAATACTTTATTTGTTGCCCTGACATTATCTCTTGTATTGTTGCAGCATGATTTGAGCCACCATAATAGTCATGGAGGCAGAGCTGCAGAACAAACAGAACTTCTGATCCCAGTTAATACTGCAAGTGGAGCATCTGGATCCAAGCCTGGGCTTTTCAGAACTCCTATTTCAGGTGGTGTGCACAGTGCAACCTCTGCTCATGATTTACCTCCACCAGCCTTGGCCGTTCGAAATCTTATGGAGCAGGTAAGGCTGCTATGTATTTAGATACCAAATGGGAACAGCCTGTATAACATGCATTTCATCACTTCTTTACTATCTTATCATATACATACTACTCTATGAACTAACAAAACCAAAAGAGGAATTTTTACTGATTATATTGGTTTTCATTGTTTTTGTTTGCAAATCAAGGCCAGGTTTGCTCATTTGTGCACTGTAATGTCTCGGATGCATCACCGCCGTGCATTTTATCCATTTGGTTCATTAGTTGATTTTGCACCTGATGCAATGGGCCGTAAGTAATAAAATCTTCTTTTGACCTCAACCAAGTCAAGGCTAGCTGTACATTTTATTGTTGTTGATTTTTTTTTTTTTTTTTTTAATGCAGATCCTATATTCTCATTTTCGCCATTGGCAATTCATACGCGGAATGTATTAGCAGACCCAAGATGTACTCTTGTTGTGCAGGTTTTTTTCTTTCCTCATGTGAGGAAATGCTGAATCATATTTTTGTTTTTTTTTTTTGACAAGGAGATGTAATTCTTGTAGATACCTGGATGGAGTGGACTATCAAATGCTCGTGTGACTATATTTGGTGATATTACCCCACTCCCGGCTGAACTACAGGTTATATAACTTATATTTGAGATGATCATTGGTTCAACTTTAGATTATACCCAACCATATTGGAAAAAAGGCCTGTCTTTGTCTCAGTCTCGTCAATCTCTCCTGCTATTTTAAAATTAGAATCCTCCAGATTTAGAAATCATTCTTAAGCCAGTTAGATTTTTCGAACCCAAATGCATTTATCAGGTACTAAATCTTAGTTCACAAAGTCTCCCTAGACTTTGTTCCAATGCTTTCAAATCAAAGATTCTAGAAACAGAACCTTGTTTACTGGTTATCCGGGCTTTGTTTTTTATGCATATAAGAAATAAAAGAAACAGAAGCATTAACTTATTCTCGAATGCTTTACTTTTGAGATTCTATCTTTATGATCCTTTTTAGAACAAATAATATTACTTAGTATGCATTTAGTACATTGTAGTGTCGAGCTTCTTTCTTGAAATATATATGACTTCCTTGAGCTAAATGTATGTATATATGCATATATATTTCTTTCTCTCATGGCTCTGCTGTTCTAACTTTAGGAATGGGCCCATAAGCTGTTTATAGCAAAACACCAGCAATGGGCATCCCAACAATGGGGTAATTTCCACTATTTCAGGATGGAGACCATAAGGTTTGTCCAAGATTTTGTTGTTTTGAGCCATTAATTTTTTTATTTTTTAAAAGAAAAAAAATGAAAGAATTCTTTAAAGGAACTTGGGTTTCTGTTTTTTTAGTTATTTTGTCTAATTATACTCTTCATTCTTCTTCTGGATGGCTGTTACACTATTAATTATTTCTGGTTTGATCTTATCAGTGACATATATTTTATTGGAGGCTTTGGTACTGTTGCTTGGCTTGATGTTAAAGAATATGAGGCTCTACAGCCCGACAAGATTGCCGCCGATGGTGGAGAGCAAAGTCTGAAGGTCAACTGGGTTTTTTTTTATTTTTTTTTGGTTTGGTTTTATGCATACAAATCTTGGGCTCTTTTAGCTGATCTTTCAGAATTGTGTACAGGAACTCAATGCAATCTTCTCAAAACCGCTTAAAACAATCTTGTCGACAGAGGGAGAGGGAGAGGTAGATGATGCAGCTTTGATATCTATTGACAGTAAAGGCACTGATGTCCGGGTCCGACAAGGAGCACAGGTATCATCTTGCAACTTGACATTTATGTACCTCTGCAAGTTCTTGCTCCTCTTCTTTCATGTTGTGGTGCTTTCAAAATAGAAAAACACCAACCTTTGTATTTGACTATGAATACAAAAGATGTACCTGACACATGATCAATTTTTTCGCAAACAAAGTTGAACGTACACTCTCTTGATTCTCACTTCTTTTTGAATTACTGCATGAGTGATTTTTATCGTCAGAAACCATAGCTCTGGTTTAGCATAAATGACAAGAAAAGATAGACCAAACAAGCTTCTTCAGTCTCACAATGAACTTCTTATTGTTTATAATGCAGTTCAACATTCAACGGTTATCATTCGAAGTGGACCACAGCGTCGAAACTCTGGAGGAAGCAAAGAAAGCACTCCAAGACTTAATAGACAAGAATCGCAAATCAAAAACTCACAAAAGAAGCTGAAGCCATAAACATAAGGGTACTCTGACTGCGTAAGTAGAGACATGAGAAACGCTGATCGCTATCGCTTATAATTACTGTAAGGTCTTCTACGCCAGACCTCAGTCGAAGGCAGACAATAAACCATTACAGAGATATGGTGGCTCTCGTTTTCGGGCATGGTAAACAAATAAAACAATCATGTCTTTGTATCATCAGAAGAGTTCTTTTCTTTCTGAATGCTGTTGTGAGATGTTTTTTGCAAAGACAATTTAATGGAAAGTTGAGTGTGTAATGTATAATACATACTGTGCTTTTAGAAAAGCAACTGAATATACCTTGTTTGGGTAAGTTTTTTAAAAAAGTGCTTATTTGTTAAGTTGTAGAAGTACCTTTTAAAAAAGTGCTTTTGGGAGTAAGTTAAGTGCTTTTGAGTATTTTATGTTTGGATAAGTTAATTCAAAAGCACTTTTATATGTGTAAAGTTGTTTGGATGTGAATTTTTAAGATGGCTTTTAAAGATGGTAAATTACCAAAATGGGCATTCATTGAGTTTATTGAGTTACTATTGTACATTAATATTGATATTGAGGGTAAAATAGTAATTACATAACCCCTAAAACAGCTTCTCTTAAGTGCTTTTTTTCAAAAGCACCACTATTCAGCAGCTTCTCAAAAAAGCTGAAATTCAGTTTTTTTTTACAGCTTCAGCTTTTGCCCAAAAGCCAATACAAACATAAATTTTAAAACCCAGAAGTGCTTAACTTATAAAAAAGTATTTCTGGGCTTTAAAAAAGCCAATTCAAACACCCCATATTTCAGCATCTCATGCTTATCAAGCTTGTGTCTAGTGTTTGCCATACATCATACTTGTAAAAACCACAGGGTGTTTTTTTCACATGCTTATACCCTTCTAATCTTTGAAAATTAGAGATATACACTCATATATAGTTATGCATGTATGTATGCAAAAAACCTCTTGTCAGTCTATAAAACAAGCCTCAGGTTACAGTAAATAAAAAGTAGGTTTATCATCGTATAATTTAACATGATACAGGGGTTGTTTGGATTTGTTTTTGGAAAAGTTTAGAAGTGTTTTTTTATAAGTTAAGCATTTCTGAGTAAAAAAAAATTATTTGTATTAGTTTTTCTCTGGTAAAAAAACTGAAATACTGTTTTTATTTTCATAAGCTTGTAATGTAAAATCACACAAGTTTAGGCCATTTATACAATAAGACTCCAAATTTTGTCAGAGATATTTTTTGATTTTTCAAGAGTGTTTTTGCAAAATGTGGCAAATCCATTGCACCTTTGCTAAAAACTCCCCCACTCATATAAAATTTATACCAGAGGTTCTTTTGCAAAATAATCAAAACCCAGGTCATTTTAATGGGTAACCCCAAAAGCTTTTAAAGCAAATTTTATTTTATTTATTCAAGAGCGCTTTCGCAAAATGTACACTATTTTTTAAAACAAAATTTATTTTTTTTGGAGGATGTTGTTGCAAAATATGACAAATCCAGAGCACTTTTGCACAAACACCTTCTACTTAATAAAATTTATATATTCTTGTCATCATTGCAAAAGTGATCAAATGACAAGGACTTTATAACAAAGAAAACAAAAGGGCATTTTGGTCTTTTTCAAAAATTTCAAAATTGTGGTGGGGGTTGTACCAAATGAACGGACATGACTGTTGTAAGGTCGTTTGTCGCCACGTGTCGAATACACGAATGCCCACTGGCTACATGCCTATATAAATCCCCCGTTCTCACTGAGTTTCCCAAACTCCCTCTAATTCTCATTTCAAACCTAGAATCCACCGCCATGGACAAAGAAAACCTCGTCGCCGGAGATCCAAGAATCACCTCCAGCTTCGCCGCCGTCAAGGTCCATGTTCCTGCTCGCAAGCGCTCTCTCGAATCCCTCTCGCCGATCCCCTTCTTGAGGTCATCTCTCATCCCCTTTGCTTCTCTCGCATTTCAAACCCTTTTCGTTTTCTCTCCTTCTTGATCTACTTTTCAGTGGTTTCAGATGTAGCAACGCGATCCGGGTTCCGCTTTCTGAGATTCAAACCTCTGATGAACCTATCAAAGATCGGTCGCTACCTCCGAGTGCCTTGGATGACGAGCTCGATGATTCCTTCCTTCAAGAAATCGATGCTATATGTGAGCAGAAATCTGCGGCGAAGGAGAAGATGCCGGAGAAGCGTTGGGGTTTTGTTGTGGATAAGTACCATGAGTACTTGCAGAAGTTGAATGATGCGCAAAGGGAGGCAGCTTGCGCTGATATTTCTGTTCCGTTGATGATCATTGCAGGCCCTGGAAGCGGGAAGGTCTGATCGCTTCTTGACATCTTGGGTTCTTTAGGTTTTTGTTGTCTCATTTTGTTGATATCTTTGTTCGTAGACATCAACTATGGTTGGCCGTGTCCTTACGCTGCTTCAAGAGGTATTGCGCCAAATTCATAACATTCTTTGATCATTCTTTGAAATTGCACTGCTAATGTTGAACCCCTCACCTTTTAAATTAGGGTATTGCACCGGCCAACATCCTGGCGATGACTTTCACAACAGCTGCAGCATCAGAGATGAGGGATCGGATTGGGTTGGTGGTCGGGAAGGAGGTGGCGAAGGAGCTCTCAATCAGCACATTTCACTCATTCTGTTTGCAGCTCTGCCGGTCACACGCAGGAAAGTATGCCAGCTTGTCAGTTTTAGTAATTATCTTTTCTTGATTGGGCTGCTTTCATGAAATCTCAGACTGGATTGCACACCTTTCTTACATTCATATATAAAGCTTATCTGAAGAATCTTGTTGGTAGGTCTTCATACATGACGCATTATAGGAACATTAACTTGCTTTTGGATTGGTTGGAATGGTCACTGTTTCTTGTTTGGGTTCTGTTTATGAAATATATTTGCTCTGCTCATTTTCTTGTCATTTATGTATAAATCTGAACTTGCCCTAGATATGAGCTCTAACTGAAGATGTTTACTTTGCACTTCCACTAATATTTGACAATCACAACAATAAGCTGCATTTGATTTTGAAGTTGCTCTCCTCGAAATGTTATCTCCTGATGATTTATTGAATGAATGCACCCAGTAACCTACATAAATACAGGTTGGGGCGTACCTCTGAGTTTCTAATTTATGGGCACGCGCAGCAAAGGAGAGCAGTTATTGAGGCTCTGCGGCTAGCAGAGAGTGAATATCAGGATGGACAAGATAAAATTCACAAGTTTGAGAAGACTTATGGTGATTGCAATGCCCAAACTTTTAAAGAGAAGTCAAAAAAGTGGCAAAAGTTTGTTACCCAGGTACACATTTTGTTGCAGTTGCACTCTTTATGTTGTTATGACTTCAATTTAGTGAAAGCACCATGAGGCATCTGAATAACACTAGAGTATTGTTTTTTGCTCATTTAGGCCCAAGATTAGCTAGCTAATCCATAGACAAGGAGAAGTAGTTAGCAAGTTATAGATATAGAAACTATGATAAATTTTCATATGTGGCCACTTGCACACAATTGCTGTTGTGCTAAACACAAACTTTATTCTAGTTAATCCATATGACTTGGATATGGGGAAAGCATTATGATGCCTTCGAATAGCACTAGAGCATAGTGATTCAGTTACATTAGTAGCAATTCTAGCTAATCCATATATAAGTAGTAGACAGAAAGTTGTACGTATGGAAATTAGAATAAATTTGCATATGTGGCTACTTACGTGCAACAGTGCTTGTGCTTAGAACAAGCTTTATTCTAGTCAATCTATATAATTTTTTTTTTTAAAAGCATTATGAGTCCTCTGAATAACACAAGAACATAATTATTTGCTCATTGAGGTCCCGTAGTAGCAATTCTAGCCAAATCATGTACAAGTAGTAGGAAGTTATACGTACAGAGTGAATTTTCATCCATGGCTACTTGCATATAACAGAGCTTGTGCTTTGCATGAAATTTATTCTCTCTCTTTTAAACAGGGTTACGGACATTGACATCTCTGTTAGAATGGATATGAACAATGTTCTGTGCAGGTGTTGCATTCCTCGAACAATGCATTAGAATGTAAAACTTAAGTTTTGGTACTTATACATGCAAGTTTTGCTTTCAGGCAAAAGCTTCTGGGAGAACTCCTGAAGATTCTGAAAAATTGGGTGATAAAATAGGAGTAAGAAATCTTATTTTTTATGACCATACTGCCAACTTTGCCAGAATTTTGAACTGTTAGCTTTGTTTTCTGAAACAGGCAGCAATTCTTCGAAATTATAGCCACATCCTGGCATCATGCAATGCTTTGGATTACCATGACTTTATTAGCTCTTCTGTGAAATTGCTCAGTGATTTCCCTGAAGGTTTTATTCTTTTCCAATCTGTTCTTGATGTAAAATGATGTTTACACCACTTTTTTTCTCTGATAGTTATTACCTTCTTTTCTATGCCCAGTGTATCAGGAGTGTTTAGGCACATGGAAAGCTATACTAGTGGATGAGTTTCAGGATACCAGTTCTATGCAATACTGTTTATTGAGGATTTTGTCCTCTCATGGCCATGTAACCATTGTGGGTGATGAAGATCAGGTGCCGATTGCCAACAATTCTTATTTCTGCATTTTTAAGCATCTAATTTATTTTCTCAAAACTGGATATGATTTACTATTCTAAAGTATGAGGTTTTTGAGTTTCATTTTCTTTCAGTCCATATACAGTTTCAATGGTGCTGATATCTGTGGATTCAATTCATTTCGTGAAGATTTTCCAACTCACAAAGAGGTCATAATGAAGTTCTTCCTTATGATTTCTCACAATGTTTAGGCCTTGCTCTTGTTTACTTAAACTATCAAGCATGACTTATCAATGGTCATAAGATTTGCTGCAGCTTCTTTATGATTCAGACTTTATTTTTTTCCTTTGAAAATTACAGATCCGATTGACAAAGAATTATCGCTCTACTGGGTGTATTGTTGCAGCTGCATCATCGCTTATCTATAATAATGCCAAGCGTTGCAAACTAAAGCAAGTTGAAACAGATAATTCCATTGGCTCTAAAGTATCCTTCTCAGGGTTCTGGTTTTCAAGGCCTAAAAATTTAATAGCAGTTTGTTATTCATAACCATGCACATATTCTCAAGCAAACTGAAATGATTAAATTCTTTGATCCTTCACATTATTCAAGATAATTGTTAAAGAATGCCACAGTGAAGATTCAGAATGTGCTTATATTGTGGACAAAATCTTGGAGACAACATCTCAAAATTTAACTGACAAGTGTTCCTTTGGTAAAATAGCAATTCTTTACCGAAGACAGGTGTAAATTCATATGTCATGTTAATATTTTATTTTGATGATATGTGATTATAGCATATTTCTCCAATTTTACATGTAGGTATCTGGCAAAGCCTTTCAAATGTCCTTCCGGAACAGAAAAATTCCCTTCAATGTTCATGGTGTTGCATTTTATAGGAAAAAGGTTGCTTTTGTTTTCCTTTTCACATTGGTCAATTCATAACATTTTTGAAAATATTTTTTTATGATATATCAGTGGTAAATACCCTGTAGCATTAGCAAATGGTTTATGTGAATTGTTGAAATTATGCCCTGCATAGTGTTAAATGTAGGCTATTGTTTACCATTTTAAAATATATACAATGTTATTAATTTGCTAAAAGTGTCATGTTGTAACCATGCAAGAGTTGACAAATTTTGTTTCTTCTTGATTATACAGGTTATCAGAGCCATTATGTCCATACTTAGAACAACACTGCCTGGTTGTGATGATAACTCGTTTCAGAGGGCATTTAAGGCACTTTTGCCAATTGACAAAGAAGAGAAGAAAAAGGTATTCTCGCTGTTTTTGTCACTTACCTACTTATTTTCTTCTATTGTGTTCCTTTCTTTTCCATGTAATAATCAATATCCAGTTGCTTCAACTCTCATATTATGCAGATTATTGAATATGTTGAGAAAGTATCTACTGTCAGGAATTGTAGCTTTATATCAGCTGCCAGTGAGATCTTTGACGCAAAGATTTCTGGTACATTTAAAAGGTATTTTCATATACATCTTTGGAGACGAGAAAAATGAACTTCATGGGTTTTTTTTTTTTTAACTTAGACTTAGCATGGTGCTGTTTTTGTCTTGGTAGTCATTTTTCCAATTTTGTATTGTTCAGAGGAGAATAAAGAATGTGCAAGTGTTAATTTCCTTTTCCTTTGGAAGGTGTCACTTCTTCTGCTCTCAACTACCTTAGAAATCAGTAGTTGAGAGCAGAAGAAGGATAGAAAATGTGATCAGTGGAGGAAATAGGATTGGACTTGTTAGTAAGAGATGGAAGATTGGACCTGATAGTTTGGAGTTTGGTTTGGAAACTGAGCCAACTTCCAAAACATCCATGTGCAATTAATTGCCTCTGTCTTCTTCTTTTTTTGGGGTTCATTATTGAAGAAAAACAAAAAGAAAATTGCAAAGGTTGAAAATGTCAAAAGACTAACAATTGAAAAGAGGGCTACTTTATGACTTGCTTAGTTCTTGCAATACCTATCCAAATCAAGTATTGGCAGGCTAACTAGGGGTATGCATCGGGAGAAAGGTCTGCTGTTATTGAGATATGTGGAGAAACAGATTGCAGGGGGCAACTCACCTGCATGAAGTTGGAATAGCTAGTGTTTGTCGGTCAATCATTAATGGTGAATTCATTTCCAGACTTTGTGTGCACTTTGTGTAACACTACGTAAGCTGGCTATAATGTATTAGAACTAAACATGCTTTTGCCTATCGTGGATAATGATGCATCTTAAGTATTGATCATTTTGGTTCTAGAGGGGAGTAGAGCATAAAATTGGATTATGAACTAAAATTTATAACTTTGATTTTGTTAATAAATTATTCAATTTGCCAAGTTCAAGGAGTATTGTATAGTGCTATGGAATTAATAGAGAAGCATGAGGTTCTATTTCTTTAGTTTGTATGCTGTATCCTATTCAAGACAAACCAGGAAGGCATTTTCTAGAACATCTTAAAGGTGCCATTTTCTTTCTCTATACTTTACTGCTATTTTTATGCCCATGCCATTTTCTCCTTCTTGATATAGGACTCAACTCACTCACGGACGGAAGGTTTTGTCTACATTAAGTATGCTCACAAGACTTGTTCAAAGTGTAAGTAAACGAGTATCCTTGGCTTCCTAAAGGTTTATTTATTTATTTTTCTTAATGAACCTATATTAGGATGCACAGGTGCTTATTGCATACTAGAAGTGCAAACAAAAGATCAACTCGATGCCATTCTCTTTTTTATGTAATGGGAAGCCATTTTGGATTGAGTGCACATAAATTAATATGTTAGTACAAGAGTTTTGTAAATTCTAGGATTTTAAGAACTTATTTACTAAAATCACTTTATGAGAGGATTTCCTTTATCAAGAAGAATATAAAATTAGCTAAAGCACCCTTTTCCCCCAACAATATTAGGAAATGCTTGTTCCTATTAATTTTAATGACATATTATGAACAAATGATCAGATATATGATTAGTGTGATAGTTTTGATGCATAACAAATGAGAATTTCTTTTATATTTTTGAATATTGATCATATGTTGGTGTTGCCAGGAAAAGTCTATCTCAGTGGTTATCTCTTCTACAGCAAATCTGCTACCCCAGGTATATATTAGATTATGTGCATAAAGGTGACTTTATTTATTTACTATGTCCTACTCAATTATTTCAATGGATTCAAATACTTCTAATCTGAAATGCACCAGGTCCTTGCCTTGTGAAATGGCTAGTCAATGATAATTCACATTATTGTGACTTTGTTATAAAGGCTGAAATGTTATCTCCCTTGCTCAAGTTTGTCGTCAGCATTTTCAACCACAAATGTGCTTAATTTTTTAGTGAACTCCATAGTGCTTATACATGCATTCCAAGCATAATATATTGTGGATCTTGCCATGCTTTAGTTATTTTTTCCCTTTAGAGATAATAACCTACAGATCTAATCAGAAGGTGATGTTGATAAATTGATCAATCCCCCTTGGTAATAGTGTTTTTAGAAATGATGTGAATCTGTTTTGTACTTTTTGTTTGTCTCCAATGCAAGAGATGCTTACCATTTGCAGAAATATCTTCTTGAACAACGTGCCGTGGTTGATGTGGAAGGGGGGAAGCTACTTAATGAAGATAATGATCTAAGATCCGTAAGTTATTGCTACAATCTAGTCTTGTAAAGTTTAAAATTTCTTTTTTTAAACTCATTTCGAAATATTCATCCATGAGTTATTGGTCCACTTCAATTCTATATATGTATAATTGAGAAAACATCGTTGTTTCACACTTTTATGCATAATTGAATTACTAGAAGTGACCATATCAATTGTTTGGGAAAGTGATTTCCCTTCATGAACTAGCAATTCCAATTAGTCTTGGGTGTCATTAGCAATTCATATGGTTACTTTTAGTGATTCAATTTGCAAATTATGAATTCATCATCTCTTTTATGTTCCTTCCTAGTTATATTTATATGCTACTTGCATTCTCATTGTGGAATTCTTCAACCATTTCTTTGTTTTACTTGGCATGAGGTTTTGTAATAGTGAAATCTTTTCTTCCTGATCTGGTGATTATGTGGATTAGTGGAATCTAAACTTCTGTACTTGTGGCAATGTAACTATATAATCCCTGATAAGACTAGATTTCCTCAAGACTAACCAAATAATTGGATTGATGCAGGTCCTCCAATTCCTGTTGGATGATGTTTCCAATTTCTTAACTGCACATTTTACTGATGTAGATGGAGAATCTAAAATAGAAGAAAAAGGTTGCCTTAATATTCTTAAGGCATTCATAGATTACATATCCGAGAGAGAAACTGAAAATTTTCGGTCTAGAAGGCAAGAAAATGAGAATTCTGTTACATTGACTACCATTCACCAGGTTATTCATTGAGAAACGAGCTTACGTGAATTTCATTTAAAGGATAACTCATGAATTCCTATTGCACTGATTAAAATATGTTTTTGCAGTCAAAAGGTTTAGAATGGGACATAGTATTTATTGTGAAGGTATGCCCTGACTGGTCTCATATGTATTGGATTCGTAAGCAAGCATTTCATTCTCATGTTCTTGAACTTCTGTGAGTTTTACTGTCCTTAGCATACTCATGCTGTTACTTAAGTGGAGGCAATGCATGTTTAGTGTCAACGCAATGAGTGCCACAATTGTTTCTAAACAACAGGAGCAAATTGTCAGGAGTCTATGGGTGTTTGGGTCACTCTGGCATTCAGCCCTGATTATAGGCCTTTGAATGATGTTATGCTCGTATCAGTTGTACATAGTTGTGTGAGATGTGGTATATGTAATTGTGGTGAAATTACTTGGTGGAATTTAAGCTTATAGAAGATGATTCATGCCTTGACGGACATCGAAAAGCTAAAAGAAAATAATAAAGATAATGAAAGTGAACTAATACTGTCCTGAACTATTATGCAACTATGCATATTAAATAATCGATTTGTTTACACCATTTTGGCTCATAAGTTCTTATGAAATTTTATCAATCAAATTTTATGCCCATTGTCTATATTAGTTTTCATAACCTTTTATACTAATACCACATGTAGGCAAATGACTCTGAAATTCCTTTGTTGCATGAGTTCAACGGCATCGTAAAGGAAAGTGGATCAACTCTAGAGGTAACCTTGCTATTTTGTTCTTTTCTTCAGTGACGTTAAATTTGTAGTATAAAGTGGCTTGAATATATGCAATATTCTATTTTTTAGGAAGAGCGCAGGCTATTTTATGTTGCAATGACACGAGCTCGCAAGAAGTTATACATCTCGTACATTATTATGGGTGCTTATTGTCAGGTAAACATTCACACCTATCTTTGGTGTAACTTGCCGCATTCGTTGAGATATACGTGGGTAATCCGAGTTTCTCCTTCAGTTGTTACAGCCTTCTCGCTTTCTCAAAGAAATTCCACAGCACCTCCTAGAGATTCAGGTATGCCATATTAGCTGCAAGTTTGTTATTTTACCAAATTTTGATATGGAGAAACAATACATGATATATCATAAAATACCTAGTATTCATGAATTGGAACTTCAAATTCTGATCAGTTAGATCAGTTTGGCTATGTTATTCAAGACTATCATTCTAAATACATCATTAGAGACCTTAAGTTATTTTCTATTTCAGTGGATTTTACACCTTTAGTCGATTTCATTCACAAATCGATAGCAGTTGCTGAGAACTTTATGGAGTTGCATCAGTCTAAGGCGAGTAGGAACAACCTGAGAAGGAGTTATACAATTATAATCTTGTATCTTCCCCCAAGTGATTCAGGATGAAGTAGCTATTGCCATATTGCTGATTGTCTTTACTATTACAAGATGTCTTTGGGGGCTTGCAACCTTGTCTAGCTTCATAATTATTATATAAAGTTGCATATCCGTGCTGAATTTTCTCTTGTCCACTGCATGTTTTCTAGGCTGAGGCCACTGTAAAAGAAATAGGAAAATCTCCAGATTTAGCTAATTTAGGTTCACCACAACGTGAGCCACCCATTGAGGTTGATCATGAGAGAACTCTAAATGTTAGACAAGTCAAAAGCATTCCATCTGCTTTGGATGAACCGACTGAGATATGCCGTGGAAACAACTTCTTGCAAAGGTACTTTTGTTAATTTGAACAGCATCTTGAACAGTGCTTGGGCATTCTTCTGGCTGTGGGAGCTGTTTTTTGTTATTATTTCTGATAGGCATGATCTTATAGGTTCAAATTGGAGGAGCGAACCATTGTATCTCATTTGTTTCATCAATGGGCCAAAAAACAAGCATTTCAACATCCAAAGCGGCTGCTTGATAAGGTATCATCTTTAGTTGCTGTCCGTAAGTTGCAAGTGTGCACATGGATTTGCTGGGCAAATTATATCATCACTGAAGAGTTTTCAGTTCAAACTACATTCCCTTTCTTTGTTTGTTTATAGTCATATGAGAAAGTTGTTGGATACTATGCTTTGTGATACTTAATAACATCAGTTCCTTTTCAATTTCCTCTTATCTGCAGGTCTGCTTTGTAATTGATGAGCGTTTGACAAGCAAAATGAATAAGCACAAGGTGTTGCATTTGTGATATCGTAAAACTTTCTATTATAACATGAACATGTTTCTAAGAGTAGTCAAGCATCTAAGAATAAATAGTTGGTATCTTTGCAACTAGAAATCTTTCCAAAAATAAACTAAAAGAATCAGTAATAATTACCATATATGACAAAGCACTTTTATTTTTATCACTGAAAAAAAATTATCATATTTTATTGACTGATTTTACGGTGTACTTTATTTTGTATCACGGTAAAGAAAGGTATCATATTTTCTTGACTGATTTTGTAGGATACTCTGCGGTCTCTCAAATCATGTTTAAATGATGATGAAGCTTTCCAATATGCACAATATGTAAGTTGATAAATCCTTGCCGCTGATTTGTTGATAAATCCTTGCCTCCTCGTAAAAGGCCAGTTCAAAGCAACATGATTTGTTTCAGGTTCTAAGATGGGAGAAAATTCCAATTGACCAGCGTACTCACTTAATGCGGGAAAAACAGGTAAACCATTAGCAAAAGTAACAGTGCACTCTTTTGTTCGTTGCTTAACGTGATGCACATGAAAATGACTTAATATATGCGTTAATGCTTGTCATCTTTATCCTGCTTCTGTGTTTGGCCTCAGGAGCATTTTCAGAAACAACGAATTGAAACCTCAATGGGATCATTGGAAGCTACTCCAAAGCAGGTTTGCATTTTAAGAATTATTTGACCCAATCTGAGTAAGTGATTCATTGTTCTCCATCCTTTCCACAGATTGCTTATCTACATAAGCTGGGTTGCACAATCGTGCCTTCTTCCCGTCTTCATGCTTCAAGACTGATAGAACAATATAAATCTTTGTGAATAAGGATGACCATTGATCATGCATGGGAGAAATTAGCAAACTGCATTTTCATGATGTTTTATTAGAGAGGAAAGAGCGCATTTACCGTTGTTGTTAAGGACGTTCAAGGCGAGGATGCAGCGTTATTCCCTGTGGCAGAACAAGAACAGCAGCAGTATAAAACTTTTTACAGGCAACAAATTTCTCAATTGCAATATGATTGTAAATAGTTTAGTATCCGGGTTTTCCCCGTGATAGAACAAGAGCAGCAGCAGCAGGAGGAGAAAACTTTTACAGGCATCAAATTTCTAAATTGTAATATGTTTGTAAATAGTTTAGTGCCAGGGTATCGCAAGCTTGTATAACAACAGAGCACATGCACTATCATGTGCAACCACAGAAACAAATACATCCTCCACTAAATATATGCTAACGAATGCTAAAAAATATGAAGCAAGAAAAAAAAATAGCGCCCATCACATGAATACGTACACAACGGGCCTTTGTTGAGTGAACGACTGCGATGTGTCATTTGGTTAGGCCGTCTGTTAGATGTTAATGGGCTGCCGTCAAGACTATATTCAGCTGAGACGTCCGTTCTCAAAGTTTGGCATGATCCGTAACAGGCTGTTATTGGCCCTCGCTAAGCCATTCTCTTAGATGTCCTTGGGCCGCAATGGGCTGTCCGCGGGACGTCTTCCTAGTGACCTATCATTGGGCCGCAATGAGCAAGTACTGGGCCGTTGTTGGGCCTTTACATTGGGCAGTAATGGCTGGTACTGTGCCGTTGTTGGGCCTTGCCATTGGGCCGTAATGGTCCGTAGTGGGCTGATACTGGGCCGTTGGTGGGCCTTGAAATTGGGCCATAATGGGCGGTTACTGGGCCGTTATTGGGCCTTGACAATGGGCCGTAGTGGGCTGGTACTGGGCCGTTGTTGGGCCTTGCCATTGGGCCGTAATGGGCTTGTACTGGGCCGTTATTGGACCTTGCCGTAATGGGCCGTGATGGGTCGGTACTGGGCCGTTGTTGGGCCTTGCCATTGGGCCGTAATCGGCTGGTGCTGGGCCGTTATTGGACCTTGTCGTTGGGCCGTAGTGGGCTGATACTGGGCCGTTGGTGGGCCTTGAAATTGGGCCACAATGGGCTGATACTGCGCCGTTGTTGGGCCTTGACAATGGGCCGTCATGGGCTGGTACTGGGCCGTTGTTGGGCTTTGACATTGGGCTGTCATTGGGCCGGTATTGGGCTTTGACATGGGCCACTGTTGGGCTTTGAAATTGGGCCGTAATGGCCTGATACTGGGTCGTTGTTGGGTTTTTCAAGTGGGCCGTCATGTGTTAGAATTGGGCCGTAATGGGCTGATACTGGACGGCTGTTTGGCTTGGCATTGGTCCGTTGTTGGGCTATCTGATCGATGTCATTGGGCTATTGTTGGCAAATACTGGGCCGTCGTTAGACGTTCTCATGGGCTGCAATGGAGTCGTCTTGCGTTAGTGCAGGATCGTGGGTTAGTACTGCACCGCCGGCTATCTAGTGGGCTATTATAGGCCATAGTGGGCTGCTACTGGGCCGTCGTAGGCTTTCGCATTAGGCCATGTCGTTTTCGGCCACTTTCTGGACTTTCTGATGGGCTCCTTTTAGATCATACTGCACCCTTATTGGTCTTCCAAGAGTCCCGCATCATGTGATATTGTGCCCTTAACGAGGCCAAGTTGGGCTGCAGCAATGGGCCATAAAGAACTGTTATTGAGGCGTATTTGTTTTCTTATTGGGCTGTTTTAGTTTTTAGAGACTTTTTTCATAGTGATCTTCACTTAAATAACTATCTCAAGTATTCAAGGTGGTTTTTATTTTGGCCGACGGTGATAGAAATCTTTTTTTGATAATTAATTAAATGTTGGGACTACCGTAAGTAAAAAATCTTGTTTGAGACGGGAGATGGGAATAAAAACAGTTTTTCCTTTTCATTGTCATTCTCCTGTTAGCTTTCCATCCATGTTAAGTACGTCTACTTTTAGTTAATAAAAGTCAAGCCTGGCCAAATGCACATTTGATAAGTCTCAAAATACCCCGCATCCAAATTTTAAATACAAAGAGTAAAGAAAACTACGACATCAACACATTCAAATGCTAGTACTATATTAGCATGCAGTGTGGAACTGGAACACTACACTACCATACAACCTTATACTCGTATTTATCGCCATTAAAATTCCCCATCTACACTCACAACAATGCTCCAGTGCCATACATACGTCATATTGACAACATTCTATCATACACTTACATCCATCCCTGGCTTATTCCTACAAGGATCTCCACCATTACTCTCTCTCTCTCTCTCTCTCTCTCTCTCTATATATATATATATATATATAATTATTGATATGGATAATGCTCTCTCTTTATACATGCATACATACATACATTGATCCTGAATTTATTTCGGGGAAAATAAGTTTTGATACAAGAATAAATAAATAATTTTAAATAGATTTCAAAACTAAAGAGTCTGTTCTTAGTTTTGTAGCTATCTACGCCTCTTCGGTTCAAGAACCTTACTCTCGCTCCTTTCCTAGTTTAGAAACTATTTACACACTTGTGGGTTTAAGAAGCTTACCTTCACCTTCATCTGAAACTATAAAGTATAAACCACTCTACCTCTATCTTTGTAACCAATTCTTACCTCTCTTATCTTGCGTTGCAGGTCTATTCTAACCATAACTCCCAGACAAACAAGTACAATACCCATTTATGTTCAATTATATTTGAACGCCATGCACACAGATGCACAACACACAATGGCGCATGAATGCAGGATCAGTCTGTACGATTGGATAAAACAGGGCAATACTCATCAAGGATGGACAAGGATAGATAAATGGATAGATGGATGGAAGTTTGTATAAGTATATGACTGTGCCCTATGTGCTGTGTCTAGTAGTCGTCTGGACACATACTCCGGATATCAAGATGAGGCAGTCAGGTGTGCATTAGATGTATGTTGTATGCATCTAAATGTTAAAAACTGTTGGGATACATCAAGTTAGATGTAAGAATAAAAAAAGGCAAGCTACATGATTAGATATGGGTGGGGTGTATCTCTATACATGCTTGTGGTTATCTGGTATGAGATCAAAAGGCATCCGAACAACTGCTCTCGGAGCTTATTTCCTCTTGGCATATGGGGCTTATCAATAGGCTTGGTCTATTGGAACTTGTCTAACCATCTTACACCTAAATTAAGCATCAAACATACAGGGGATTGAACATCTTACACCTAGATTGAGCCTCAAATATATGAAGGACTAAACTTTTTTACACCTATATTAAGCACTAATATATAAAGGAGTAAATTGTCTTGCGCCTAGATTCAAATAGACAGAGGACTAAGCATCTTAAACCTAGATTCACAAGATGTGATTCAGACTAACGAGTAAAGATGCCCTAGAAGCTAATCCTAAAGGAGAGCAAGCATCACAAAATTGAGATGAAAATCAAATTATGCAGAGATAAGAAAAACCAAACTTACACTGTTTTCATTCCGAGGCAGAACACTGCAATGGATGAATAACTTCTGTGGATGCCAAGCAACCATGTGCACCATCCTCTTCACCTAAAACCATTTAGATGCTCCACCCATATCTATATAAACCATTTTCATCTGCAGTTGTATAAAATAGTACATAATATGGCCAGAGAAGTAGTTTGCATGAAAAACTGCTCCCACAGATTATAATATAAAAAACGAATTACAATATAATCCAGAGGGACAGAAGAACCGGTAAATATCTGATCTTCAGTGTATTCAAGGAATGAGTAGCACTAGTCATGAAAAGGGACATATAACTTAAAGTCTTAAACCATGACATAAAATTTCCCCAAGTCAGTGAGAACAGGGGGCAATTTTTGTTGTTTTCTTACTATGGATGTATAAGGCCATAAGCACTGTCTAATATCTTTGTTCAAGTTTAGTTGATAAAAGTACATTCTAGTCCCTAATCTTGATTACATTCAATAGTTTCATGATAGCAAGCAACAAAGCAACCAAATTCTACATACAAAAAGAGAGATCAACTTTCTCATAGTCAGAAATTAAATGTGTATCAATTAATTAATCAATCACCAAAACTGAGAAAGTATTACACACTCAGATATACTTAAAACTTCAAAAACATGCTAACATTTGACCTAATTGTCAATTCAACAAATTTAAAGGGGTTTACCATTCTTCATTACATGCCAAATTTCCTCAATGACATAAAAATGGAAGAACCCATTATTATACAAAGGATTTGGAAATCTTCATGGTGGTATAGCTAAATAAGATATTGCCAAACCTGGTAATTTTTTTCCAACTCAAAGCAATCAAGACTAATGTTTCTCCCACCATTCGCTAAATCAGATATTTACCAAACCTGGTGTATTTCAAATCAAAGCAATAAAGACTAATGTTTGTGTCACCATCAGCTGAATGAGATATCACCAAACCTACTACTTTTCAACTCATAGCAATCAAAAATGGTGTTTTTGTCACCATTCACTAAATAAGCTATTACCAAACGTTTGTATTTTTCATTGATTCAAAGAATCTAGACAAATGCTAGTGTTATCATTCAAACTGAGATTTTAAGGATCCATAGCTTAAAGATACTTGGCGACAAACTTATCTTTTTTGCTTTGATTAATTAATTGATATCTCATTCAGCTGATGGTGACACAAACATTAGTCTTTATTGCTTTGATTTGAAATACACCAGGTTTGGTATAGCTAAATAAGATATTGCCAAACCTGGTAATTTTTTTCCAACTCAAAGCAATCAAGACTAATGTTTCTCCCACCATTCGCTAAATCAGATATTTACCAAACCTGGTGTATTTCAAATCAAAGCAATAAAGACTAATGTTTGTGTCACCATCAGCTGAATGAGATATCACCAAACCTACTACTTTTCAACTCATAGCAATCAAAAATGGTGTTTTTGTCACCATTCACTAAATAAGCTATTACCAAACGTTTGTATTTTTCATTGATTCAAAGAATCTAGACAAATGCTAGTGTTATCATTCAAACTGAGATTTTAAGGATCCATAGCTTAAAGATACTTGGCGACAAACTTATCTTTTTTGCTTTGATTAATTAATTGATATCTCATTCAGCTGATGGTGACACAAACATTAGTCTTTATTGCTTTGATTTGAAATACACCAGGTTTGGTATAGCTAAATAAGATATTGCCAAACCTGGTAATTTTTTTCCAACTCAAAGCAATCAAGACTAATGTTTTGTGTCACCATCAGCTGAATGAGATATCACCAAACCTACTACTTTTCAACTCATAGCAATCAAAAATGGTGTTCTTGCCACCTTTCACTAAATAAGCTATTACCAAACGTTTGTATTTTTCTTTGATTCAAAGAATCCAGACAAATGCTAGTGTTATCATTCAAACTGAGATTTTAAGGATCCATAGCTTAAAAATACTTGGCAACAAACTTATCATTCATAAAAAAGACACTTAAAAGCTTAAGAAATTGGTTTATTCTGGAACAAATGCAAAGTCTAGTAATCAAGTCGGGAGTGATGACTCGAGCGCATACCTCTAGATAGAGACACAAAAAGAGAAAAACCCTAACAATGGCAACTCACAAACTATCTTGTGTAGAAACCCTAGAAAAAGTATGGAGGTATAGCTCACTGTGCAGAAATCAAAAGCATACATGCAAACCATTCATTCATCAAGAAAATAAGGAAACCCTAGAAAATTATCCAAAAAAACCTAGAAAAATAATTAGAAAATTTAGAAAACCATCCAAAAAGAAAAAGAAAGAAAGAAAACAGAGCAAAAGAGTCGGAGGGGTAGCTCACAGCGAGGTAGGTCGTCGGTGCCGATCGGATCCTCAAGGTAGTTGTGTCAGTGCGTTCTTATTCTCTCCAACGCCCCGATCGGATCCATGATCAAAGATGCTTCATTCTCCGGCGAGATCTATACATCTATATCTTCGATCGGGATCTTAGGAGCCTTCGGACACCAGCAATGGGGTCGCGAACGCCCGACGGTTCCCTGCGGAGGCTACGTGGACGACCTCCGCCATCGGAGATCCCGGCGCGACGAACCCTAAACACGAGCGCGCGCGCGCGAGAGAGAGAGAGAGAGAGGAGATGATATCCAAATCCGATGAACGGAATATTTTGCATTTGAGTCCTTATAATCTAGGACATTTACAAATGGGTGTTTTCCCATAATAACCAGACTAATTTTTAAAATTTTGAAAACTATTTTATTTATTGCAGGGTAATTATGGAAAAAAGCGAAAACACCCTCACATAAAAAAATATTTATCAGAAGTTTTTCCGAAAAATTACCATATTGAAGGAAAACCCTTATTTTTTTAAAAAAAACAATATCTATATTTGAAAGCTTGTTTTCATAAACCAAAGCCCACAATTCCACCCAGAAATTACCCTCTGTTTATTAAAAAAAATTTTGAAAAAAAATTTGTAAAACTTCATCAAAATTTTTAAAAAAAAATAATAATAAACCACTAATACATTAAAAAAAATAACTGATTACCAAAAAAAACTGAGAATACAAACAAAATTTATGTATTAAGGGCATATATTAATTTTTTAAATATATACATTTTCACCCATACTAGGGTTTGAATTCAGAACCTGACCCACACCAGGACTTTTCGGCTAAAAAACTAAAATGCTGTTTATTGTTTTTCAAAATAAATCCCTTACCATTCTTGCTGTCTCTGTCTCTGTCTCCGTCTCCAGATATACAATCAGAATTAATGAATTGCCCTTTTCCAGCACATAGTTGCAGAAAAACTGCATTCCCATTTTGAAGTTTCATGATCCCTGTTTATGAACAATGTTTTTTTTGTTTCTGTGTAATCATACAGAGTGAAGGTGTTATTGATAGCAGACAGCCAACAACCTTGACTGCAGTGCTGGCCATGACAATCACATTTGAGGATTTAGTTGTTTAATCACTTTTCTAAAATACACTTCCACTTTTAATTACAGTTATTTATTTGCTATATATATATATATATATATATATATATATATATAATATATATATATATATATATATATATATATATATATAATGCGAAAACCAACTACCTTATAAAAGAGGTTATTGGGAGATTTATTTATTTATTTTTATTTTTATTTTTTAGGTAGGACCACAAGTGCCAATCCTCAGAGGTGTACACGGGTGGGAGAATTGTCACAATATTCTCACCCTTTTGAAATTGGAGAGTGCAGTAAGGGGAATCGAACTCGTGTCTCTCCTAACAAGAGGACCATGATTGAGTAAATGAATTTTAAATTCTTTGAAAGTAACTCATCCAAAGGCAAAACTACTTGAGCTGCCAAATAAAACACTACTTCTGTACACTAATTCAAATATGGTCACAAATATGTTTTCAGACAAGTTGAAATTCTTGCATCATTGCTCAAGAGTGACTTCCTTATTTTTCATGTTATGTATCTTGGTCCCAAACTTGGAAACAAAATTTCTTTCTATTGACTTTCATTGCTAAATACATTGTATAGTTTCTTGAAAACAAACCAACAAACATCAAAGCAGTTTGTCTCAAATTGTGAGTTCTTGGTTGAATTTCTGCATGATTAATTATTATCTTCAAAAACATCAGTTTCAAATTTAGCATGAAAGATAGGCGAAAATATTGACTAAACAACACAACCATGTTTTATTTTCCAGCACGTTAAACACATAAAACAATCAAATCTTTGTATCATCAGAACTCAGAGAGTTCTTTTCCTTCTAAATGTTCTCGGTGAGATATTTTTACAATGACATAACTTACTCGAAATCCGAAGAATACATTGCTTGACACATAACATGCTTTCAGAAAAGCAACTGAAAACTTAAAATTATAATATATATATATATATACAGAGGATGAATCCTCTGTGAACATTCATAGATTATTAATCTGTGAATATTGATTTGACCCGTTGGATTGAGATCCAGTAGTTTTTTTTTATTACGAATATACAATATTTACTGTGAAGTACAACCAAAAGTGGGATGAAGAGTATTCGGAGTGCCGTGCTTATAAATAGCGCACAAAAAAAGTAAAATATACAGTACCTATTTTAATCTAAACCTTGGGATATACAGTATTTTAATTTAAATCGTTCAATCTATTTGTTTGTACAGTAACTGAACAAATCACAACTGTTAACCCTATTTCTACTAACACCTATAGTATAAAATTTTTTAAAAAATCATCTCTATTACCAACCACTTCTGCGGATGTCCGCAGAATACCTTTTCTCATAGTGCCGTGCTTATAAATAGCGCACAAAAAAAGTAAAATATACAGTACCTATTTTAATCTAAACCTTGGGATACACAGTATTTTAATTTAAATCGTTCAATCTATTTGTTTGTACAGTAACTGAACAAATCACAACTGTTAACCCTATTTCTACTAACACCTATAGTATACAATTTTTTAAAAAATCATCTCTATTACCAACCACTTCTGCGGATGTCCGCAGAATACCTTTTCTCATATATATATATATATATATATATATATATATATATATATATAAAGCAAAATTTCTATCCTATCATATTCATTTATCAATAAAAAATGATTTATTAATTTTGACGGAGTTTTTATATTTTATACAATTAGGTAGAAATAACAAATCCTGAAAAAATTGATATATCCAATGCTTTTAATTAATTTTATCAATACCAATTGAAACATTAATGTAAAGACAATAACTACTATAACTTATTTTTGACATTGTAAAATTTGATTAAAAGAACAAAATTACTTTTAAATAAGTTTGTGAAGAATAAGACATCTTTGGGCTAAAAAAAATTTATTTCTAGTCTTCAATCTACAGATACAATATTGCTTCGAAATTTTGGACCAGGAAAAAAATATTATTTAATTAAAATTATTAATCTATCAAATATTTATAACTTGAGCTTTTACTTCATGCAGGGAAAGGCATACCGGTTTACCGGTTTTATATTAATCAAAATATTCTTAAGTTGTATTTAAAAGAAAGTAGTAGTACATGACATTGAGACATAAATTTACACATACGAGTCTCAAAACATATCATAGACTCCAACTATAAAGCAATGAAAGAAAATACAAGGAAAACTTAGAATAATTAATAAGATTATGGATCTTCAATAGATTGTTGTTGTTATCTCTTTAACAACTCATACTCATAGGACTTGTTGTTGGAGCATCAACCTCTTCAATGGCGGATCTAATCATCTTCTCCATTTGATAACAGTTCATCCCATCAACCTACACTCAAATAATCACAAATTTTAGCAAGCCAAAAAAAAAAAAAAAAAAAAGTTTATTCATCATCATGTGATTCAGCATGATATAAGACAAATTACCAAAATAAAAAGAAATCAAATCTCTTAATAGTGTGGTAACAAAGGAGCAAACAAACACGACATCTAACCCCAGATTAAAGCGTGTTTTTTTTTTGCCAAGATGAGCGGCCTAACCGCTAAGACAGGGGCGCGCATTCAATATTGGCAAAAAAAAAAAAAGATTAAAGCGTGTTAAACCGTATCTTAACATGTGTTTTTGGCACTGAAAAACAATAATTAGAAAGCATTCAATCTTAAAACTTTTTGACTTTATAAAACGGTTCCCATCAAGGGAAAGAAAATCAATTTAAAAGCTATATATTGATTGTAATAGGGCAAAGCAAATCATGTGACAAACGTGCTAATTAAATAAATAAATAAATAAATAAAACAGCAGCCATATATTCTAAGCATAAAACACATACATAAATTCTATAACAATTTGTTGTAATAAATCTTAGTTCATAGCAATGCTTTCAATCAACATCTATGTGAACCTCTTTAACTTTTGTGAACTGTTAGCTGAACCAGAATTTTAAACTGAGAAAAAGGGACCACTCTTTTTATGCTATGTTCCTCATCAATATTCCTTCAATAACTACAATGGCTAAACCTAGATAATTAAAATGAACTAGTATGTATTAAAAAAGAAAACATTAATATAGTGACCAATAAATACACATCTCATCAACTGAATTAGTAAATATGAATATTGATATATTAATTTGTTGTGAATTATATATAGATAATAATATGTTAAATTTTCATGAAAAGAGAGAGTACCTCAACAAAGAGAGTATGCAAGAGAGTGCTTGAAAGAGCAGTGAAGTTGGCAGTGATGACCTTGAGGTTTAGTGAATCAAAGACCTCACAAACCCTAACCATAGTATCTCTTTTCTTGTTACAAGTAACGCTTATATTCATGCATCTTTCTCCAAACTCACACACTCTCAACTGCATGCACCCAAATCATCATCAACAATTAATTATCACAATTAATAATTAATTAAACAAACTAGCACTGAATTTAATTTTAATTAATTACCTCAATGATTTCAATGATTGGAGAAACTACAGCAGAAGAAGAACAAGGGGAACAAGAAGAGCTTCTCATTATCTTGGTTCTTGGCTTCTTGCTGGGATTAATAATCAAAAATGGGTTTACAGTAAGGACCTGCATCTCATCAGTAATAACAAGCTTTCCTTTATCTTCTCTCTCTGCTGGTTTCAATCTCTCGTTCATGTCTGCCAGCATCTGTTTCTCTTGTCCTTGAAGCACTTTAATGTAATCAATTGCATCCTTGATTATTGAAGCTTTATCCAACTAATTAATCAAAATCAATATATTATTCAACCATGCATGCACCCACGTAAACTCAATCTGTAAATCAATCACATATACATACATACATATATATATTATTGAATACCTTAGTGATAGTAGGGACAAGACTGCGAAGAGCATAAAGACGATCATTGAGTTTGCGACGACGGTTTCGCTCCATGACGATGTTTTTAGTGGTGGAGGAGGAGGGGGGAGAAGCGCCACCACCTTCCGGTGAGCTTGAGTCATAACACTGTGAGTGTGAGAATATTGGTTGTTGCTCCTCATCAAATGCAAAACTAGTTTGATGAATAAATTCAAAAGATCTATTAATTAATGATAAATAAATATTAAGAAACATAAACGTTTAAGATATATATATATTAGATACCTTTCAACAAACTCATGATCATTCTCAAAGAAAGGCCATTGGTAGTCATCATACCCCTCCATGCTTCTCTTTAACTAGTGAAGATGAGCTCAAAGTGAGAGAAAAAGAGGTGGGGGTTGTGTGGATATTTATAATATGGAATACCACCAAGATGGTGGCCATATATATATGTGAACATAACAAAGAGCTAGAGAGAAAGATTGGAACAGCTAGAAGAGAGGGAGAGAGAGAATTGGCCACATACTCAAAGATAGAGTTGATTTGACTTTTAATTTTGCTTTCTACAGCTACGCGTGAAGACTCAATATATAATTACATTATTTTCATTATATATATATATATATATATAGTTGGCATTCTTAAATTTTAAATCTAGAAATATCCAAATAACGATTGGTTTCAAATTTCACAGCTACAATATATAATAGTGTCAAACAATAATTATACATAATAACTTTACACAATATCTATATAAATATTAGTCATTAAATAATAATTTAGTGATTGTTAATAAATATTTTTAATAAAAAATGCATCTGCCGATGTCCGCATATAGCATATCTTCTATATAGATGTATGTGAAAATATTAAATTTGCATGAAAATTTAATGTGTCGTGTATTGAATTTGTACATGTATATTGTTATTTTGTGAAAGAAACATTTTTGTATCTTTGTTGTCGTTCTCTTTCCTTCTCTTTGTTTTCTTTTGATCTTTATCTCACCCAAGGAAAAAAACAGGAAAAGTGGCAAGGGAGGGAAGGGAATACATTAATTTATTTTTATTTTTATTTTTACTTTTACTTTTATTTTTTAAAAAGAAATAAGTTTGATTCTAAAAGTTTTTGTATGCTTCCATGTAATTTCTAGCACTTGCACTTTAGTCATCAGTGAGAATGCTCATTTCATAAATAATTTAATTAAAATTACAAACATACTGATTTTATCCTAAATTTAAATTAAAATTTAATGGCTTGTTTACAAAAAAAAATAAAAAAAGAGGCTTTTATGATTTAAATACATATAAAAAAAAGTTTTGCCTACACAAACATCTCATTAAACATCCAGAACAATTTTACATAATAATAAAATTGCATATAAATTATTTATCTTCAAACGTGTGGCACATGTCTAATTAATTAGCATGATATATTTATTCTGAACAAAAAAAAATCAATTCATATAAGTATTTTTAAAAACATCAGCGAGTTTTTTTTATGAAAATAGAATGTCTGATGAAATTTCATTATTTACATTTAAAAAAAAAGTAAATGATTATTGATTCTTTTTGTCAAAGTTTCAAAGTCTTCAATAAGTTGATTTTGGTATCTATCATCTTTATTTCTTATCCCATGGCAACCATTCGTTTTATTCCTTATATATATATATATATATATATATATATATATATATATGAAAAAGTACATCAAAACTGTTTAAATAATTGACAAAGTGTAAAAGCGTTTGTAATTTGTTGCTGTCTAATAACCGGAAAATAAATACTTATAAGAATTAAGTCTTTGTCACCGTCCACTTTTGCATTTAAAGGCTGTTGCATTTTTGTGAGGGTGGTCAAGCCAAAGCAACATTTTGTTATGTGTTTTCAAACCATTCAATTTGATTTAGTGTTTTGTTACATTAATTTTTCTATGACCACTTCAGCTAGTTTTTATAATGAATGACAAATTTAAGAATAAATAAATAAATGCAATTAAAATAAAAATAATAATAATAAATATTAAAATTTTATTTTACTTTTTTTATGTTTTAATTTAGATGTGAGAATTTATAAGAATGGCAAGGTTGTAAAAACCGGACCGGACCGGCCGGTTCAACCGATTGAACCGGGAACCAGCCAATAAACCTGTCCGGTCCGGTTAAACATATAAAACACTAAATAACCGGACCGGACCGGCCAGTTAATGTATTTTTTTTAAATTTTAAAAGTTAAATATTTTCAAAAAACAAAAAGCAAAATATTATATACTTGTATTTTATTATATTCCTCATTTTTTATTGTTATTTTTTTGTTGTTATTGTATACTTATATTTTATTTAATTATTTACTTTTTAATATTTTTTGTATAATTGTATCCTTGTATATTTATACTGTGAAAAATTCAATTTTAAGTAGAATTGACATTTGACACTTTGTGACATTATAAAGGCAATTTGACTCTTGGCTTGAGTTTTGTAGACTTGTAGTTTTATATTAAATTTCTATTTTTCCCCATTTTTCTTATTTTTTTGGGATTATTTTAAAATTTTTTGAACTTTTATTTCTTTTTTGAAATTTTATTTATTTAAAAAAAATTAAAAAAACATAAAACCATTGAACCGGCAGGTTGAACCGGTTGGTCAACCGGTTCACCAACCGGTCCGGTTTTTAAATCCTTGATGGCCATAGATTGATAGAAAAACATAAAATAAAAAATAAACAAGTCAGCTATAATTTACAATTAACTTATCAAGGTGAGATAAAATATAATTGAAGCAAGACCAGATATCTGATTATCGAAAAAAATACTAATGTTAAGTTAATCACTCATCCATAGTTACGCTATAATTAAGGAAATTACCCTAAAATATCATCCTACAACTATAATGTCCAAGGAGTGGTGTTTTTTTCCCCTAATTTAGTTAAAAAGAATTTTAAAACTCACCTTTTTCCATTATTGTTTTTATTGTTGTATGTTATAAGACTATATGTTATTTTGGCAATATGTTTCCATACGGAGTATCAGCATTATATATATATATATATATATATATATATATATATATATATATATATATATATATATTTATTTATTTATTTATTATTATTATTTTTTTTTTACAAAGACGACAAACATCAAATCAAAAGGCAGACCCGTGGGGGGAGCCACCGCTTAAAGACCCCACAATACCTTTATCTCGTAACCCAAGACGAAACCCCTACGCAGTCACCTAAATACCAATAGATTAGAGGGTCATTGGTATATATATATATATATGGTAGAATATCCAGATTAATCCCTCTATTATAGTAAAAATGCCCTTTGAGTCCTCAAGGACAAATTATTACACTAAATGGGAAAATAGAGGGAAGGACAAAAAATAGTAGGAGGACTGAAATGACACTTTTATTGTAATAGAGGGACTAATTTGGATATTCTATTATATATATATATATATATATATATATATATATATATATGCACGCGCGGGGTCAACAGAAAGACTCAAGAGAGGTTAGTCAAAGCTACTTGGTGGCAGGTTTGACTAGTCAACGCCACCGGCCAATTTTCAATACTTTTATTCTTCTTAGTTGCCTGGTCCTGCATGCGTGTGCTGCATGTGCCTGCAATAATATATAATATTATAAAATTATTTCTGCTTAATTACCAGAAATTCATGCTTCCATGCACCTTCATTTGGACCTATATAGAAAAATGAATAATTTAGAGTGAAAATTAATTTGTAGTGATAAATTAATTACATAATTTTAGTTAATTAAAATAAATATTTTTAAGTTTAAATTTTTATCTATTTTATTATAAGAAAAACTTTTATAAGTAGTTCATTTCAAATTCGTCTAAATCATCAGTTTCAAAGTCACTGAGTCAAAAATTAAAAAAAAGAAATTCTATAGTATTTTGAATGTTATTTATTTTACTATATTTCATCCAGTTATATTATTTAAAAATAAGAAAATTTCAAACTTTTTTTATATATAAACCTTAATTAATCATATTTATTTTCTTAATTAATTCTGATAATAATCAGTGTTACTGTTCATTTTGAGGCGCTTTAGGGCTGACTTGAGATGTTACTGTTCCATTGGCGGCCCTTGACTACTGAGTCTTGATGGTTGACTGTGACTTCAAAGTCCACGGCGAATTGTTGGAGTTGGTATAGTGGGGTCCGCATCATTTGGGACACGTGTTGAATTCCCACTAGTGGAGGAGGACTTACTTTTAAATTGCTCTCACGTGATCAGTGCTAAGTGACGTCATCGTAATGACGTCATCATCATTGCCTAATTGCTGAATAAACAGTGATAATAAGGACACGAGATTAGTGCGCAATTATTTATTTTTTTTCTTCCATTGTCATTGACAATAAGGACTAGTTCCGTTTCTTGGTTTAGTTGGAGTTCTATTCTGAATTAATTATATTAATTCAGTATGAATTCAAATAAATTGATGTGGTCCATGAATTTATTTCATAAAATTTTAAATTTTAATTAATATTTTGATCAATGATGTACTTAAATTTTTATGTGGAGATAGTCGTTTAATGGTAAGGATTATATATATTACAACAGAAGAAGTCTCCGATCTAATGTTTTCAAAAATACACACCCCCATTAACAAGAGAGAGCGAGATAGATTGGTTAAGCTTTTGGTTTCTTCAAATGTAGATTTTAATATGATATAATAGATGTCTTACTCTGGATTTATAATACGACATATTTAGATGTTTAGATTTCGTATGTGGTACTCTGAAATTGATCATCTAGTTCATGGACATAGAAATTGTACTGCAAGCTTATTTTCACAACTAGAATCCATTATTAATACCACAAAGTCGGTGTTTTAAACTTTGGATATGAAAATCACAATAAGATACATTTTGCAGTGAAACCAGTACCACAAGATCAGAAGGCCAATAGTGGTGGGAACAACTTTATATTGATATATTTTTTTTACATATTTACCCTTATCATGTCATTTAATTATATTTTTTAAAGAAATAAAGAACAATGTTATATATTTTTTTATATAATACTCCTGAATAAGTTTTCCAAATGAAATGGATGTCGAGTTTGCATCTATTTTATTCTTATTCGCTTGAACTATAAACCCTAGTTTTAACCCCTAAACTCTAAACTTTAAATTCTAAGTTATATAAAACACTATAAACCTTACATAGAGTATATCTATATGTACTTATTATTGATGGGTTAAATACAATATATCCTTTTTCATAACAGAAACATTTGATGATCTTACTTGCACGAGTAGAACATTAAAGCTACATATATTTATTTTTATTTTTTTTGTTCAATTTTCAACTTTTAAATAAAATCTTATTTACTTGAAAAACATGTTATGTGTGTTTTTTCATTTACACGTCTCTTATATATATATATATATAATTTTTATTTATATATAATTGTAGTAATTAAAGATGAAAGAGAAAAATATATGTCAATTTATAAAAATATGGATAAAAAGTTTACATAAATGACAAATATGTTATACTATATTTACAATAATAGAATAGTAGTTTATTTTCCACCCAAAAAAAATTATAATTTTTTTTAAATGCAATGGATTAGAATTGTACTTTTTTCACGTTTATTTAATTAGAAAGAAAAAAAAATATGTTGCACAAGTGGGAGTAGATTTGGTCCCTTCCACTTTGAACAATAAATTTAAATGAGGCCAAATTAACCCAATACCATAAGAGAGATGCATGATTTGACAAAAAGTGTCACATATCCAACCATGGTTATTTTTCTCACATGTAAATAATGAGTTCTCAGAAAATGACATGAACATAATATGACAAAGAATGGTGAGTGGGATGATAATCATTTTATCTTTATGTCAATGACAATAATTACTTTTTTTTATATAACCGGTTAAAAATTATATTATTTGAAAAAAATGTTTGATTTGCCAAAAACCACTTGTTTAAAGTGGTTAGTTTCATAAAAAAACATAAATCTCTTGTTTTACATATAAAATGGTGAGAATTTAAATTTTTATTGAACTAATTAACTCACGAGTGATATCGTAGTCTATACTTATGTGCCAGAAATAGAGATTTATTATTTTTTTATAAAAAAAATATTTAATTTGTGACACATTAAACAAATATTTAAAATGTGAGCATTTTATAGTCCTCCCAAAATCTTTTTTTAGTTCTTTGACAAAATTTCTTAGACTTTTTTATATAACTCTTTAAAATATTTTATGTTATTGTAAATAAAATGTTATGTAATAATTAGAGTTGGTAAATTATGTAAGAGATTCGCAACTCAAATCTATAACAAATATTAACAAAACTAAAATTGAAATCTAACATATATGTATAAATTTTTAAAATATATGTTCAACAAAACACCGAAGCAAAAAAAAAATTAAATCTAAAATTTAACATATATAAATGAAAATTTGCAAATATTTTTTGTGTTTGGATGCTTCCAAACCTTTAATAATAGGAATATATTATGTACTCTTTGTTATTTATAAATTTCAAATGTATTGTTTAATCAAAATAGCTGGTTAAATCAAAATTACTAGGGAAGGGAATTACGAAATATTAAACAATATTCATAAAAAATTATTGACTACACATAACACGGCTTTGTGTCAAAATATCAAAACGATAATTTTAATTATCCAACAACAAAATTAAAGAAGTGAACATATGGCTATATTAATGAACAATTGTATCCTTGTTTCTTAGATTATGTACTGTCACTTAGTTATTTAAAACTAAATATAAAAATGAGATTTGATATTAACCCAAACCATATAACTAACAAACTAAGTCATATGCAAGTTAGTTTTGACAAAAACTATAAAGCCATAGATATACGTCTATGCACTTATATATATATATACTCATAAAGTGGCAGAAATCCAAAATGTTATATCTAACAAAGGATGTGAAGTTGAAAGAATATATAAGTGGGCCCAATTATTTGAAAAATTGGGCTATGAATTGCAATTTAAAAATGGGCTCAATCATGATATAGTATTTATTAAGTTGTTTTATGTTTTTTTCTTTTTCTTTATCTGCTTTTTAAGTTTTTTTTTAAATCTCTATTATTATGATTATTATGATTTTTTATCTACTTTTCACGTGGTTAAACTAATGAAAATAAAAATGGTTATAAAAACCCTCATTTTTTAATTACAGTCTCTAATTTTTATGTATTTTTCTTTTTTTTTATAATTTTATTTATAAAAATTATTTTAATAATTTAATTTGAGAAGATAATGATCCAAAGTTTATTTATAATAAAAACGACAAAAATATATAAATTAGAAAAAATAAACAAATAAATAAATAAATTCTCAGATTTCTTCTCGTCCCTCCGATCCAATCTATCCACAATATCAAAGAAAGTTCATCCCCAATTTCGCAATTGCCCCAAATTTCAATGGAATTTCAATTCTTGTTCCCTCAATCTCATCATCCAGCGCAATTTCATCATTGATCGGTTTTCTCCATATTTTTCCGAATTTTTTGAGTATTTTTTTTTGTGGGGGATGAACGAGAACCCTACGGCCACCGGAGAAGTGAAGCTGGGGCCGGCGGAGGCGATGGACGGTGGTGCAGGTGCTGGAAACCCGCAGGGCATGTCGATGTATGCGCATGAGAGACAGGAGAGCGATGGGGAGGAGGAGCATGATGGCGTGGCCGAGGTTGAGGCTATGGACGCTGATCATCCGACGGATCTTGCCAACCTCAGTGACCAAATCGGGCTTATCGTGCCTCCGGTGGCGAGTAATCAACTCACTCTCTCTTTCCAGGGTGAGGTCTATGTATTCGATTCAGTTTCCCCAGACAAGGTGAGATCTTGCTACTGGTTTCTTGGATTTTGTCTCCAATTATGAGATTTTAGCTAGTGTTTTGCAGGTTCAAGCAGTGTTATTGCTGCTCGGAGGGCGTGAGATCGCTGGAGGGTTGGGTTCTATGCCACCTTCTTCGCATCCTTACAAGGTAATGGTTGGTTGTGCTTGCTGTTGATGTGTATAATGGCAGTGATTTGTGAATGTATTGATGGATTTTTGCTTGTTTATCATGTGATTTACAGCGCTCCAACTTCCCTCAGAGAGTTGCCTCATTGATGAGGTTCAGGGAGAAGAGAAAGGAGAGGAATTTCGATAAGAAGATTCGGTATACTGTTCGGAAAGAGGTTGCTCTAAGGTTAGATTTCAATTCTTCAATGTCAATTTTGTTTCCTTCTCAATGTGCATGATCTAGTCTAGGTTTATTGCAATGCAACTGTACAGAATTCTTTATTCGGTGGTTGGTTTTAGGCAACGTCATACTCTCTATAGTGTGTGTAATTGGATTTGTTTTCCAAAATTTGGTTTATAAGTGTCTACCTTGTAATGCTTGGACAGTTGACATTCATGAGATTTCTAAGGTTTGTACTTTGTAATGCTAACTACTAGCTAGGGGAATGCTGGGAGGCTACATCTGAGGGTTTTTTTTTTTTTTTTTTAATATAAGGCTGCAATGAAATAATTTTTGTTCTAGATGTCAAACTGATCAATCTCCACCTTTGACTGATGTATTACTTCACCTCAGTGGCTTGTGGTTGATTATCCTGCATGTAACTTCTGGCGGTTGACAGTTGGAAATCCCCCACATTTAACTTCTAGTTTATGTTCACTTGTATATACATGCTTAGGCTCTTTGATTGATTTCAGATTTATCTTCTCTTATTTTATTGTGTCGATACTTAACCATGCCTTGATCTGTAGTCTTTTTCTTCCTGATGTAGTTATTCTGACATTTTAAGTGTGGTCAAATTGCCTTTTGTTCTCAATGATTTTAAGTAAAGATTAGACAACATAACTGGTCTATGGCTATCGTAGTTGTTTTTTATTTTAATAGTTTTTACCTATGACGTACTAATTCATGTGCATTTTGTAACAGAATGCAACGGAACAAAGGCCAATTCACATCATCAAAGTCGAAACCCGAGGATGCAACAACTGCTGTTACAACATGGGACTCTACTCAACGTTGGAGTGCTGATGATCGGCCACAAGCATCAGCTGTGTAAGTTCTTATAGTATTATCTATTTTCCCTTTCTCTTGAGTCATGAGAGAAGATATTCCTCAGTGAATAAGTAATATTCCTGTTCACATAGCACATTCCGAGTTTGCTCTGCATTTATTGAGTTTCATGAGAAGGAAGCTGGTGGCACTAAAATTAATTGTACTCTGACTGTTCTAATTAATTGTAGTCAGCTGGCCTTCATTATGTCCTTTCTGGCATTCTATCTCAAAACATGAGTATTGCTATTCTGAATCACATAGTTTATTCAATGCTTGTTGCTTAGAAGATCCGTCACTGATATTTTCTGAATCCTTTCAGATGCCATCATTGTGGGATTAGTGCAAAGGCCACGCCAATGATGCGCCGTGGACCTGATGGACCGAGAACCTTATGCAATGCTTGTGGACTCATGTGGGCAAATAAGGTTGATACTTTATTCTTCTTTTTTATTGCCTTAGTATGTGATACATAATATCACTATGTCATGTTATTGCTCTACTCAATATCATCAAAAGAGACCTGATTTTTTTGTCTTCCTGCACAAGCATGAAGTATTATTAATCTGTCATTTTACTTATTTCTTTTTGATAATGTAACTTTGATATGCTCTTCCTACATTTTGATTTCTTTTTCTTCTCTGTATTAAACATTCCTGTGTCAGATACCTGTGAAGCACATAGCATATTAAAAACAGACTCGAATCATATTGTGACACACAACTGACCTAGATATCGACACCTCACAAAACTCATTAAGATTTAGGAAGACTCTTTCTGGTTAGCTCCACTTCTTCTCAAGTTGTGTCCTGATACATTAATTTTCAGAGGACAATTTATGACAACATCGACCTATTCTCATTTCTTGGTTAATTTTCACTGCAAATACCACAGCAAAAATTATATTGAAAAGTGATTTTGTATTTGCGGACTTTGCAGGGAACACTGAGAGACCTTTCGAAGAATCCAGCTCCATCCGCTCAGCATTCCTTTTCTGAAGTTAAGGAAGTGGTGAGCCTTGAATCATCAATTGAAGCATTAATGTCCTCACGTATCGTCTTTCTTTTGTTTTTCTGAATTCTTTTTTTCCGCCCATATTACAGAATGGAAACTCGGAAGCTGTAGGTGAGCATCAACCCCCGGCAATCAACTCTAATGGGCATAATGCATCATGAGAAGCCGACATTGCGCGCTTAGGAACTCCCTTTCGAGAAGATGACTTACAGATCTGGAAGCTTATTCCCAGAATCAAATTCTTATGAAATTCCACTATACTTGCATGTACTATATAGTTCTATCAGTCTTTAGGTGTCTTATTCCCTCTTGCTTTTCTTAAGCCATCATTTGGGAGATTAGATCATGTCTTTTTGGCATTTTGGATAAATTAGTGCGCCTGTATTTCATTGCATATTGATCTCTGTTCATCTAAAGTTGGAATTCTCAGTGATGTTGAAGTTACATTTCTTAGTAAATTCCAGCTCTGTGTTATTTCTGTGTTTTGGAAAAATTTATGTTAATCTCTTCCCTTTATTTTGTTAATTTAGTAAGTCTTTGATACTCCAGTGAAGAAGTTGTACCAAGCGTGGTACAAGGCAAGTGTATAATTGTTAATCTATTCTCATCAAATTATAAATGTATAAGATTTTATGAGCTTTTGTAAAATCATATTTGTTTATAGAAAAATTAATTATAAGTTTTTGAAAATTTCAATCAGACAGATCTTCTGACATTTAACATTTGAATTTATCAGATAAGAATCAGATAGTCTTTTCTTTCTGACAGTTTATTTTTTAGTTCATGAAGTTCATTCCGTTAGTTTATTCTATTTTACAACATATACTTCTCGTTTAAAAATATATAGTTTTTTTTGTACATTATGTGTTTTCGTGTAACATATAGTACTTTTTCGCTTAATATTTGACATTTATATTTAATATTTCATCTTTTTATTTAATATTATGTGTTTCCATTTAGAAAACTGAAATTCATTTTTATCAATGTCAATTATTTTTATGATAATTATGTGTTTTTATTTAGAAAACTGAAATCCATTTATATCATTATCAGTTATTTTTATGATAAAATAATAGATAAATATGATGTTAGAAAAAGAAAGAATTTTTTTGTAAATGCTCAAACTCATAATTTTTTTTTGCAAATAACTAAACTTCATAGTGAATATTTGTTCATTATTTTTGTTTACATACTTTGCAAAGCATTAGTTTTTGTATATATATACACACCCCATTTATTAATAACTTTTGATTTTGGTGACAGTGAATATATTAATTTCTTGTTGAGAAATATTAATAAGATTTTTTATGAATATCTATATCTAATATTTTGTAATAATCATAAAAACACAAAAAATTAAAATTAAAAAAAATAATAAATATTATATCTATATAGAGTGAAATAGAGATGCAGATAGAAAGGCTTTAAAGCAAAAGACATTCCCTGCACTCAACCCAAAGAAAGGGTGGACAAAAAGAGAAGAGCTCTCAGTGCCAGCTTTGGCTTTTACTGCAAACACACAGAGAGATGGATAGTAAAGAGAACTCTGGTTTATTCTTTTTCTTTTAAAAAATTACATACAATATTTATATATATATATGTAAAAAACAACACCAAAAGTAGAAAGATGGACATGCACTTGTCCCATACTTTGTTAAAAAGCATTGCTTTAAACCCCAAACTCCCATGCAAAAAAATCACAACTAATAATCCCTTTTTACACTGCAGTTAAACATATAAAACATATAGAAACAGGACACACACTCTCTCTCTTTCTTTCATAAGAGTGATGCCTCTTTTTACTGACATAAAATCCCATCCCTCCACATTACTCTTCAAAAGTAGTGCCCAATATCTACTAGAGTATATTACTTTTATATACATTACATTCTCCAATATATGTATATATATTTATGACATGGAGATAATATACCAAATGATTGAGATCCATACTTATAAATGTTTTTTTTTATATATAAAAAAAATTAAGGGCAACTCACAACTAGGATTTGAATACTTGACCTTTTAATTTGGGAGAAATAAAATATTAAAATTACAAAAATATTTAGTTTTTCTAGAAAAAAAATTATTTGTTATATGTGCATATATATATATATTTATATAGCCAATAACAAAAAATGTGCATATGTATTTATTTGTTTTCTTTATTACTAGTAGTTATGATTGGTTTTTGCATATGTATTTATTTTATTTTTTAATTATTTTAAAAAAAATAAATAAATAACATTAGATGATGAAAAAACAATTTATTAATAAATATATTTTGTAGAAAATTAAAAAAATTAAGAGTAATTTTAGAAGGTCAAGTAGACAATCAGAAAAGTTAACTATCCCCAAATATCTAATAAAGGAAAACTAAGAAAAAAATTTGAAAGCCAAACAAAAAAAAATGCTATTATAAAGAGAGAATGTTGTGTGTGCCTTTATGTGCATGTTCCAATTAGAAGAGCACAGACACAAAAATTCAAACACAAACTCACTGTCCAATCTCTTTTTTTTTTATTATTATTACTTTATTAATTTAATTAATAAATTTATTTATTTTTTCCTTTTGTTTTTGCTGCTGTTGCTGTTGTTGTCTTGTGCTGTAACACTGCATTCACTGCTTTTTGTTTTGCAAGAGTTCCAAAGAAAAACTTGAACAAAGAGAGAAAGAAATAAAGAGGACATAGATGTGTGACATTAGCTTTGCTTTTATATATATATATATATTAAAAAAAAATTCTCTAGTTTCATTCTGATTCCTGGCCCCTTCTTCTTGTCAACATTTTACTGACACTCATCTGACATTACATTTATTCTATTTTTTTTATATTTTGCATTATCTTTCAACACTTAATTTCCTTTCTAATAGGTTTAAATTGAGAGAATGTCAGGTGGGGGCTTTTGAGGAATGTTGTTCCCCACTTTCCAAACTAAAGTTTGTGTTTTTATGTGTTTATTATATAAATTTGGATTAAAAGTGGCTAAAGTGGGAAGAAAAAGGGTGCTATTTTGGGGATTGTGAAACTAAGTAGTGTGTGCAATCATGTTATGCTTTACTTCATTCCCTTCATACTGTTAAGAGTTCAAACTAATTAATATGATTGATTGAATGAATGAATGAATGCATGCATGCAATGCTTTGTTAATACCTCATCAATTTGCTTATTATTAATTTATTATCAATATTAATGGGATTATTTATTTATTTATTTATTTTTGTTGACATAACATGGGAGTCATTAGTCATGCTTTTTTACTTTTTTCTTGGTAGCTTTAATCACATTAAAAAAATAAAAACTTTAAAAGAGAGAGAGAGAAAGAGTGTGTACTGTTAATACTAGTAAGTCTATAAAGAGAGAAGAATACAAAGCAAAGCATAGAGAGGAGGAAAAAGAAAAGGGATTAATGTGTGTGTGAGAGGGAGAGAGAGCTCTTTCACAGGTTTCAAGTGGTCTGAGCTTAAAAAGTTAAAAGAGATGGTCAAAAAGCTCCCACTTATAAAAAGAGGTGGAAAAAAGCTATTAACAAATGCAAATCATCTCTCTTTCCTCTCTCTACTATTCCTTCTATTCTTTTTGTTTACATTTATACCCCTATAAAAAAAAAACTCAAATTATATAATACTTTCATTATAAAAAACTCAAACTTATTTATCATTCCATAATAAATAAAAATATATAAAATATCTCTTTATATCAATAATATCTAAATATTTATTATTTCATGTATATATATATATATATATAGACACACACATAATGTTACTAGCAACAAATCCGAGTTGGGGAATATTACTATCACAGAATGCTTGAGAATCACAGGGCATATATATATATATGCACATTTATATATTTTATATAATATTTATATACTTCAACAAAAATATCAAAAGAATAAGTATTCAAATTAGGTTAGATTCATATTTTTTTTATATAATACAATTACCTATAGTTAACTATGAGAAGGGTATATGTGTAACCTTAGGGGGCGTTTGGTTCGCGGTAATATTTTCACATTACCGTCTGTTACGTGGTAATCTGAAAAGATTACCACGTTTGGCATTGCATTGAGAAAGATTACCACTTGTTACGTGGTAATCTGGATGGTAATATGACATTACCAACAAGAGAATATTACCAAGAAGGTGGTAATCCTATTACCACCAAATTTGGTGTCTATCTTGGATTACCATGGTAATCTCATAACTTTCTATATTTTATCAAATTGATTACCATGAACCAAACAAAGTAATGAACTATTCCCAGTAATAAGAGTTCCCAACCAAACATGGTTATATCAAATTACCACAATATTCCCAACCATATAACATTCCCACCTATATTACCATGGTAATCTCATTATATGGTAATATGTTATTACCACGAACCAAACGGCCCAGGGTTTTCCCAAGGGTATATATGTGAAAAAACCTATATTTTTATTTTTTGAAATTTTAAAATTATTCTTATATACTGTCCACTAGTGCATGATATGCTTCTTTATCTGACTTGTTTATTGTCTCTTTGGTGTAAGCATGCCCAACATGGTACTCAAATTATTGTACTAAAAGCACTATCAATTGTTATAATTTGTCATGCTTACTTGTTATCCATTATATCTCATCTCACTCTAAAACATATTTATTTTTTTTTTATAAGTTTTATAAATTAATTTTCTTTTATGTATATATATACTATACACACATATACATACATGTGTAAGTACACACAATAATACTCAAATTATTGTACAAAAAGCACAATTAAATACACTAATGAAATTATTGTTCATTGAAATGGTAATTTAAAAAAAAAATTGTTTTATTATTCTTCATTTTAAAAAGATAAATTGCACTCAAATTGATTCAAAAAACAATGAAACAGCAAATAAATAGTATTATTAAAATTAAATCAGGCAAATTTTTCCATTGAAAATCTCAAAACAGAGGAAAACCACTAACAAAACAGAGCCGCTGTATGTATAATTATATATTTTTATTGAATTTTGGAATTCTCAAGAAATTTCAATGGATGAATTCTAAAGTCCAAGTTTGCCTAACAATTCTAATCATGACACTGTATACTTTTTTTTTTTTCCTTGATATTTTTTACCATACAAAATTTTACTGCATGGAGTTACAAGTCAAATTAACCCAATGAATTCAAGTGGTGATTCAAAGTGAATGAGAAAGAGGTTGGATGGCATGAAAAGGACTAATGGTAATAGAAGAATGCAATAGGAGCAGAGACAGTGACTTGCTTTTTTGTAGTACTTTATGAGAGGAGGCAAGGGAATATTATTAACAGTTCCCTTACAACGAGGTTTGCCCTCCCTCATGACATCAAACACCAACCATTTCTTATTTATTTATTTAATCTTCTATATATATATATATATATATATATATATATATATATATATATTGAGAAATTTAACGAGGATAAAAAAAATAAAAAAAAACCTGAAAGCAACCACACAAACACACAAGATTTAATGAAATTCGGCAGAATATATCTACGTCCTTGGGAGTGGAGCGGCTATCAATTCGATTATTAGAATTAATTAAAGTTATATATTACATGAATATATATAAACCCTATCCGGTATAATTTATCAAAATATTTTTGTACCGTACAAAGGACCTGTGCTCTGTGGCTCCATTCTGCTCTGCTCCGCTCCAACATCTGTCCGTTCACCTTGTATATAAGTCATATACAACAATATATATATTTGTTTTTTCTTTTTCTAAGATGATAAGAGGGCATTCCTTTTTGCTGTTTGAAAATAGAGGAAAAGGGAGGGAACTTGTCACACTCTCACTTTCTCTCATTTCATTTCAAAATAAATTTAAAAAGAAAAAACAATAAGAAAAGTGACACATTCTTGCCACCTTTTCTGAAAGCATGCCAAATGTAATGTTTTTTACTTAATTCTGTGTGTGTTTTTTAGTGGGATTTGTAGTTTGTCAAGAAGATCTCCTCTTCATCTTTTCACTATCTTTTTATCATCTTGGGAACTTCCAAAGTCTTTGTTTTTCCTCCATAAAGCCACCATCCTCCTTCACTCTTCCCTCACAGTTTGACAGTTTGGGGTGGTGGTGGTGGTGGTGGTGGTGGGTGGGGGGGTGGTGTTTTGGGGTGCAAAGTAATGCGAACAGGAGCTCAGAGTGTGCAACAGGCCCTCACTCTAGAGGCAGCCTCAGTGCTGAAGCAGTCTTTGAGCTTGGCCAGAAGAAGAGGCCATGCTCAAGTGACTCCTCTTCATGTTGCTGCAACTTTGCTTAGTTTCTCTCCTTCTTCTTCTTCTTGTTTTCCTTCTCCTAATGTTTTGAGAAGAGCTTGTCTTAAGTCTCATCCTCATCATCCTTCTTCTCATCCACTTCAGTGTAGAGCTCTTGAGCTCTGTTTCAATGTGGCTCTCAATAGATTACCTACCATTCCTCCTCCTTCTTCTGGGCCTTTAACTCATCCTCACCCTTCTCTTTCCAATGCTCTCATTGCTGCTCTTAAGAGAGCTCAAGCTCATCAGAGGAGAGGCTCCATTGAACAACAGCAACAACAACCACAACAGCAACAACAGCAGCAGCAACAGCAGCAACCTCTTTTGGCTATTAAGGTTGAGTTGGAGCAGCTCATTATCTCCATTTTAGATGACCCAAGTGTCAGTAGAGTGATGAGAGAAGCTGGATTCTCTAGTACTTGTGTGAAAGCTAATATTGAAGAATACTCATTATCATCATCATCATCTTCTTCTTCTTCTCCTTGCTCTTCTTCTTCTTCTTCCTCTCATAGAGAGTTCATTAACCAAGTGCTGAAACCATCTCAGAAGGAGGATTTGAAGGTGGTTTTTGAGGTGATGCTCAGAAAGCAAGGAAAGAGGAACAACACTGTTGTGGTTGGTGACTCTCTTGCAAGCACAGAAGGACTTGTCACTGAGTTGATTTGCAGAATAGAGAGAGGTGTTGATGTTCCTGATGAGCTTAAGTGCTGCCATGCTCTCAGGTTCCATCTCTCTTCACTTCATCTCAGGCTCATGTCCAAAACTGAGATTGAAATCAAAGTCTCTGAACTAAAGAAGAAGATTTCATTCTTGGCCAATGGAAGCAGTGGTGTGATTGTTTATGTTGGTGATTTGAAATGGGTGGTTGATGAGGAGATTGAGGTGTTAGGATTTAAGCCAGTGGAGTTCATGGTTGCAGAGCTGCAGAGGTTGTTGGTAGAGCTTAAGAACTTCAAAGTTTGGTTAATGGCCACTGCTAATTACCAGACTTATATCAAGTGCCAAACAAGGCAACCTTCACTTGAAAATCAATGGAGTCTTCAAGCTGTTGTTGTTCCTTCTGGTGGTCTTGCATTGAGTCTTCAAGCTTCAAGGTTTGTGTTTTCATTCATGTCTCTCTTTCATCTTTCATTCTCTGTTTTCTTGTTTTCTTATTTTCTTTCATTCTGTGTTGTTGTTCAGTGTGAAGGAAGAACAAGAAAAACTCATTTGCTGTCCTGAGTGCACTCTCAACTTTGAAAATGAAGCTTCACTTCACAAGCATAATAACAACAGCAACATGAATGAAACCAGTTTGCCATCTTGGTTGCAGATTCATAGAATAGATTACAATCAAAAGGTATGTATGATGATTAGTTTTTTTTTAAAAAAAAATGTTTCTTGAAGTAAATATAAGCTAATTGATTATTTGCTGATTTTGATTTCAGGATACATTGGTTGAATTGAAGAGGAAATGGAGTAGATTGTGTCAGAGTCTTCATCACAGCAGAAATAAGCAGATACATTTGTATCCTCCATTGTTTAGTTCATCAAATCCGTGGTGGCTAAGCAACTCAGTTACTTATCAGACTCCGGATCGATCAATCAATTCTGCGAAGCAGTGGTTGTCGGAATTGAGTTTAAGTTCACTAAAGAAGTGTGCTAATATGGATGTTCGAACTACGCTTGCTCTTAGCAATCCTCTCATTTCTGATTCGGCTACTTCCAAGGACTCATTAATCCAAGGAATGGATGATGATCGAAAACAAGAATTACGTCGAAGATTAGAAGAGAACATCTCCTGCCACTCTGAGATTATTCCTTCCATCATTGATGCTCTGCTAGATTGCGTATCGACCACCACGAAGAAGGGAGCTTGTTTATTGATAGAAGGGAGTGATCACATTGCTAAACAAAGAATAGAACGAGTACTCACGGATTGGTTCGGTGGCTTCTCCGATAGGATTATTGTCAAGATGAACATGAAAGTATCAGCAATGAGTGAAAATGAATTCATCGATGGTGTGACTGGAGCCCTGTCAAAACATTCGAAATGTGTGTTCTTCCTTGATGGCATTGATCAAACACAAGCTAATTTGACAAAATCACTCTCACAGATTGGAAGGAAAGTCAATCTAGCAAATGCCATCTTTGTACTAGTCACTGCCTCTGATGGAGATTCATCAATGAATGTGCTCAAGATGAAGCTTTGCACCAAAGAGAACAATGAGCTAAAGAGGAAGCAAGAACTCCAATTGCCGAACAAATCAAAGAGAGCAAAGATCGGCGAGAGTGAGCTAAAACTCGATCTAAACATTAGCGCGGAGGATGAACAAGATGTGCCGAGTGACTTAACACAAGAGACCGATAACGACAACGGAGACATGGATATGCCGCGCATAACTCTGAATTCCGACCCTGCCAAAGACCAACAGTTATCGGAAAAGCTCATGTCGAAGCTCCGGCGAGCGTTTGAAGAGATCCAGGAGGCGGCCGGGGAGATTACTGTGGATAGTAACACAGTGAAATGCATGGTGAATGCATGTGGGACATTTACTGAGCAAGTGTTTGATGAATGGGTGAAACAAGTATTTCAAACAAGTTTGTTGACAGTTAAAAAGGGCGGGAATGTTTGGTTGTGTTTGGATAGTAACAAAGAGGGAGATGTTATTGGGGTGGTTGGTTTTCAAGGATCATGTCTTCCTAAAACTATCTATGTAGATTAATTAGTATATCTTTTTTATCTTTTCTTCTTCTTTTTTTAATTTTAATTTAAGTTGGGTATGTAAAAAAGGATGGAGCAATGTCAGAATTTTATGGTGCATAACTTTTTTGTTGTGGTATTACTAGAGGTTAATAGAAGATAAAAATAAATAAATAGAAAAAATAAGAGAATTTAAACAGTTCGGTTAATTCATTTACATCATCAAGTGGAGATAGAATTTTTTTTTTTTTTTGAGAATTAATAGAAAAATAATATAATTCTAAATTTATCCCTTCAATCACAAAGTAATTCAAATCATGTTAAAATTTTGAATGAAAAGTGGATGGTAAAATGAAGAATTAAAGAGAAAAGTTAGGAAGGAAAGAAAAAAGAAGGTGATCAATGGTCTAGTGTTTATTGTTCTTTGAGCCATTTGTTTTGTTTGGAAGTGTGTGAGCTTTGCATGCACGCCTGAAAAGAGACATTGAAAAAGTTAAATAAAAAAAAAAAAAAAGAAGACTAAACAGAGTCCAAAGGACAAACACAGACACAAAGATTGTGTTTTTTTTTTTCCCATGATTTATTTTGATCTATTAGTTAAACAACAATCAAACAGATGTTATAATTAACTTGTAAACAATAAGAAAAGGAAACCTTTTGTGTGATTTAACACCACACAAAGGTCTGATTCCAAATTGAGAGTGAGAGATCTTATCATATTCTTTAGAACAGATAAAAATCATCAAATCAGAAAGAAGAAGAACAAATCCTTGAAATCTTGCAATTATGGAATGATCACTGATAAGAAATCATGGATTAAATGGAATGTTTTGAGTGATTCTGCAAAGCACTCACACCAGAAAGAATCATTAATGCTTTTGTGTTTGATTAGACAAGCCAAACTTTCATAATTAGAAGTTCTCATTGCCTTCCATTATCCTTCTAAAAAGTACAGAGTTTGGTTCCTGCTTATCATCATCATCATTCTTTAAAGCATTTTGTTTTCTGTGTTTTTTCTTGGTAAAGAGAGCAAAAAGAAAAGCTCATCATCAATTCATTGTCTTTTCATTTGTTCATTCATTTTGTTGTATTGATTTCTTAACTTAAGTTTCTCAGTGACTAGGATCTCACTCAACACTAATTGGTCATCATTTCTCTCATAATTCTCTTACTTAAAAGTGTACTAAAAAGTGAACCTATATACAAATAAATATATGTAACATTGATCATCTGAAAACCAACTTTTGTGACTTAATAATGCTCCCATAAACAATGGCAATAATAATGCAACAAGTTGATGAGTTTAAACTTTTCACTCATAAAAAGTTATAGAAAAGGACTGATAAGATTATTGTTATCCATATTATGTTAATATCTAATGTCTATGTTTAGTGGTTGTTTTGTATATGTGTTGTCTACTCTTTTAGATCTAATTCATGTTCTTTCTCTATCTTATAAAATATAATTAAATTTGTTATTTAATGAATATAATCCAGAAGTAGTCTTTTGCCCCTCCCTTGGCTTAGAAGGCCTTGCTATTAGTCGGTAGTCTTCACTATTCAAGCCCTCTTTTTCTAGCTTCCGTCATTTTCATCTACCTTGTATTTCTTTTTCTTTTTTTTTTTTGTTTCCCTCACTGATGAGAAACTGTATTTTTATTCTGTTTCTTTGGTTGTATTGTCTTTATGTTTTTTTCTTAATAAAGAAGTGGTTTATACATTTTTATCCAAAAAAAATAATTGAGATGTGACTATGTTTCTATTGGGTTGAATTTACATATAAAACTTAATAAAGGGGAAATCATTAAAAAAAATTACTTTTTAATACTTAAAATATTCTCCTAAATTAAAATGCACTTTAAGTAAAAAAATTTTTTTTTTTATGTAGCTCCACAAAACTAATAGAATGGTATAAAAAATAAATAAAATTAGAATAGAGAATTTTTATTCCACGATCATCATTGTTGTTCTAATTTGTTTTTTTTAATAATTTTATTCATAATTAATCAATTTATTGCAAAAGTAAGGCCCATTTAATTGAAGGCCCATTCTCAGTAATTTTGCCGGGTTCATGGACCGTGGCCCTTTTTGGTTATTTACTTCTTAGTTTTCAGTTTTTCTTGTCTGGTTATCATTCGAAAATCTCCAAAATCATAAACTTATTATTTTATAATCTATTTTATGTTTTTAAATGTATTTTAAAGTATAATTTTTAATAATAATTTAATTAATGCTTTTTAATATTTTTTTAAATATAATTCATGGGCAAACGGCCCAATCAAACTTGGGCCGGCTAGTGCTGAGGAAAAGAGTTTAATTTTTTTTTTTTAACAATAGCTAAATATTTCTTTATGACTTTGGTATTAGAACAATATCAATGTCCTCGTCATTTGAACTACACCAAAATTAAAAATTTTTATATATATATATATATATATGGTCATTAGCACATATTTTAATTTTTTAATTTTTTAAAATATAGATAAGTCATAAGATTGAACTAGGTAATTTTTCATTTAAGTATATCATTAAATAAATTGTTTTTGAATTTTTAAATATTATTATTATTATTATTATTATTATTATTATTATTATTATTATTATTATTATATAAATATGCATAAACCACAACCACCTTCTAGAGGGAGATGAGTTACCACCCACCTTCTAATTGCAGGTAAATTTTTTCAGTAAGTATCTAAGTTTGGCCTTATATCAATTTGAGCACTAGCTTTCAATTTGCATCAAAATGAATACCAAATTTTAATTTTATTTCTCTGGCATGGTAATTGGGGATTTACGGTGGATTTTTGGTGATGTGGACGCCGAAAAGCTTGCATGGATTCTCTGGGACCATGTCACTGACTCGCCAATTCAACTATGGTGTTTTTTTTGTCCACGTAGGGTGTATACATCAGGTATTGTAAATCAATGAGTTCCAATGATTTCAAGTCGCTAATGTTTGCATAAATATGACCAGAAAAAGCATTGTGAGAAAGATTTATTGACTCCAAACTCTGAATGCTTGAGATTTCATCAGGAATGACACTAGAGAAAGCATTTCTAGACAAATCCAAGACTGATTGTGGAATGATTTATCTTGGGAATTCTCAAAAAATCACTAAGCTTTTTTTAAATCAAAACTCTCCGCAACGTGGATTGAAAAAGTCATGAAGGGATTCCACCAATAAATGAATTCCTACTAAAATCCACATCTAATAAGCTCTTGTAAACTGTCATTGATTCCGTCAAGCTCCCAGTGAAGTTATTACCAGAAAGGTTCACCTCTTTCAATGATGTGAGATTGCTGATAGAACCTAGGGACCTCGTTGTAGAATTTATTGATAGATAAATCAAGACATTGAGGCCTTCTCAGCTCTCCAATCCAATGAGGAACCTCTACTGCGAAAGAGTTGGAGCTCAAGGTTAGATATGGCACATGGATAGCCTATATGTGGACACTGGTAGTTTACCCAAGAAGAAATTCTGGCTAAGGTAGAGACTTTTTAGTAGTAAACACACGTCGATGTCCTGCAACAAGACACTGGAGAGCCAGTTTCGTCTCAAGCTAATGGTTCTCAGATTGAACATTCAGTGAACTCCAGCGGAGACCTCATCGGAAAAAAATTATCTAACAAATCAAGCATCAGAAGAGCATTCAAATCTCAAAGACTAGTGGACAAAACACCAGAAAGTTGATTTGAAGAGAGATTCATTGCCGCCAAGGTCAAACAGCATCCGATATTGGCTAAAGTCTGCTGCATCAGTGAAGAAACTAAGGCTACAGTAGGCTAGAGAGAAAGAAGAAAAGAAAAGGATGATGGGAGAGAAGCTGAAATGTACGTCCTACGTGGGCCAAAAAAAGCTACATTGGTTAAGTGACTAAGTTGGTGAGTCGGTGATGTGGACCCAGGGCATCCACGTGTAAGCTTTCCTGTGTTTACATCACCAAAAATCTACCCGATATCCCCAATTACTTCGTCGGAGAAATGAAATTAAAACTTGATGCTCATTTTGATATAAATTGAAAGTTAGTGTTCAAACATATAAACCCAAACTTAGTTACTCACTGGAAAACTTTACTCCTCTTATTGCCGAGGTGTTTAAAATTTTATTTTGATATATATATTTGCCTTTTTTATCACTCCATTTCTTTTTGAATAAATATTTTTTATATAATATTTAATTAAAATAAATAAATAAATAAAAATAAAACCCTGTGTGTTTGGCTGCAGTGCTGGAACGGGCAAGCTCTTGGGCGTCGCTCTCGTCGCGCTTCTTTCGTTGGAACGGCACAATACGAGACGACGAGAGCGCGCGCGAGCGAGCGCCAGCGCTGGATTTAATGCGTACATCCCGTTTGTTGTTTTGCCTCAGAGACTACTCCCTCTTTCTCTCTGCCTCTCCTCACCCTCCTCCACGCTACATCATCGCCCCCTTCTTCTCCTCCCCTTCTCGCTTCCCTCACTGCTTATCCTCTACTGCCCACACCCACCAAGACGACTCATCTTCATCGCCATCATCGTCATCATCGCCATCGTCAGTGTCTGGGCCTGCCTTCGACCTCCCTCGCTTTTCTAGGGCTCGTGCCTCGCTCAGTCGTAGTCATTCCTCTTCTACGGCTCTGATAGCCTTTGCGCGCCGTTAGCACTTGCAAACGAACCCTATTCTAATTTATTTGTCAATTTATTTATTTATTTATTGGCGTGTTGATTTTTGAGATTTTGTTCTCGTCTGTGGCCGCAGATTATTCGCTTAGAGTAGCCAAGGTCAAGCGCGCAGAGTTTGATGATGATGCTAGGTATTGTTAACTATATTTTCTTTGATTTTGATTGCTATTATCTGAAAAAAGAACTGAATTTGATGCGTAAAAATTATGAATTTCATGTTTTGGAGAACTGTTTGCCTAGAATGAATGTAATGTGGACATCCGAGTCGATTTTGGGACGAGTCTATAAATCCATGACCTTCACTTTTTCTTGGTTAAGCTATGGTAGATAGATTAGAGTAAGAAATTGTCTTTTGGATAGTTTGATGGGTAAGAAAATGGTCACTTGTATATGAGCAGCCAAATTAATTGAACACATGCACACATCTAACACTGGTTCTTATGGAAGTGCTTTTGTTTTCTTGTGAATATGATATTTAATTAGGAGGAGGTTTTATACTACTTACTTGTATATTTTATGTGATGCAAATATTTGTGTAGCACTTAAGATGTGCGATTAGGTTCTTTTCACAATTTATTTAATATAATTGGATTGTTGTTTCAGCCAGAGAGCGGTTAACACTGCATTATGCTGCAACTTTCTTGTCTTCTCTCTCAAGTTTGGGGTGTGGCTTGTGACTTCCAGCCATGTTATGCTTGCTGAAGTAGTGCACTCAATTGCTGATTTTGCAAACCAGGTGTTTTTTTGAACGATGGAAGATTTATTCATCATTGGCTGTATAACCTATTAATTCTAGTTATATTGTAGGCACTTCTTGCTTATGGTTTGAGTAGCTCAAGACGCGCACCAGATGCTTTGCATCCGTATGATTCTCTCATTCTTGCCTGATTGTTAATTATCTTCTTTAATTCATGTTCAGCACTGGGGTCTTCATCTGGAAAAGGACAGAACAACTAACCCTCTAGGCTGAGAGTTAATTGATTGTTTCTTCCCTCCATTTTTTTTCTTGTAGTTATGGCTATTCAAAGGAAAGATTTGTTTGGTCATTAATATCAGCTGTTGGGATCTTCTGCTTGGGATCTGGTGCCACAATTGTGCATGGATTTCAGAACTTGTGGAGTTCTCATGTATACCACTTTCTGACTTTTTGTTTGTTTTAAAACACTTATACTTATTTCTTCGAAAAGGGTTAAAATTTTTAACTAGTGCTTACTATAAAACTTTCATTTATTTGGAAGTCATTTTTGATTACTTAGAACTGTATGGTGCAGCCTCCTGAAAATATTCAGTATGCTGCTTTGGTCATTGGTGGTTCATTCCTCATAGAAGGTATAATCATGTATGTTCACAAATTTTGCCGTTGAACTGTTTAGAAGTCATACTTCAAATAAATTTATGAACCTGTCAGGTGCATCATTGCTTGTTGCTATTAATGCTGTCAAGAAAGGTGCAGCTGCAGAAGGATTGGAAATGTGGGATTATATTTGGCGTGGTCATGATCCCACATCAGTTGCTGTGATGACAGAGGTGATTCCTCCAATAGGTTAATTTACTTCCTAAGGTCAACTTTGGGGTCTCTCTCTTTCTGAAGAAAGATGGTTATCAGCAATGTTATCCTTTTGCTTTCTTATGTATTTTCATTGCTTCTGTTTGTGCAATTCCTTGAATTTTTTTCCTTTTAACTAAGGAGTTCTCATTTTGTAGGATGGTGCTGCAGTTACAGGCCTTGCTATTGCTGCAGCCTCATTGGTTGCTGTCAATGCCACAGGAAATGCTATTTATGATCCAATTGGTTCCATCATTGTAGGAAATTTACTTGGGATGGTATGTTATTCTTCTGAGTGCAAAATAACTTTTGGAGCTTCATATTTGCTTTAATGCTGTTACTGTGTACATAGATTGTTATTTTCTAATCCAAATAATTTAATTTAGGATTTATAGAGTCACAAATCAGACATGGAGATAATGAGGTTTTAACTTAAAAAGGTTTTATAGTGTAAAGCTCCCACATCTTCTCACTTCTTATATTCCTCTATAGAGCATTGGTGCTCTTTTATTCTTTTTTTTTTTTATAGACTTTGCCAAACTTATGTTTTTATATTATTTTAAAATCAAGAAGTGGGTGGTTGTATGGACTAGGGATGCAAGGGGGGGGGGGAATGGGATCCCCGTCCCCATTTCCCACAGAGCGGGGGATCTGTGCCTTAGAATTTTCCACGAGGGAGAAATTCCCTCCACTCACTCTTTCCCCCGCGGGGATCCCCATGGGGGCAAGGTAGCCACTGCCCCACCCGATTTTTTTTTCGTACAACATACACATTATATATGAAATAAAAAAATCACAAAATATTTCTCTTAATAAACCATAATATAATGTAGGATGCAACAAGTTAATTAATACAAATAACTTAAAGTTTGAAATGAAATTAATAAATTAAAATCAAAATATATGATTTTACTTTTGTTGTTGGGGAATCCTACGGGGCAGGGAGAGCATTCCCCGTCCCTGCTTCGTTAGGCGAGGAAGCATTTTCCCTCGTTCCCCTCCCCGTGTGTTATTTAGAGGGATCCTTGCCCCGTCGGAGTGGGTCCCCGCGGGGAGCAGAGATTCCCCGTCCCACTTGCATCTCTAATATGGACTTAGAATTTTTTTGTCTGCTATATTCTCATAAGTCACGTAAATTTTTTATATTGACATTGTATGTTTTGTATCCCAAACCTAAGATTACTTGGCCTTTTCTATTGTACTTGCGACAAGAAATTTTGATAAGTGTTTCTGAAAAATCTAGAAGTTGTTCTAGATTGCATATCATTTAGGTAGATTGAACAGTTATGGAGCCACCTTCTTGCCACATTGCTGAAGCTCCTCCTTTGTCTTAACATGAAGAGATCAGTCTTATTAACTTTTCTAATTTGTTCTGGGAAGTAATTTAATTTCATATTGCAGGTTGCTGTTTTTCTCATTCAAAGGAATCGGCATGCTTTAATCGGTAGGGCAATAGACGACCATGACATGAAAAGAGTGCTTGAGTTCTTAAAATCTGATCCGGTGAGATTATAACCCTACGAGATTTATGTTATAACGTCAAAATGATACTAAAACACAATATGTGTAACAGGTTGTTGATGCTTTGTATGATTGCAAAAGTGAGGTGATTGGACCTGGGTTTTTCAGATTCAAAGCAGAAATAGGTAAAAAAAAATTCTCCTTTCTTTGTGGTGTATCAAAATTTTACGGAACTTTAAAGGAGGTAGGTTGGCAATGTTCAACTTTGTTACTTTGATGTTCGTTTGGCATAATAAATTGCAGCTGATTCTGGGGTTAATTTATTCAACAACCTACGCATACAACGATCCCAGTATTTTGAGGGTTTGACATATGGATCTTTTCAGTTATTTGGGCAATATCAATTAACTCTATATATGAGTTTGTTTTTGAGTTTCACTTGGTTTGATGGAATCTGATGGAACTTAAGATCTTCTTTGATTTTTGTTCTTATCTACCATAATGGCCTCGTGGTTAGTTGTGACTTTGTTCAAAAGAAAATGGTTGTAAAATGAAGAGAGTGCCGTAACCTTTTTCAATTAGTATGCCTACATATTCATTTTTGGCTTATTCATTTATTTCTCAACAAAGTAGTTCATCCTTCTTCACTTGGATTTATAGCCATGCCAATGACACATGGTTTGTTTGCCAATGACAGATTTCAACGGTGTTGTTGTGGTGCAAAATTATTTAAATAGAACCGGCCGGGAAGAGTGGGCCAGACAGGTAATTTGTTGTTTTTAAGCAACTCTGCACTTTTCTAATGTATGTACCATGTTCTGGTTTTATGTGTTCATTCATTAGCCAAGTTTCCGTGTGCTTTTGTTATCTGTCGGTCAGTAGTAAAGACTTCATTATTTGGATTCTGGTGCATTTTTAGATTGTTTTGCCGTAGAAGACGAATAGCTGGTTTAAACTAAGGCTGCACTGTGCTGATTACAGCAAACAAAATTGAGTACTTTTTCTTCATTGTTGAACTTCAATGCTGACCACAATAAACGAGCATGGCAGAAGCTACACTTGATTGCTTGTAGTTAAGTTTGTAAATTCTATGTTGGCAAGTAAATTAGACTTTTATGTGCAATTTATCTTTCGGATGTCTAAAATATGATTTAATTCTTGCTGATATCCATTTTGGTGATACTGGCAGTTTCGAGAGGCTGCAAAATGCGAAGATGATTGTGAACTTCTCAAGGTCATGGCAAGTTATGGTAACTATTATACAAACACACCGTTTTGTCAAAATAAGTTTTTTTGTTCTTTTGCCATAATACAATGTAATGTATTTTCAAGGTGAGGATGTAGTTGAAGCTCTCGGCAGTGAAGTAGATCGTCTCGAATCGGAAATTCAGAAGATTGTACCAGGGATTCGACATGTCGATATCGAGGCTCATAATCCAGAAGTTCTATCTTCATGATATGCTCTCAATCAAAAAAAGAATTAAAAAAATCAGTTGAATGAGTATTCATATTCAAGTTTTGGCCAATTGTTTTTTATGTTATGCTAAGCATGAGTAATTTTTTACTCTTTGATCCATTTTCAAATTGATATGCTTAATCATACTTCCAAGGACTCTTTTATTTTTTTATTTCATGAGTGGTTGGCCAATCAGTGCAGAATTGAGAATTATATTTTATGTTAAAAATCAGGAAAATTTATTTGTGACTTTGATTTTCTAAACTGCCTATCTAATTTTAATAATACTGTTAATTTTGCATTAAGCTAGAATATTTTTTTGATGTTGATTGGCGAGGTGTGTAAAAAAGTATATATATATATATATATATATATATATATATATATATATATATATATATATATTGTATTATTGATAGTTTTGACTATACAAGATAGAGCTTTTAAAAAAGGTTTATAAGAGAAAAAAAAATAGTGAGATGTATTTAATAATAAATCAATTTTTTATTTATAAAACATTTTAAATATTATTATTCAATCTAAATTTTTATGATTAAATATTTAAATTAGATAATTCATATCATTCACCTTAGTTATTATAATCAATTATTCAAAGTAGTGATTTTTATTTCAATAAATTCCCATATATATATATAATTAATCAATTTTTATTAATTATTAATTATTCACTTTAATTATTATAATTGATTAATTAAATTAATGATTTTTATTTAATTAGATCTCCATCAGGCTAAAGGTGCCATTTAACTTTAATTATTATAATTAATAATTTAAATTAATCACTTTTATTGAATTAAATAATGGTTTTTTTTAGTTTAAGGAGAAGGGGTAAAATAACCATTCATAGTGCACTCCTGTTTTAGATACTTTTGTTGAGTTTCATTCCCATTCTTGTTATACCCAAAAATAGGAATAAAAGGATGGCCATAATAATTCTTTTTCTTTTTTTTTTTTTTATTAAATTCATCTTTTGTAGGAATCATTCCCCTAATTATGCAAACACTCATAAATATATAATAATAATATTAATAATTAATTTTTAATTTATTAGTACTAAATTTTTTTTTAAATGATTTTGCTCAATTGATGAAAAGGCAGTTTTCTCTCGATTCACATAAACTGAGAATACAGATATATTAGGAGAGTAGGTTTGTGTTTATACAAATCCATATCATAACTTATCCAATTTATAATTAAAAAAATACTATCAATTAAGTGATAAAAAATTTAACATGGAATAAACAAAAAGTCTCTCTGAAATTAAAGTATTCACAAAAAATCTCATGACTTTGAGTATTTTCATATGATCCTTTATTTTTATAACAGGTTACTTTTCAAATTTTATTGACACAAAGGTGGTTGATATTGACATAAAAATAGTTGACATTGAAAAAATTGTCTCTTAGTTTTTTAAATGGAAACCGGGAGATACATATTGTAAAATAGAATATACTGATAGAGTAAGCTACATTAAATAAAAAATAAATCATAATATTATTTATCAAATTCAAATTCAAATGTCAGAGTATCTTTCGGATGTTTTGAAACTTTAAAAGAATTATAATTAATTTTCCCAAAAATTAAATATGAAATAACTTGATTGATGTTTGAGGCCATCCGTCTGGTATTAATAATAAATTAAATGATTCTGCATTCGTGATCCAGATTTTATCTTCAAAAAAAAAAAATTATTTATTTAAATATTATTTTAATAAAGTTAATTCCAGTGTGACCTTGGAGTTGGAGAATCATTATCAGAGGATCACGTGCTCCCTCATTTATTTACAAATTTATAATACTAATTTACTACTCACAACTCACAAGCATATATATATATATATATATATATTACTTTGATCTATATGAATATTTTAAAGTAAGATCACTGATCAGTGTCAGAAGTTTGAATACATATATTATATATATGTATATATAATAACATTAATAATTATAATAAAATATACTGATTAAAAATTATCAGTTTTTATTTATTAAAAAATTGTTTTTTATTAATTATTTTATATTTCTAACTAGAAGCTTCTGGTTTTAATTGGGCATTGGTTTTTAGGTGCAGAAATGGTACAGCGAGCCCATTCGCTGTTTTCTCAAGTACAGAATGAAAAGAATAATTATTCAAAAAATATTAATTTAATTTTAACTTATTTGAATGAAGTTTAAGCTTTTAATTAATTAATTAAATAAAATTAATTAACTGATATTTGCCCTTAAATATTAATGTCCACCTACATTAAAATGTGAGTTTAACAAAGCTCCAATATTTTTAATTATTAATTTTCCAAAATCAAAATAGTTAAAGTTTGGGAAAAATTTTGAAAGATGTTTAAAACAATTTATTTATTTATTTATTATAAACAAACAATTAAAAGAAATAATTAGTTTTGAAATTATTAGCGGTTGAAATTTCAGCCTCAGATAATGACAAATGACATTTATAAAATATTTAATGGCGACGTTATGTGATCAATTCAGTGATTGATGCATCACATTTAAACCTTTTTACATAAGGAAAAATCATTTTTTTTTAATCCTAACATTATTTAATTTTACTAATTTATTCCCTTCCACATTTCATTATAGTTTTGAGATTTTTTTTTAATTTAAATTTAATTTTTTTAATCACTTGCATCTTTAAATTTTTTTCAAAATTACCCAAAAAAAAATGGGCCAGACTATTGTTTCGGTCTAGTTTTAAGTCTATTTAAAAATGCTACAATGCCAAGATGAAAGCAGGCTTTTATCAAGGAAAGGATGAGCTCGCATCAAATTTTAAAGGTTAATTTGAAATTTTATATAAATTTGTATTTTTAAAATACAAAAAAATAATAGTAATATAAAAATTTAATATTTTTATATTTGTTGCTATCGAATTTTTTGGGTAGAGTATTTTGTGGCTTTATTAATAAGACTGGTTGTATTAACTCTACAAACATTTAGTCCCTTACATAAAATGTTTGTGTGTTTGCCGAAAAGACGAGTTTGAATTGGTGATGATACAAATGTATTGCAGTACACTTTCCATTGAAAGTCAACTGGATATACTGTCGATTTTAAAATTATGGAAACATCCCTGACCTTCTCTCTGAACCCAAATACAGAGAATTTTTTTCGCTGTACCCAAATACCAAAAACTCAAAGTACATTTAAAAAAACACAATTTTTTTAATGCAACCACAAATTGTCATGCAAATTAATATCAAACTAACCACAATCAAATTACCGCCACGACATGCAAATTAATATAATCAAAATATGCATTAAAAGAATTGCCATCAAGTTAACATCACATATGAATGATATGATACACAGTAACATCAAACAAATAATGATAAAGCCATAAATGGCAATCTCAATCAAATTAACACAATCAATATAACATCAATCAAATCTCAATCAAATTAACACAATCAATTCAACAACAAACAAATGGCAATGAAAAAGTTAAAATAAAAAAAAAATTATGAGCATCTAATTTGAATCTGTAAAGGATTTTGTAAAGAATTTTAAATTTGGAAAGAGTAAAAGGTTATGTAAAAGAAAATCTATTGGTTTAATATGTAAGACAAATTTTGTTTTGTTTTGAACATGGGTCTTTTATTATGGTTTTTTTTTCTAAGAACTTGATTCTTCATTTTTTTTAATACTAAATACTTTGATTTCACAATTAATTAAGAAAATCTATACTTAATCTAAATATATCAAATATATTATCTTTTAATAATATATATATATATATATATATATATATATATATATATATATATATATATATATATATATATATATATATATATATTAGAACTAATTAAATTTCTAATTTTTAAAAATAAATAGATATTTTTTACTCTAAATCTATAAGATTAACTCAAGTTTTATCTTTATCAACAAATCTTCTTACTATACTAATAATCTAAAATAATTAGTTTAAAAGGTTTAAATATATAGATATATAGTTCATCTCTAGACTCTTGGGTTTTATAATAATTATTTAATTATCACTAATTTGATAATTAAAATTGCATTTTCACATAGCAGGGCAAGACAGGGAGGGAATCTACCGTCCTTGGTCTGGATTGGAAACAAGCCCTGTCCTAGCACCAACCCCTAAAAACTATTCCCATTATATATACATACATATATATATTATTTATTTTTTTATAGTTGTGGTGACCTACTCCCACTTTCAGGGAAGATAAAATAAAGGTTTAATAGCTTTACAGCTCTAGGTGATTGCGTACATTCTGTCTTTTTAAACATTGTAATATTTTTAAGTATAATTAAATCTTCATATTTAGTTGAGTTGTACCATTTTCGTCCGTAAAGTAAATGACTAAACGTTTTATAAAAAAAATATTATAAAAACTTAATTATATTTAAAATTATTACCACAAACTAGAATGATCCAAATCAATCAACCTAAAAACTATTAAAAGAATTAAAAAGATATAAAATACATAATTACAGGGCCTGCACCGCAATTAAACCTAAAATAAACTGCCATGCTTCACTGTGGTAAGAGAGTGCTTGAAGTTACTTTTGACTTCTAGTCTTCTATCATATATATATATATGTATAATATTATTGCCAATCTTATCGCCGCTATATATAGACAAACAAATGGAAGCAAACCAATCAAAGTAGGAAAAAAAACAACACAAGATAAGAGAAAGGAAGGTTAGGAGAGATGGAGAAGAATAGCAAGCAAAAAAGAGGAACAAAAGAAGAAGAAGAAAAGAGACCACATGCAGTGTGTTTGCCAATGCCAGCACAAGGCCATCTCAATCCTATGATGGTTTTGGCCACCTTCCTTCACTCTCATGGCTATGTTGTTACCTTCATCCACACACACTTTGACCGGAGCCGTATCCTTCACTCCGGCGGTTCCAACTCTCTCCATAACACTGAAACATTCCGGTATGCTTCCTTCCCTGATGGTCTCCCTCCTTCTGACATCAATGGAAACAGACATATTCCAAGTTTGTGCAAGTCTTTACATACTACTGCTTTTGAGCCTTTTCTTGAACTTTTGAGAAGGATTGATGATGAAGGTCCTAGAGTTAGTTTGGTGCACTACAAGAAAAATCTCAAATCGGCACCGAAAAATCGGCACAGAAATGAGTTTAAATACCGTGCCAAACTAATTTTGGCACCGTATTTGACACAGAAAAATAACCGTGCCTATAGCAATGGTGACAAATGTATTTTGGCACCGTTTTTTTTAAATGGTGCCAAACTTTGTCACCGTTTTTTGCACAGTTATTTCCTTTTGTGCCAAACATTACAAATGGTTTTGGGCACGGTCTTTAGTTCCATGTTTGCCACTGTTTTGGCACGGTTTTATTGGTTTGATATTTGGCACGGCTTTTTGGTACGATTTTGTTTATTATAATTTTTTCACGCCATTTGGCACGTTTTTGGCAAACTTTTTTTGTTATGACTTTTGGCACCCTTTTGTTTATTCTGTGAAAAAAATAATTTATATAAAATTAATTTTATTTAAATTTTCTTCAATTGCACCAATACAAATTAAAAATGAAAAAGTTGCAAAAGGCAATACAACACAAAAAATAATACTATTCATCTGTTGATTCATTCCAACATTCAACAACAAACTATAAATTAAAAAAGATCAACTATGAAACCATACACAAACAAAAACATGACACATCCCACCAAACAATCAAGTCAGAATGAATGATCTAAATGAGTTTATAGTATCATGAAAGTACCAGAAGAAAAACTATGCGGAATACTTCTTACCCCATCATACAAGAATAGAACATCAACACCAATCTCAATCACTTGAGTTGCTTGGTTATGTATCTTTGGTTGTATAATGTTCGCAGCAACAACACCAGCAACGACAACAACATTTGCATTGTTATGGCTACTGCTCCTTGCTGCTGGTACATCATGGTTATGTTTCCCTTCATATATTGTGCTGACAGCTTTAGGATCTGTTGAAGCCCGCTTAACATGTTTCCGAACATTGCACCCCGAATAAGTACACTTGTAGTAGCTCCTGAGATTGCCACATGAAGAATTAACAGAATATTCTAAAAGATGAAATATTTTCAACATTGTAAACATCAGTATTTATGAAATCTATAAGATGGAAACTTAAATCCTATCTAATTTATGGAGTCACTGGCTTTGAGCAAAAAGATATAGAACTGATATGATCAATCTGCATCAGCTCATCTATAGAATCTCTCAAGCCTATTGCTTTTAAAATCAGTGACAAAGTCATGGCAGGAGACCTTTTATTGACAAAACAAAGACATTACATGTCTTTGTGTAGATGGTTCAGATATGCATGTATTACAGGACACAAGATGTCATGAAAAGATACACACTACATTCAGGTTCAGATATGCTTGCCTTCTTGGCCTCTCTGAGGGCAAAGAACACAACTCACCCTACTATGGGGCACACCAGTGATGTCTGAGCTCAATTTCAAAAAGCTTATCCTAACATCACTCACTCCCCTTTCTTCTCAAACTTCTGCTTCAAAGCCTACGAAAAATCAATTCACCATGCCAATGAGTATGTACCCTTTCAGTTAAAGCTTCAAAAAGGATACAAAGATACTATAATTTGAAGTAACATTATGCAGAAGAAATTGTCTTTAACGATAATGAGCAACATCTTTTTTATGGACAATGCCAAGTATCTTGTCCTATCCAATCAAATCATGGTCTAGGTAATTGCATGTTTTTTATTGGGAAAAGCAAAAATGAGAATTCAACCTTTCCTTAATGTAATCCTAGGAATAATAAAAACTGCAGAGAACTAAGAAGCATTCAGAATTAGCAGTTTATATGGTCAAAGCACCTTTTGTTTCTATTGGTGCAATTCTCTCTGAAGCCAATGGATTGTCTTCTGTTCTTGGGGTCAGCGCTCCTTGGTTCATCTTCTGTATCTCCTCTTTTGTGTAGATGAAGATCTTGTGGACCATGCCACAGAATTTCCTGCCCACAAAAAGGCATAAAAAAAGCCAGCTTAATTAGAAATTCTATGTTTCCTTAAAGGAAATTCAATAAGGAGATGAATTGTGAACTGAATGACTTGAAAATTGACAAGGTAAAATAAAAACTTACTCCCAAGGATCATCGCCAACAAGCATCATGTCACCTTCTTTATCAGTGTATACAACTAACCATTTCTTAATGGGAGACAACAATTCACCATCAAATTCAAACATTTGGTCTAGTTCAGTTATCAGTTCATTATTGCCACTTAGCTTTGCAAGGTCTACGGATCATCACCAACTAGACTGATGTTTGCTCTGGACATCTTTAGATGTTTGCGGGCAAGAATGCATCAACCAACTATTGATTACATTCATGCTTCAATTCTAACTAATTTAGTTCAAAAGATTAATATATAGTGTCTATAGTACCATATCATGTCAATTATTAATTAGTGTTTTAGACATTCAATGTTATCTCAATGTATTGGATATATTAAGCACAAGCAAAGCCATTAGTTACCTGCAATTTCTAGCCTTGCAGTAGTTCAGTTTCCAATTCATCAAAGGATCTGTGAAGAGTTTCAAAGTACCAAAATTAATAAAGTTTTTGAATCAAACAAATATATAAACATCATGAGCTTAAAGACTTGTCTATACCTTTTCCCGCCACTCCTTGCAAATGCCTCGGCGACTCTCCTGTTTCTTCCCCCAACTGTCCCAACAAAAAGGTTCATTTATAAAACTATATGAATCAACGAGGAGTCAGTTTGGTTATATACGGCATGTTGTAATTAAATCGGCAACTCCATAGCTCTCGAAGAAGGTGCTATCCTTGACCGAAGAAAACAACAGCTTTGAAAAGGCCTTCATCTCTCTCAAACCAATCCTCATTATCGCCGCCTAATGTATTAATTTATTATGCAACAGTTAACAGCTTAGTACAAATACTTTCAAGTTAAAATCCTCTCTTGAGATACAAACCTTTGTATTATTTCCCATGTCCAAACCATCGACCAGACCTAATCGTTCATCTAAAACATCATGTTTAAAAATTAGTATCGAAATTATTTTAACATAAGGAACCTCATTACAAGGAAAAGTAAATTGCTTAACCTGCAGCTATGGCCACAACATTTTTTAATGTACCACAGAGTTCTACTCCCTCCACATCCGGCACCTGTCCGTTCCATAAAAAAAAACCAACAGAGCAATTGTTGTAAGACATCATTCAAGGTAACCACCAAATGAGAGTGTGACTCTGGTTCATAGGATGCGCTTCTGTGTGAAATCACTTGACCAAATGTGTGTTGCTTACAACAAATATATTCATGCTCAAATGACACAGTATTGCAATTAGAATGCAACAGAAAAGAACTATAGTACCAGAGAGGGTGTTCCAATGATGGTGTCATATAGCAGTAGGTTCCATGTATTAGGTACTCCGGGGAATGCACCAGTGGCTGCAGTCAGCGAAGTTCCTTGGCTGACTTCTCTGTTTGTCGAATGGTGTTATAAGAATGAATATTTTCTTTCTCTTGATGCAAAACTAGGCAAGGAGAAAAAAATAAAGATATAGCCATCCTTTAATTCCTCTCTAAACTTGTTATGTACTAACCAAATGGAACATGTGCTTGCTTCCAAAATATCATTTTAATATTGAGATGTTCTCATGATATGTATAAGAACTCATTTTATAAGATGAATGCATGAATTAGAAGCCAGGACATCCTTGAAAGAATGATTTCTACAATGTAATGTATGATAGACAACATGCAATTCTAGACGTCATGTATATGCATCGAGCTTCAATAACTTGGTTACAGATCATAAAATTACATGTTCCTAACCCTGTTACTAGCAGAAATTAGCTGCTCTTTCATTGCTAATTATCAGTTTTTCACATTTTTCATTGTAAGCTCAGCAAAGAAACAACATAGGATGGATTTTCAGAGTATAGTTTCATCAAGTGAGCAAAAGATTATTACAGTTGGTGCAAAGGGTTGATGCTCCTGAAGAAGACCATTGTCTTTACAGGATCCACATCGCGGTCAATCCAGCGAGGCCATGTCTTCAACGCTGCTCATATGCTGCATCTAAGGCCCTCAAAATTGAGATGTCTACCTAGTAGAGAAACATAAATACATGAGAAAATTTATATGCACATCACCTTAAGGCATCTCCATTTTGACCTAGGCCACCTGCTTGCATCAACATCTTCCATACCAATAATAGTACCAGTAAACCTGCAATTGAGAAAAAACAAAAGCTCACTAACGACTATGAAGGAGCAAGCATACTACTGGTAGAGCAGTGAAATACTGGTTATACCTTTGCTCTGGAGCTTCCTCGGCTTCAAATCTCATCTTGAACCTTACTCTTATAGAATGGTTATTCTTGAGTGCTCCATATAAGCCAACCTCTCGTCTTTCCTCACTGGGGGCAAGCTCAGGACGTCCAGAACGATGTCCACACAAATGTTCCACACAAAAATTCATCAAGAATAAATATATTAATAAACATACATATAAAGAATGGAATGAATTCAGTATTGGTAATCAGAGAACATACCATGCCCTTATAGTTATGTGCACGAAGGAAAGTTTTGCAGCCTGGAAAATAGAAAATCACGCTGAATGACAATTCATGACCTTTACCTTAAACAAAAAAATTTGAAAACATTAGAATGAATTGTTGCTGAATAAATTGAAGTGAACTATGGCTTGAATTGTTGCTTCATCTTTCTTATCACCCAATTGAAGAGAAACTAACTTCTACAGCAACAACATCAAGAAGACAAAACTCAAAGTAAGCTTTAACATATATCTTCTTCATCATTCGGGCCATCAAGAGTGTTGTCAGCGACAAGTGTGGTGCGAGGCCTTTTTCTCGTTGGAGAGTGCTCATCAACATGTGATTGCGCCTCCGCTGTTGGTGCTCTAGGGATAGATCGCGTGAGAGTAGCAACATGCATATCGGAGAGGTCAATGCCTTTCATCCTAAGTGCTGCAAGCAATGACATTTCAAATGACTCACGACGAGCCCACTCAATCCGCATTGCATCATGTTCGGCTCGGATCGTATCATGCTCGGCAAGCATTGCATTGTGCTTAGCTTGGGTTTTAGCAAGCTCTGCCTGCAACTCCTTAATTTGGTCATATAGTTGCCCACTTGATTGAGAAGGCCCTGAACGTGGCTTGTAATTGATTGAAGACATTTGCCTACTTATATTACCCTTTCCCAACACTCTATTACGACTTCCCACAGCAATGCGGTCCCACAATTCATTTTGGTTGATGGAATTCTCATCTTCCCCTTGATCACGCTTATCTGCAAGGGCTTTATCAAATTGTTCCTACATCCATAAAAAATTAGATCCAATTAATAAAAAATATTATATAAATGTCTAAAGTAACCTATGAAAGGAATATATCTAGCAAATAAATTCTCATCTTCCCCTTGAACCATCAATGTAATTGCTTGCAAATAAATTGATGAAACTATTACTAGAAAACCACTAATTTAACAAATTGATGCAAAAAATTAACTTTTTTGAGGAAATTATAGTATACTTACAACAATTTGTGTAGCACGCTCACCCTCGAGAGTGCCATCCTTCTTCCCGTGAGTGCGGATGAAACATTCTTTCGGTGTCGGTTCCCTACCCAATTCTTCAATCTGAACAAATAGCATAATAAAAAATTTAAAGAGTCAAATAAATCATAAATAATAATAATAATGATAATGATAATAATAATAATTACATAGAATATGGACATTACAAGCCTGAGGCGGTGCACAGCAGTGCTGACAGATCCACCACGATAGATGACAATCGAAGAAGCTCCATTTACTGCCCTGTTCTTTTTGTTTTGCTGACTTATTTTCTTGAACTCTTCTGACCCCCAATATTTTTGCAAACTCTCCCAAACCAAAGGCGTCATCCACTCAAGTGGGGCCTTGTAAAGCGTGCGAGCAAGGTACAAATGTTTTTTCAACCACTCACTCGCCTCATGGTTGAAATGACATAATATCATAGACTCATGCTGCGACTCCCATGTGTAAATACCCTAAAGAAAGAAAGATTAACTAAGTTAATATTTTTTTAACAGTAAAACAATATATTTAATTAAATGATATTAATACATTAATTTAATTAAATGATATTTACCCTAAAAGCTGTGAACATTCTCTGTCGCACATCTCTAGGCACTTTTCCCCATCCAGTCCATGCTTCTTTGTAGTGGCCTTGGACCAAGTCATGTATTGCTCTTTTAACTTCGTAATCTCTGAAAAAACAAATCAAATTAATAAACATTTTAATTAAAAAATTTAGGAACTTTTCTTGAGGAATTTATATACACAATTATAAAATTTTTAAAAAATAAAATTTACTTACATAACTACACTGTCAGGAGTAATAAACCAAGGGGGTCCGGTTCTATTAGATTCATTGGATTGATCCTCTGCTGCCTCATGTTGGCCCTCAGAGCCATGGGTAGAAGGCTCGGCGTGTGGAGTTAGCGGAGGCTGTGAAGCTGGAGGAGATTGTGTAATCGAAGGGCTCACTTCTTGCGCCTGAATATTTGGATGTATACATGGAGGCATTTCTAATTCTGGTGAGGTATTGGAGACTAATTTGGAGCTAACAGACTTCTGACGAATACTTGTGGTAGATCGACCTCGGCCTGATATAGATCGACCACCATGTCTCAATGTTGATCGACCATCAAATCGACCCCGACCTATAATAGAGAAGATTAAATATAAGCTATAAAGCATGGAAACAAATTTCACTCAAATTAAAGGCTAAATGAAAAGCAAGGATGCTTCATGCTACCAATATATTATACAAATAATTCAACCAACATTATTACAATGAGACAATAAGCTTGACTAAAAAGATCAATGCTTAAAAAAAACCTAGTCAAACCTGATATAGAGCTATAGTCTGGATAATGAGTCATCCCACTTCAATTAAACAATCTGTCCAAACAACAAGAAACTTGGGTGAACATAAATGATAAGAAAAAAATTACAATGAGAATAACTTAATTGGAAAGGTAGAAGAAAAACATGATCATAAATGACACATATATCTAGCACTACATACACATCCAAAAAAAACTAGAAACAACATAGAAATATGAAGTTCTTGTCATGAAGAGAAGAAACACAAGAAGATATTTAGTAATTAATTAAAAGTCATGTTCTCCCAAATCATCATCATCATCATCATCAGTTTCTTCATATTCATTGTCTGCCTGTTCATCTTCTTCATCTTCCGCAGTTTCACTTTCTGAAATATCTTGCAACCCTTCAGATAAGTCAACAAATTGTTGTATGCCTTGTGGATCAACCAAAGGAGGAATCTCTTGTAAAATACTGACAACTGGATTTGATGTAATTTTCTCCATTTGATATGCAGGGTTATCTTTTCCCGGCCAACTTGTCTCAACCATTCTCCTAGCTTTTGTCTTGCACACAGCTAACCAATCAACCTTGTCCTTTTTCATGCTCGGGTACTCAATATAGTTCACTTGAATGGCTTGTTGTGCCAATACAAATGGATCATACTTTGGATACATTTTTTTCCGATTAACATCAACCAAACTATATAGAGGATGAACCTTGGTGCCATTTATTGGATCAAACCATGTACACTCGAAGAGGACAACACGGTTCCATCTATTACCATGGTACTCAAGTTGGACTACATCCTGCAATAAACCATAGAAATCAGTGCATGTATCCTCAACATTGGACCCTTGAACACATATGCCACTATTCATGGTGCCTTTCTCCATGCTATGGGCGACAGTATGAAAGTTATAACCATTGATGAAGTATCCTGGCCATGTTGTCACCTTCATAGATGGACCCCAAGCAAGGCTTTGCAAGAGAGGATCAATGACTTGATTGACCTCATTTGCCACCTAAACCCAAAAAATTGAATGAGGTATTTTATCATTCTCGTAATACAATTTCAAGATATTAAAATGATTACTTACAAAATTTTCAAACCACTTTGCAAAATGCTTATCAATTGCCTTATCGATGGCATCAACAGAGTTCCCTTGTAGGTAGTTGACAAATATCCTTTGAATGCGCATTTAAACATGAAAATTTTAAAAAAAAAAAAACATTGAAGTTATATATTTTATAGATTGTAAAATTGATTGTTCTATTAATTGATAATATAACTTACTTGTAATATGGTTGCACTTCTGGACAATTTCGTAATATATAAGTATGTGCTACATGTAACTCATTTTCAGAAAACCATCTAATCTTTGAATGACCTTGACTTCGACCTATGTAATTAAATATAGAGAAAGGTTCGAAGGCACCATCATTTACACCCTCATCATTTCGTGGAGGTCTCCTCCTTCTACATGATACATGAGGTTCAAAATAATGTTCTGCAAAAATATTGATTTCTTGTGCAATATAAGCTTGACAAATTGAACCCTCAACATGTGCCTTATTCTTCAATGTTTTTTTCAAGTCATAAAGAAACCTACAAGTACAAGGATAAAAAAACATTACATAAACTAAACAAAATTATCTTAAATTCAATAAAGTTAGATTGCAACTTTTGTTACCTCTCAAAGGGATACATCCATCTATATTGAACAGGACCTCCAATTCTAGCCTCATAAGGTAAATGAACAATGAGATGCTCCATAGAATCAAAGAAAGATGGAGGGAATATTTTCTCCAAATTACATAAAATCACCGCAACCTTTTTTTCTAACTCCATAATTTTATCAATGTCAAGCATAGCAGAGCATATTGTCTGAAATAATATACTCAATTCTGTCAATGGATTCCATATGAACGAGGGTAACATTTCTCTGAAAGCAATCGGGATAAGTCTCTGCATAAACACGTGGCAGTCGTGACTCTTCGTGCAGGTAATCTTCAGTGCATTCATATCAACACATTTTCCAAGATTAGAAGCATAACCATCTGGAAACCTCAAGTTCTGAAGCCATTCACAAATAACCCTCCTCTGCTCTTTGGTCAAGGTGTATAATGCTTTTGGAATAGTCTGACTTGTACTATTTGAAGGAATTGCTATCTCCTTACGGTCGCAAAGAATTCCAATATCTTTCCTAGCCTTAGCATTATCTTTACTCTTCCCTTTCACATTCATCACAGTATAGAAGACATTGTCAAACACATTTTTCTCTATGTGCATCACATCGAGATTATGCCGGATCAAGTTAGTTTTGGAGGTCAAGCTGCTGAACAGCTTGGTATTCCTAATGTTATGGTTTGGACTGCTAGTGCTAGTGGTTTGCTGAGTTATCTTTATTTCCCTGAGTTTGTTAGCAGAGGTATTTTTCCCTTCAAAGGTATGGAATGCTTCATTTCATAAATTTTATTAATTATGAATTTACAGATGTATTTTTTTTTTAAGTGTGATTATTATTTTGAGTTATGTTATATATATAAATTTTGTTTTGTTTTTTTTTTTCCTAATGTAAAGAGATTAATATTTTATATTTTTATTTGCTTCCCCTGGTAAAAATTAAAAGGTTTAAATTTTTGCAGATTAAGAGGTTGATGTTTTTACAGTTTCTAAGTTATTTCTATTTCTTCACCACTAGAAGTGTCTCTTTTTTTTTTTTTTTAGACAAAAAGCTTGGTATGTATTTTGATTATGAATATATAAATGTGTTTTTTTTTATCTTGAAGTTTATATAAGTTTAATAGTTAATTTAAGTCAGTTTTTATACAAAACTTTTTCTTTTTCTCTTTGGTTGAAATACAAAAGCTAAAAATCATGACTTGCATGTCTTGATCAGCATGGAATTCCAAGGAGTAGGATATGATAACACGAAACTCCATAGAACTTAGAAATCAAAAAGAAAAGTGACATTTGTCGATGCATGGGTGGAATTCAAGACAAAGTTTATTTTTTTTTTTTTTTACTTTAAAAGAAAAATGACTTTTTAGTCCTTCCATTCTTTGTAATTATTTTATTTTATTTAAGTAAAGTACTTACTAGTCCTTCAATATTTTTTTTTGGAGAAAAATCACTGTCAGGCCCATGACTCCATTAAATTAGATAGTACATAATACACATTTTTTTACACATTAATTATTTTCGATTAAAAATATTAAAAATAAATCTTTGAAAATTCAATTTTCTTTTATATGAAAATTAAACTAAAAAAAAAAAACATTTTGAATTGCAGATGAGGCTTGTCTAAGCAATGAATACCTGAAGAGCATCAAAGTGGATTGGATTCCAGGAATGGAAGGCATAACTCTGAAGGAAGTTCCAGGATTCATAAGAACAACAGACTCAAATGACATCATGTTCAACTTCGTCAAAGATGAAGTCATGAACGCCCACAAAGCCAACTCCATCTTCATCAACACATTTGAAGATCTAGAACTCCAAGCACTCTCATCAATGGCTTCCATACTCCCTTGTCCCATCTACCCCATTGGTCCTCTTTCTCTCCTCCATGACTACCAACCTCCATCACCACCAAACCTCTTTAAAGGTAACAACAATAACAACTGCATGCAATGGCTCAAACAAAGAGAAGCAAACTCAGTGGTTTACGTGAACTTTGGTAGTATAATAAACTTAACGTTGGAAACGTTCAAAGAGTTTGCATGGGGGCTTGTTGAGAGTAAGAAGTACGTGTTGTGGGTGATAAGGAAGGATTTGATCGTCGGAGGGATGGAGGAGTGGCCGGAGGAGTTAAAGAAGGTGGCCGGAGAGAAGCTCTTTGTGGCAGAGTGGTGTCCACAAAGGGAAGTGTTGTTGAGTGAGAGTGTTGGGATGTTTGTGACTCATTGTGGGTGGAACTCAGTGTTGGAAGGGATTGGAGGAGGAGTGGCAATGGCTTGTTGGCCGGCGTTTGCAGAGCAAGTGACAAATAGTTATTATGTTTGTGAGAAGTGGAGGGTGGGAGTGGAGATTGGGGAGGAGGTGAAGAGGGAGGAGGTGAGAAAGGTGGTGGTGGAGATGATGGAAGGGGAGGAAGGGAAGGAGATGAGGAAAAGAGTTGTTGAGTTGAAGGAGAAGGCTTGTAAGGCTGTTGAAGATGGTGGATCTTCTTGGTTGAATCTCAATAAGTTGCTTCTCCTTTGATTTGTTTCTTTTGTTTTATTATTTATCGTCTTCTCCTTGTGATGGAATCTAATAAATAAGTGCTAAAGTGACTTAGTTCAAGTGGTGAGCAACATTAAAAATAGATTTTTTTATAACATACAGAGTGTGGTATGGATTTAAATTCTGGTTGTGAGTAATTAACTCACAGGTGATATTGTAACTCATACTTACACACTTGTTGTTATTTAAAAAAAAAATGTATTAAATAAGTTACTGTTGCTTTCACAATTGGCCAACTGTATAAGACATTTGATTTTTATGATGAAGTTGAGATTCGGACTCTTTCTTATGTATGATTTGTGATCGATGCATTTATGAAGTGTTTATGATGTAATGATTGATGCAGTGTTTTTTTTTTTTTTTAGTTGTCCAAAGAGTGGGTACAATCCAATCTCATCAATCATACGAATGAATGATGGAAGACCATCGTTCAAGCCTCTTTTGTCAATTATACTTTTGCCCTTCAAAATTTGATATAGTTTTTTTTTTTTTTTTGTTAGCTTGGGCCTTGGAGCCCAACCATTATTTCATCCAGCCATCAAATGGGTTAGACTCAACAAATATGGTGTAACACATTGGTTAATTTCTCATGGGCAATTGTGAGTTTGACTATGTATTATGGATGATTTGTGATTAATGCATTTATAAAGTGTATTTGTGATGGTTATCCATGTATTCCAATAAAAATAAATTATCTTAATTTTTACAATAGTTGAGCAGTATGAAACATTCGATTCTTATAAAAGAGGTTGGAGGTTCAACCCTTTTTTTTGATACTATGATTGATGCAGTGCTTGTGGGTTCATGTGTAAAAAAAAAAAAAAAAAAAAAAAAATCTATTTTTATGATTTTTAAGTTTTATTTTAAAGATATCCTATAACCAAAAATCAACTAAAAAAACATATGTATAAATAGTTTTTTTTTTTGCACCACCCTATATTACTTTGCTTCATTCATTTTAGGAAATGAAAAAAAAATCAGTCTATATTTTTATAAATATTTATAAATTAATTGTTAATCATAACATAGAACTACAGAAAATATATACAGACTACAGTGTAAGGAAATATAATTTTTTTAAGATATACTAGTAATTATCTATTATTACGGGGGCATGCAAGCAATTTTCTTCTCACGTGACTAGCACGTGATAAACCATCCAATGAGAAGGGCCTGCCCTTTGCTTAGAGGAAAGCAAGCACCTTCCCTTCTTCTTCTTCTCGTTCTGGGACTTCAATGGCGCATCGGCTGCTGCGAGACGCGCAGGCGGATGGATGGGAGCGATCCGACTTCCCTATCATCTGCGAGTCCTGCCTCGGCGACAACCCCTATCTCCGCATGGTTCGATCCTTTCTTCTCTTTCTTTCTCGCTTTGTTTCTGTTTATATCTTGATGTCTGTTTACAAACCCTAATTCTGCCACGATGATAATGAATACTACCATTTACGTTTATTTTGGTCACGCATTGAACCTAATTTTGTTTGTCCGCGAAGATTGTTGTAGGTTGTTTAGGGTTTCTGTGTTTTTAGGTCACTGAGTCGATTGAAAGATTCATCTTTCGAGAAAATCGGATTAAATTTCTATTATTGGCAATGATTTTAAGGTCTAATTGTATCATCCTGACAATAAAAATACTATCTTTTCTTTGGGCCTGATTTTGTTTACCTGCGAGTGGATGGAAATATTCATCTTGTGAGAAAACTGGATGGGATATAGATTAATGACAATAAAATCAAGAGATAATTTGCTTTGGATGCTAATATGCTGCTAATGAACCTCACTTTGTTCTCAAGGACTGGTCTTTCATTTGGAATTTGTGAATGCTTTATATTTATTCTTCTCTTCAAATTTGTATTTGTTTTGCTGTTAAAAATACATTGTAAAGTAGCAAAATATTTACCTATTTGTTTTATTTGGGAAAGAAACTAGCTAATGTTGAGTGACTTGAAGATAGATAGTGTATGGATTGGCTGATCTCTCCTCTTTCATCTTCTTCTAAGTTTATTTCTACCTGTTATTACTTGTCTTATGATTTACACCTTGATGCTACTGGATTTGTTTTCACTTTGCCTCAATATTGACATTATGCCTTTTTTGGCTTCATTGTGTTGCTTGTTGCAGACAAAAGCAGACTATGATAAAGAGTGCAAAATCTGCACGCGGCCATTCACTGTCTTCCGATGGAGGCCAGGGCGCGATGCAAGGTACAAGAAGACAGAAATCTGTCAGACTTGCTGCAAGCTGAAGAATGTGTGCCAGGTCTGCCTGTTGGATCTGGAATATGGGTTGCCAGTCCAGGTCCGGGATACTGCTCTATCTATTAATTCGAATGACTCCATTCCGAAGAGTGATGTGAATCGGGAGTACTTTGCTGAGGAGCATGACCGCAGGGTACTTATTTTAAACTCTATGTTCATTTGATGCTTGTGTAGTAGTGACTTTCTTATTTTTGGTGTTTATTATTAATTGGTTCATGTATATAGCACTTCATCATGATTCCTGGATAGACATTCTTGTGATTCCAGTGCAATGACAATCATATGGATCTGTAGATAAATAAGAATATTTCTGAAAAGGTGGGTGGATATGTGCTATTTGTACTTCCTTTGGTTTATGGTTGGCTATCTTTTTGATAAAATAGTCTTTGAAAAACTGTATCATTGGGTAACAGTTTTTGTGTGCATTATTAAGTATAAATTAGGCTATATTGCTTCTTTTTTTTGTTTTTTTCATCTCATTGTTAGTCGAATAAAGCCTTGCATGAAGGTCGGTCATGTTTCTTTTCCACTAATGTTGTTACTGAAGTAAATTTATAGTTTATAGTGGTTTTTAGTTTGTAAAGTTTTCAAGACCAAACTAATTTTTTTCTAGGTAGAACGCAAGTTTTGTGTATTACTATGCCATTTTAGGCTTTACATCCGAAGTTCATACATGGGCTTTTGAAACTTGAAATTGGTGTGCAATGCTTGATTAGAGGTTTTGCTATAGCTAGATGTTTGGTTGTATCAGTAGGTTGGCTGAGTTTTGACTTCTTTGGAACTTTATAAGAGCACTTGAAACTTGAATTTGGTATGCTATGGTTGACTGCCTGTTCATGTCATAGCTAGATATCATTTTTGGCTCGGATTGTGCATCTACTGAAGTTTATAGGGCCTTGAAACGTGAAATTGGTCTGCAATGCTTGATTATGTTTATGCCATAGCTAGCCTGAAACAAAATTGAGGTAGGAACATCTGTTATTAGCAGTTTGTATTGCATGGCTCTTTTTTCTGGTACCATGGTGTAGACTTGTTATGTCATTTTGGCCCTTTTATAAAAGTGATCAGATGCCATGCCTAAGAATTACAAATAATCGTCATAGATGTCTGCATCTTGTCTTCTTTTCACAAGTAATAATCGATCTGTCATGAGATTCAAATGAATGCAACATTTATTTCATGCTTATGCTCTCAAGAACATTGTTTTCCCTTTAGTGATGAGCTATATGTGTTGTTCTGTGTCGGCATGTCATTTAACCCGTGTTGTTAAGTAGGTGTTGCTCAGCTTTTGTTATTGACTCTTCTCTATCCCTGAATCTATATTCTGCAGGCTAGAGCTGGTATAGATTATGAATCCTCATTTGGAAAGGCACGGCCCAACGACACAATTTTGAAGCTTCAGAGGACAACACCTTACTACCAGAGAAACAGAGCTCATGTTTGCAGCTTCTATGTGCGTGGTGAGTGTACTAGAGGCTCTGAATGCCCATACCGCCATGAGATGCCACAAACTGGGGAGTTATCTCAGCAAAACATAAAAGATCGATACTATGGGTACGTATTAGATCATACCATTGATAATGTTTCCTTTTATGCCAAATTTGCAACAAGTAAAGCTTTCATCTCTTAATTTTCTGAGTTGAGACTGCTTAGAAAAAATAGACTGGTAGCAGTTAGCTCTTGTTAATGCATGTGTGAATTTGTGATCATGGGTGATGAAGTTCTCCTGATCTGCTGGTTATCCATGTATGGCACTGGGAGTTTGTCCTATACATGCAAATCATTAGAATTTGGTTTGACCCTGCTTTTTAATGGAACTATATCCATGTTTTCACTGATAAGTTATTAATTCTTGAGTCTGATAATCAAGTGATTCTAATGAAATTTGAATCCTGCTTTGCAATTTTTTCCGCAGAATAAATGACCCAGTTGCTATGAAGCTCTTAGCCAAGGCAGGGGAGATGCCATCCCTCATCCCTCCTGATGACGAGAGTATAAAGACCCTCTATGTCGGTGGCCTAGATGCTCGTATCAGTGAGCAGGATCTCCGAGATCAGTTTTATGCCTATGGTGAGATAGAGTCCATCAGGATGGTGCTTCAGCGTGCATGCGCCTTTGTGGCATACACAACTAGAGAGGATGCTGAAAAGGCGGCAGAAGAGCTATCAAACAAACTGGTAATCAAAGGTCTGCGCTTGAAGTTGATGTGGGGGAGACCACAAACTCTGAAGCCTGAAGGTGAGGGAGAAGATGAAGCTGCTAGACAAGGTCTTGTGGCCCACGGAGGAATGCTCCCCCGAGCACTTGTATCTCAGCAACAGAGTGGCCAGCAACCTCTCCCTCCCGGCACTGAGGACCACGCACCGCAGCAGCAACAGCAACCGGCAATGCCCTACTTCAACATTCCAGTGCCACTGCCACCACAACGAACCTTTTACCCGTCAATGGACCCTCAGAGGATGGGGGCAATCGTATCATCCGGAGAAACAAGTGACAGCAAAACGGGACTGGAAAAGCCAGGTCTACCCCGAGGACCAGATGGTTCAGGACATTCTTCATATCCTTTAGGGCCACCACCGCCACGGCCTCATGGCCAGTACCCAAATTTCTATCCTCCATACGGGTACCCTACACCGCCACCACCACCACCATCTTTACCAATGCACTATCAGCATCAGTACCCACCCTATCAACCAATGCCGGGACCTCCGCTCCGACCACCGTCCGCAGGAAGGCCATATGAACATCAAAGCTCAGCTCCTTCTGCCCCTCAAACTTGAAATCATATACTTTCTGACTATTGTTTGTGATTTTGTTTTAAGTAGAACTTGTATTAATTAATGTTCATCAGCCTTTTGCCACATTTTGTGTCTGAATTTTGGTGTCTTTGAACACCTCAATCTGTACACACAAACTTCTTGTGAGTTCAAATTCCTGCTGTTAACAACTCTGTTTTAGAATATAAGTTGTATTTGTGAATTTATTTATTATTAATATCATTAGTTTGGTTGAATATTTCAACCAAACTGTATCTTCTCTGCAGGACATATGGCATCTTATCATCTCTGAAGCAAAATAAATTTGTGTATTCAGCTGACCATCTTTGGATTATGCTTAATTGTCCGGCATGGCATCAACCAAAAACATAATAATATTTTTATATTTAAGATTTTAAATAAATAAAAAAATCCAGTTTAAAGTTCATTGTAACGTAAACCTGCAGACACGATGAGATATTAAATACAAAACATGCAGGCCATTATTGCTTTGTATAATGTCATCCAAAAAAAATAAGAGAACATAGCATTGAGTTTGACTTGACAGTGTTCATGTGTCTCTTGTTTTTTAATCGGACGGCAGAGGATAACTGTCCTCTTTTCTCGTGATCAGCAACAAATGGAGATCTTAATCAAATAAAGACACAACCTATTGTTTCAAGTTTACTACCATTTTTTAACTTACTTCAACGCGCTTGTGATGAATTGCTCCTCATTTACAAACAATAATTTTTTTTAAAATATATATATATCTCTTCATTGTGTTCTCCAATGAAGCAGCTTTTTTATATTGTACCATTATGTTTTTATTTGAAAAATTGTACTATCATAACATCATTCCAGACAAAAATTATTGACACTCATTCAATTATTTTTATGGAAAAAATTTTCACCATGTGCTGCATCAGCAGCATATGTTCATTTGGCTCCAATGAAGTTTGATTATTTAGTTTGGGTAAGAAAGAGTATATTGCTTTTATATCCTATAAAAATTAGATAAATCATTTTTGTTGAAATAAAAAAAAAATTAAAAGAGACACAACAAACAAAATATAATGCACTCAATAAAAAGTACAAAGAGTACATGACTTCACTCATTAGTGGTTAAAAAAATTGATAGATGACAATAATGTGCTACTAATCGAGAGGTCTAATGTACTGTTTTCAAAATTATATCTATTACACTTAGAAAAATATATATATCTCTAATGATTTAAAGTTGAACCGGAGCAAAAATGAATTTTATGAAAGTATAATAAAAGTGTTATAAAAAAAGTGTAAATATCACAATAGTCCCTCTATTTTGCATTTTTTTGCCCTTTTAGTCCTTTTAATATAAAATCCGTCATTTTGGTCCCCGTATTTGTACATTTTCTTCTTTTAGCTGTACAATCAGCTATTTTGGTCCTTGTATTTGTACATTTGCGTATTCTTTTTTCCTTCCAGTTCATCAGCTAGAAGGACCAAAAGGATAAATCCGTCAATTGAAGGACTAAAAAGACAGAAATATATAATACGAAGATCAAGCGAATTTTATATTAGAGAGACTAAAAGGGCAAAAAAAAAAAAAAAATACAACATAGAGGGACCATTTTGATATTTTGATCTTAAAAAAATAGATAAATTCTAAATTGAATTATTTATTGGTTTAAAATATAGATTTAGAATTATTCCATCATGTGCATATGTCTTCCACAATGAGAAGAATTTATTTATTTATTTACTTTATATGAAAGAAAAACATTCCTTGGTGGGGACATGATACTCAACAATAATGATTATTATAGTGACAGAGTGCTAATGTTATGTGTGATACATGACACCGTATTGTATTGTTGACTTGTAATAGAAAATTCAATAGCAATAATACAAATCCAATAACACATGCGATTATTGACTATATAATCAACTAATAATTTACATCTTTATTAATCATTAAAAAGAAAGAATTAATTATGCCACTTTATCCCTCTTTTCTCACCATTCTTTAAATTTTTTTTTTTGGATATTCACAATAAAAAAAGTGATATCTCAGATATGTTTTTTTGGAATATATTCACCCACAACACAATCAGGGAACCATATCTATGTATATATCTGCAAGAAATTTCAAATATCTACCTCCTAAAATATTCCAAACTTCATTAATTATGTCCAAAATAAACTTTATAGTTGCTCTACAAACAAAGCAAGTTTGAATGGCTGCAATTACTTTTTAAACCTTGTAATCTACCCTTTTTTTTTAATTTGAATATATAGATAATAAACTACAAATGCTACTCTTGTTTAAAAAAAATCAAGAAAATACACAAATATAAAGTTAATCTCACTTTACATGGGCTTAACGGCTCGTTCTTTATAAAAAAATTCTGGTACTAATAAATGAAGACACCTAATTTATTTATTTTTTCATACTTCATGAAGTAATACATGCAAAGGTTTCAAATCCAGGGATTAAAACAAAATTTCAATTTTAATTTTAAATACTTCCCAATCACGCTCAAAATTATATCCAATTTCATATTATTTATCCAAAGCAACATATTTTTTTAAAATAAACAAAAATAAAATAAAGCATACAAAAGTTAAAATATTTGGTTAATTCCTCAATAAATTAATATTAACCATGTATTATAAAATTAAAATATATTAAAATAAAAAAGCAAATATAAAAAAATATAAATATAATAAATGTAGAATACTCTATTTAATCTCTCTAATATAGTCAATTTACTATTTTGATCTCTTTAATATGATTTATTTATAGAAGGTCCATGGTCCATGTATTTTAATTATTAGGAAATATAAGTTTATTTCTCAAATATAATTTGATCCTAAGAAGTCTATGAAGATTTACATTTCTCAAAAATTAAAATACATGGACTTCCTAAGAACAGATTATATTATAGGGATGAAAATGATAATTTGATTATATTAGAGGGACCAAATAAGATATTTTACCAATAATAAATATAATAATGGAAAACGAAGGTGCGAGGAAACTACGCGCGGGGTCCTATTCCTAGCTTATAGGTCTTCTCATCTCTCTCTAATGGAGATGGAGAGATAGAGAAAGAGAGGAGAGGGGGAGAGGAGCGGCGGAGGAGAGGAAGCATCGAAGAAGGCGCTCTCCCATTGATTCTCTGCTCGCCATTTTTAAGCCCTATACTGGGCCCCGTTTCTCTCTTCTTCTCCCACTTCTCGTACGGATCCTCGTCAGGGCTGTGGCATGGACGCCGACCGTGGCAGCCCTTATGTGCGGCGGCGGGACATAGAGGCCGGCGCAGTCGATGAGGTATCCGACGAGGACGCCTTCGATATCCCCCCTAAAAATGCCCCCGTCGAGCGTCTCCAGCGTTGGAGGGTATGCACCCCCTCTTCTCTTCTTTATGATTATCCGAATCTCTTAAAAATGTCTGCTTTTTTTTTTTTTTTTTTCTTTTCTTTTCTTTCTTCTGTTACTACGTTGGGGTTTTAATGCAATGCGTTACGTTGATATGGTTCATGGTTTGATTCGTTTTGGAGTTTGGTGGTGTTTGATGTGTTTTTTGCAGTCGCTGGTTGTTGAATCTAAGTACATTGGGTGTGTGAGTTCGGAATTAGCGTTTTTATTGACAATGTGGTTGTTTGATGGGTTTTTTTATGAATTTTTTTCCTGAAAGTTTTCTCTTTTATTGTTTTGTGGAATTTGGTCTGTAATATTGTTTACGAGCGAAAATATGTTCTCTTTGTGATTGTTTGTATCGGAAAGGCATATACAAAATTTGGGTGTGTACTTTGTGTAGATAATGTGCTCCTTTCGTGGCGTTTTTCCACAAAATCTTCTTTTTTGCTTCCTGGGGTTTTCTTTTTATGTTTATTATCCATAAAAATATTTCTCTCCTTTTGCTATCTTGTAGATAATGTGTTCTATGATGTTTTTCACTATCCTTTTTTTTTTTTTGTCTTTTATTATTTATTTATTTTTTTGTGTTGGTTATGAGCGCAGGTTTGTTCTTTCATTGCACTGAACGTAACTCATGTTTGCATGGATAATGTGGTTCTCTGATTGCCTTTACTATCATGTTTTCTCTTTGTTTTCCTCTGAGGTTCAGTTTTTATGTTTATGCAATGGAACTTCGTTTGAAATGCAGTTCACTCTGGTTATAAATGTTTTGGATATCTTGAATGAGCATGATTTGATAATACTGATGTATCAATGATTGCGTTGTGCAGCAAGCAGCACTTGTGCTTAATGCATCTCGTCGGTTTCGGTATACTCTGGACTTGAAAAAGGAGGAAGAGAGAGAGGAAATTAGAAGGAAGATCCGGGCACATGCTCAGGTCATTCGGGTATGTTGGTTTTCGCATCATTTTTTGTCTTTTTTTTTTTATAAATCATGAGATGTTTACATACCATTTATCTGTGAAACATTCCAGGCAGCATTCCTTTTCAAGGCAGCTGGAGAAGGAAAATTTCCAGGAGATTTTGTTTTCAATGAGGCTGGAGTACAAGCTTCTCCAGGTATTATAGTGGCCTTGGCAAAATTTTTTTTTTGGTCAGATTGGTCAGTTATGTTATTGTTTCTTGTCTTGTTTATTTTTATCAGAAATCATTAGAGAAAAATATCAAATCTTTTCTTTGTTGTTGAGTTCTTTGTGTCCCTTCCCTTGTTTTTTCATTGGATGTGATCTCATGCATTAGCTATTCCAGGTTATGCTTCACCATTTTTTCACTTTTGATAGTTTGGGTTCTTAATAGTTATTCTTATTCAAGCCACTAATTTTATGGCTGCTAAATTTTTTCATTGTGAAAAATAATTTTATTTGTAATGATAGATATTAGTAGTTTGCAACTTTGCATTGATTGTGTTTGTTGATAACATCAATCCCCTCTTGCACTTTGTAATTTTTATTTTTGAGGGATTTTACCAGCTAACTTTAGATACAAGGTATTTCACCTCATTGTTATATTTGGCAGTAGTATTATTGGTAAACTTTTTAAAATGAACTCCTGCTCTGTGTTTGAATTGTGAGTAAGGAGCGGATTTTTTATTCCAGTGCTTTTTTTGTTATTTGTTTCTTTCTAATAGGTACTTCTGGAGGAACTGTTGCAGTTCCGGTCGGTGATTATGGTATTGCAGCAGAGCTGTTGACCTCAATGACTAGAGATCAAGATATTTCTGCATTGCAGGGATATGGAGGGGCAAGTGCTTATGATTTTAAAATTGGGTTGTCTCTCTCACTCTTTTTTCTTTTGGTAAAATTTGTGTTTGATTTCAGGTGAAAGGCTTATCAAATATGTTAAAGACCAATATAGACAAGGGCATTGGTGGTGATGATGCAGAATTGCATTCAAGGAGAGATGCTTTTGGGGCAAACACTTATCCTCGAAGGAAGAGGAGGAGTTTCTGGGTATGTCTTGCTCAGAAAATGTCATGTTTGAATAGTTTAGGTTATTCAAAGATATCTTCCTTGTGGGTTTTTAGGTTCATTGGCATAATGCTTTGATTTTCTTTCTCTTGCAGATGTTCGTATGGGATGCTTGGCAAGATAAAACCCTCATCATCTTGATGGTGGCTGCGGTTGTCTCTCTGGTTTTAGGCATAAAGACAGAGGTTGTTTTGCATTCTGATGTTGCAGTTTTTAAATGTTTTGATTGTTATGTATTTTGATGATATTTTTCTTCGCTATCTATATTCAAATATGTCATTTATAGTAGCAACCCCATGTAATATCTTCAGAAGCTTTGTTAGGATGTGCTTGAGTCTTTTCAAACTTTTTAGTGTGAGTTTCTGTACTTTTCTGTTATTTTCAGGGTTTGAAAGAAGGATGGTATGATGGTGGAAGCATTCTCCTTGCTGTTATTATTGTTGTGGTTGTTACAGGTACACATTTCAGTTTTTAAGGTGTCCAACTATTCATCATAAATGTTTTTCTTTGATGAAAATGAGCTACAACGAATCAAGTAGAAAATGATATTTCATGATTCAATCTAAGATCTAATTCCTCTACAATTCCTGATCCTATTTTAATTTTTTCAATATCGACACTAGCTGCATTTGAGAGTTCTGTGATTCTTTTAGCAAAAGGACGTTCTTCCATGCATGCTCTTGGAATTTCAGCATTTTATTTCTTGCTTTAATAGCCAAGTCTTTTCATGGAATTGAAGTGTTATTTATGCACTTAATTTTTTTTAATATCTCTATCAGTGTATTTATCTATTTATTCATTATTTGTTTCTTAGCTAGTAGTGACTACAAGCAGTCCCTCCAATTCCAAACTCTTAATGAGGAGAAACAAAACATACACCTCGAGGTCTGTATTTCCAGAACTTTATTTCCTCTCGCTTCCCTTTTGACCTCCTTCTTAAGGTTTGATGTTGGTTTTGTTGGTTTAGGTGATCAGGGGTGGTAGAAGAGTTGAGGTTTCAATATTTGATCTTGTGGTGGGGGATGTAGTTCCTCTTAACATAGGTGATCAGGTAGGTTGTTAAAACTTTATCTTCTCCTGTTTGGATCTGTACATCATATGGTATGTGCTCAAATTTAACTTGTTGATTCGGTCAGGTTCCTGCTGATGGAATTTTAATTAATGGCCATTCACTTTCTATTGATGAATCTAGTATGACTGGAGAGAGCAAGATTGTAAGTCACTAATCTTTTATAATTGCTCTAGTATAAATGAACCAGAGGATTTTTATTTCCTGGTGGTGCATGCCTTCAGGTTCGAAAGGATCAAAAAGCTCCATTCTTAATGTCTGGATGCAAAGTTGCTGATGGCTATGGTAGTATGCTGGTGAGTACGCTCTCATGTTGGTGTTTACTATTATGCTATGATTGTAACTTGCACTCTGTTGATAACTGTTTGTGGGAATAGTTCAAACTTCCAACACTATGGTCTTGGTAAATTATGTGGCAGGATTCATTATGCTTATTATATATTATGTGAAGTGAGCTTTCCTGACTCAGTCTCCTGTCTTCAATTTGTCAGTCTAATCTATGGATGGCACAATTCTGTTATATTCAACTTTTCACAGGTAACTGCTGTTGGAATCAACACAGAATGGGGCTTATTGATGGCCACTATCTCAGAAGATAATGGTGAAGAAACTCCATTGCAGGTTTGTGCTTGTAACTCTGACTTCTTTATATCTCTTAACATACTCATTTTTGTGTGTTGTCATTGGATGGCCTTTTTTCGGAAAAGGTTCGGCTGAATGGTGTTGCTACTCTCATTGGTCAAGTGGGGCTTTTGGTTGCTTTTGCAGTTCTTTTTGTTCTCTGGACCAGGTAGATAAAAGCACTTTGTACAATTCATATTGATTACAGACTAACATCTTCTTGCATATTCACTTAACTACCATCAACATATGCTCTGTGATAAACTTTCAGATTCTTTTCGGGGCACACTGAGAACCCTGATGGAACTGTTCAGTTTAAACCAGGAAAAACCAGTGCAAAAACTGCATTTAATGGAGCAATCAAGTTCTTCACTGTTGCTGTATGCATTCTCATCTTGAAATTTTCCTTATTGGTTGCTTCTGTATTATGGTTTCTAACGTTGGACCAAATCACAACTAGGTAACTATTGTTGTTGTTGCGGTACCAGAGGGGCTTCCGTTAGCTGTGACCTTGACGTAAGTACTCCTTTAATCCTTATTAGGCCTTTCCAGTTCAATGTTAAGATTCTCTACTGGAGAATTAATGTCAACATTCAATTGTTTTAGCCTTGCATACTCGATGAAGAAGATGATGGCAGACAAGGCCCTGGTAAGTATCTTTCTCCTTCTCAATATAGTTGCATAACCTATGTATAAACATACCCATTGGAAAATTGGCACTCTTGTTTGCAGGTCCGCCGTCTTTCAGCTTGTGAAACAATGGGATCTGCAACAACAATATGCAGTGACAAGACTGGAACTCTAACTATGAATCAGGTATGGCAATTGGCAATCTATGATTTAACTATTAGTTTGCTTCATTTGTTGATCCAATGTAAATAGTTTGCCTCTTGTTTTAACTGCAATGGAAATCAAAATGGTCATTTAGCTTTATATATGCTTATATTTTTAACCTACACTAATTATTACTATGTTGTTATAGATGACTGTTACGGAGGCACATGTTGGTGGAGTAAGGTTAGACACTTCTCACGGTGTTAAGCAGGTTTCTTCAATCCTGACCTCGTTATTGATCGAAGGCATCGCACTCAATACAACAGGCAGTGTTTTTGAACCAGAGGTAGTAACTTTGCTTTTAATTTACTAGTGTTTTACATATGTAAGATGGGATATTTCAGATGAAAGGGTAAATTATGCTGATACTTTAGCAGTTTCTGCAAACCCAGTAAAGCTTTTTTTTTTTTTTAATTTATGTATGATTGTTTTGTTTTATTTTTCTGTTCCCTTTTTAACTGCTAAGGAAGTGTCATAACAGATATCAGTTACTCAGATCGACTGAATACAATTCAGTTGTCAAGCATTTATCCTGAAACTCGACTGAATGAGTCATGTGTTTCTGAATTGTCTTATGTACTGCTGTTATCCACTTAACCGAGTCTTTCATGAACAATATATTACTTCATATGATAGAATCTTCATTGTTTTTCTTTACTCCTGTAATTCATCAATTAATTATGTGATAAACTTGATTGTGGAATTGTTTCATTAAAATTTCCTACTTCAACAGAGTGGGGGAGTTAGTGAGATTACTGGATCTCCTACTGAAAAGGCCATCCTTTCTTGGGGTTGTCAGGTATACACTATGTGGTTTAGTTTCCCCTCTATCAAAGTTTCCTTGTCAGCAGCTGATCATAGTTAATTATTCAAATGTCACAGCTGGGGATGAAGTTTGTTGAAATTCGATCCAAAATTGCAGTTCTCAGTGTCTTCCCTTTTAACTCAGAAAAAAAGCGTGGTGGTGTTGCAGTGCAGGTAATCAAATCAGATGCATTATGCTCATGCTCTTTTGTGCTATTTCCTTATCTGGTATTAGGATTTCAGTACATAAACATGTAATTTCCTTCTCCTGTAAAATCTAATGCCACTGATATCAGTATACCGCTTTAGGCTTTTCCAAGTTGCCTAACTCAGTAGTTGATATTGTTGCCCTTGGAGTTATGTGCAACACTAGCAAGTGGTTTTGAGGACGCAAATATTTGATGTGGTTATAACAATGGATGCTTGATTTTATTTATTTATTTTTGACCTTTGATTTGCAGTCAATGTCAGAGGTTCATGTTCATTGGAAAGGTGCGGCAGAACTAATCCTAGCCTCTTGCACAAGCTGGCTTGATGCAGATGGTTTGCCTCAAGAATTGACATCAGACAAAGTATGCTTTAGTTCATAACTCATTTTCTTCTGTTCTTGATTGTTGAAAGTAAAATTTCTAAAGCACCATGGTGTTGCAGGTGGATGAGTTTAAAAAGTCCATTGAAACTATGGCAGCAGGCAGTCTGCGCTGTGTCGCATTTGCCTACAGACGATATGATCCTGTAGATAATCCATCTCAGGAAATTAGAGAGGGCTCAGATTTGCCTGAGGATAAGTTGACTCTTCTTGGCATTGTGGGAATTAAGGTTTTGTGATTGATTATGGAAATTGGTGGTTCTCCAGTTTGAGTTTGTTTATTTTTTTAACTTAGACCTTATTTTATTAATAAACAACTCTTCTTTTTACCATGAAGGATCCATGTCGAGATGGGGTCAAAGAAGCTGTGGAGATTTGCATCAAAGCTGGAGTCAAGGTATCTTTTCATTAGTTTGAGTTATTGGACAATAATTTTATAGCACACCTACTTGAATTGTGATGTTTTCAGTTTCAATGATTGTTTCTGTTTTCTATGAAAAATGATATTTATAATTTGCATTTGGCACTGCCTTTACTCTTTCATGTTTTGGCAGGTTTCCATTTAGTTCCTTTTTTGTTGGCATTGACTCAAGAAACATAAATTTAGACTTATTTTGAGCATCAAACTGTAACTTCTGCAAGTACTATGGACTTGTTTTTTGTCTTCAATTTAATGCCATCCATAGCATGCAAAAATTTGCACAGTATTTTGCAAAACCAATTGTAGCATTGCCTAATGCTGGTGCATTTTTTATTTTTAAGAAGTTTTCTAACTTATGGGCCTTCAATTTATAGGTGAGGATGGTAACTGGAGACAACCTTCAGACAGCTAAAGCTATAGCTATGGAATGTGGAATTCTTGATCCAAATAGCTCTGTAGCAGAGCCAACTATTATAGAGGGGAAAACATTCCGTGCCTATTCTGAGAAATTAAGAGAGGAAGTTGCTGAGCAGATATCAGTATGTATACTATAACCTCGAGTCTTGTTATAAATTTTATATCAACAAAACTGGTGCCATTTCAAGGATTATGACTGGCAAAATAATTAGTCAATTCATGTGAAACTAGAAAATCTGAACAAAACAATCAGCATTGATTCTATATGTCCGTTCTCATAGTGAGGACTTCCCATTGTGAAACATAATTAGCTCTTCCTCATTTACATTTTTCTCAAGGATTTCTATGTGAATCCTTTGCAATGTGTTCCCAAACTATACTCAACCATTTCCCATAAAATTTAAAGGTTTTACCAATCAAACCTTTATAATTTACTTTTGCTTCCAGTTAACAACACCCTTAAAGGAAAGGAACTTTATCTTGTTCTGTTACATCTCTCATAAATGCAATTACTTTGATGTCTAAGATGTGTAAATTCGTTTAAAGGTGATGGGACGATCTTCACCAAATGACAAACTTCTACTTGTTCAAGCATTGAGGAAACGAGGCCATGTGGTCGCTGTTACTGGAGATGGCACCAATGATGCCCCCGCATTGCATGAGGTTTTTTAATCCACTCTTCCAGTTTCATTTTATTAGCATCCATTATTACTTTTAGTCATTCACAGTAACTTGAACTTGTCCTCATATTCTGGTGTATAGGCAGATATAGGTTTGTCCATGGGAATTCAGGGGACAGAAGTTGCGAAGGAAAGCTCAGACATCATTATATTGGATGATAATTTTGCATCGGTTGTTAAGGTTAGTTCCACCCTAAAATACTTTACCATTTTTCATCAAATGATGGTTGTCTTAGCAACAAGCCTTTGTTAGGTTGTTCGATGGGGCCGGTCTGTTTATGCAAATATTCAAAAGTTCATCCAGTTCCAACTCACAGTCAATGTTGCTGCTCTTATTATAAATGTGGTTGCCGCTATTTCAGCCGGGGAGGTTCCTTTAAATGCTGTTCAGGTATATGAATTTTGTCAATTATCCTTTACTTCTCTATCTAATCAATTTTATTATCTAAATTTATTTATGAACTATGTTATTTGTTTTTCTGTCTCTTCAATGTCAATATGGAACCTCTTTCAATTTGATTTTTGTTATTTGCTAGACATAAAAGATTTGATCAAATCTATCTTAACCTTTGAAACAGCTCCTTTGGGTGAACCTTATCATGGACACACTCGGGGCTCTAGCATTGGCAACCGAACCACCAACAGACCAACTTATGAAGCGTTCTCCTGTTGGCCGGAAGTAAATATTTTTCCATGCTAGTCTTCTTCACACTGAAGTTTTATTTAGTTGATGCATGCTGATGACTAACTTGATTGTTTTTTAGAGAACCTCTTATCACAAATATCATGTGGAGAAATTTAATAATTCAGGTATGCTTTCTTTCTTCCATTGTCCTAGTATCCTACTTGTGTGTAAAATTTGCTCTTTCAATTGTTCTTCAATTGACCTCGAGTTATTCCAGGCGTTATATCAAGTCATCATCCTCCTAGTTCTCAATTTCAGTGGCAAGAGCATCCTGCATTTGAAGCATGAAACCCGGGTGCATGCAGATAAGGTCAAGAACACATTCATTTTTAACACATTTGTCTTATGCCAGGTATGATAAATTCTCCGGCTAGGAACTTGATCTTTTGTAATTTGCATGATTCTAATTCATTTCGTTAGATTTAACTCACACATGATGACTTCAACTGTTAGATTTTCAATGAGTTCAATGCCCGGAAACCAGATGAAAAGAATGTCTTTGCCGGGATGACTAAAAACCGTCTCTTCATGGGAATCGTAGGAATCACCACAATACTTCAGGTGAAAAAAAAATTGAAAAAAAAAGAAAAGAAGATCTTCTGCTGCTGTCTCAATGTTTGCATTGTGATTTCAACAAATGTAATGACAATCTTTCTCTTGACAGATCTTGATCATCGAGTTCCTTGGAAAGTTCACCTCAACAGTCAGGCTCAATTGGAAGATGTGGTTAGTTTCAGTTGCCATTGCTTCTGTTAGGTATGTATTACTACTTATCTTCTTAACTTTTCGACAATCATAAAAAAAAAAACCTCTCACTCAATGATCAGTGACCAAAATCAAAGAATTCTTGACTTCGGCTATTTTTTTTTTTTTTATGACATCTTCTTTCAGCTGGCCTCTTGCTGTTTTCGGAAAGATGATTCCTGTTCCTAAGATTCCTTTGGCAGTTTATTTAAGGAAAACCTTATGCTGCAAAAAATCTCAAGGTCTTGTTTTCCTGCATTATTTATGCAAGTAAATATTTTTCTTTTCTTCCACAAACTGATAAATTCATCACCGGATTCATGCAGCAGAAGATGGAAGCAATAGCCCGAAAAACTAAAACAATCCGAATCCGAGAAAATCAAAGAATAAGGAAAGGTTTTCATGCCGAAGTGGATTATGAAACTCTTTCACTCTCTTCAGTATTTAGATCTCCATCACAACTTGGCCACAAGTTTTTTTTCATTCCCTTTCGTCGCCATCGATAGCATTGTATATCCTAATTCCTGACATAGAACTTTAGTGTATATCCATGCTTGTTATCTCAATCAATTTCCTATCATAAATTTTTATTCTTATTATTGATGTACAAAGATACTAATTTTCCTTTTTGCACTGCTATCGGAAACAAGGATAAATAAAGGATATTATTAAAAACCAAGGAAGAACTTGTTCATTATTTGATTTTTATTATTTTTAGAACAAATCAGGCATATGTTGGAGATCCATAAATGTTGAATCTGGAGATAAAACTCCCTGTTGTTGTTGATGATGATGATGATGATGATTGGTGTAGATGGATATTTGGGCTTGAGTTGTTGCTAGTTCTCTTTGAGCCATTTGGATCTGGTGTTGAAGCATGCTTATGATTCCAACACTACCATAAACTGGATCTTGTATTCTCCAGTGAGCCTCTGATGATAATGAGTCTGCTGCTTGTCTTCTTTCATGCACTGGTAGTTGCTGCCACACATTAAATAAATGAGCTAAATCAATATATATATATATATATATATATACCGAAAAATAATTCAGTGGATTCGATTTCGTGGTAACTAGCACGGATCTAAAACGGGGTTTTATTTTAACCATGGTCGTGGGTTTATAAATTTTATTATTTATTTACTATATAATATAGGAATAAATTATTAATTACATTAAAAAATTGTTACTCAATCCTCACATCTCGATTTCAGTGTATATATATATATAAATATACACCATGCACTTTTTGTTTATTTGTTTATTTTAATTTTTAAATTTTTTATGTGAAGTCTTTTTATTGAAGAATCAAATTAAAAGAAAAGGGGTTTGGTTGGATAGCAGGAATATTAATATATTTTTATTGACTATTGCCTTCAAGGATCTGTGATTTGGTATTTTATTATTAGTTGTTACGTTTTGGTAGCTTTGTAGGCAAAGAGACAACCACCAAAACTTGATAGTTGGGAAGAGTTATAATATAGTCTGAAAACTAATTGCTCAAATAATACAAAATTTAATATATATATATATATATATATATCACAGTGAAGATAGTTGTATGATAAAAGAAAATGAAGAAAAAAAGAAATAAAAATACTACTATTTACTTGAATATTTTAACATTATTTTGAGACCAAAAAAAAAAAAAAAAAAACCATTTCGTACAAAGAATTTTATTTTAATTTTTTTATAAGTTAATTTTATTTTTTTTCAATTTCAGGTCTGATAAAATTAAAGCCTCTATCTTGCACATTATTTGGTCTATGAAATCACAATAAGTTAAATTAAACATTTTCAATACATTTCTCTTGTTAAAAAAAGTTGCATCTCTCCATTGAAAATGCCTGGTAAGAGATTTTATTTATTTATTTTTGGGAGCAATATACTAAAAATTAAACACAAAAAATTTGAACACAAAACTAATCAAGAATACAATGATGAATTGTATAATAGTAAAATAATGTATGAAATGTAAATAGGAATAAGAGTAGTAGAGAGTTAAGGCAGAGTACCTGCAACATTCTTGCAACATTACCAGCTCCAAAGATCATGTGAACAGAAGCAAATCTATGAGGTTGTGAAGCAGGAAAGTATGGAGATAGTATGCAATCTTCACAACATTTCCTCCTCAGATGCCTGCATGCTGCACATCTCCTTTGATTTGAATTATCACCACTCATTTCCCTCTTATCTCTTATATATATATATTGCAAGATTTAAGTGCAATCCAACAAAGATATGAAAAATACAAAATTTTTTTTAAAAAATCTTTGACTAGATTTCCATAGCTTTTCTTTGATTCACTGTACATGTATTAAGTATTAAGCAGTAGAGAATAAGAAAGAGAAAGAAGGTTAAATAGGAAAGAGCAACGGCTACCTCATTCTTTTCCATTCTTGTGTGCTTGACTGCCAACTCATAATAAATGTAGTTTATTCACACACACACACACACAAAAAAGAAGGAATGCAAGAAATGTATTATTTTAGGCAAAGTTTTATTGGAGAATAGGGAAAGGTTTTTAGAATTTGTTGAGGCTTTGGTGGAGGAGAAGATGGAAGTGATGCATGGCCATTTCAACTGAGGGAGCATATCTACCACTGGTGTAAGCTGGGGATTCAAGACCTCTTTGGACTCCTTCACACAGTATAATGTCCTCAATCTATGTTCACAAAAATATAATTTGATGTCACTCTGATAATACATTGAATATGATGATAAAAGAAATCAGCAATCGAGCTGTTTTCGGCTTTTACCCTATTTTTTATATACCTGAACTTGTTCGCTCTGTTTTAAACTTTCTTCGATGAATTCCTTGTTGTCCTGCAACAATTACTGTGATTGTGATGGATCTTATAAAATAAATGAAGAGTTGAGAAATCAATCAGTTTAAGATTTAATTTACCACAAGGGAAGCGTCGAGGAAGTAGTCAAATATCACTTGACATTTAGTTGGGCCCAATGGAAGAACTAGGTTTGTGTCCATCCAAGGTCCATACCTACAAATCATCTGAAAATGATAAGAAAATGAAATCTGCACTGGAACCCAGTGATGGAGATTTGTTTAGTATAAGTGACAGAAAACAATTGACTGGGCAAATGTACCTGTTTATCATGAAGTTTGGATATATGAAAGCATACAATGCTTTTGAACCAAGCCTATCATAGTCATTTGTGTCTACTGAAGTGCTTTCACATCTTTGAACACTAACCTTTTCGAAAATCTAGTGTTAAAGATAAAATTAGCTTTTGGTCAATCAATGCTAAATAAATTTCATATGGATAAAGCAAGTTAAGAAACCAAAGGAGTTTTGATGACTTCAGAAAGGAACCTCAGAAAATAATAATACATAGTACATCAAATGAAGTAAAACAATCTTTCAGCATTTCCTGAGTTCAACGCTAAATAAAGATATGAGGACGATTTTAGAACTATAAAGATCATGTGATCTAAATTATCCAAAGTAAACTAAAAGCCAAGTTAGTAGTCAACTTAAGAATATCTTAATATGTCCACAAGGTAATGGAGTTGGGAGTTTGATGTCAAATCAAGATCAGCACTAGTTGGTTCTGCAGTCAAAGTCAAACCCCAGGTTTATGAGCTAGCTTTTCTCATGTAAACAAAGAATAACTTCTTAGACATTCTACAGTTGCCATACTACTGTGTGTATTGATAAACACTTAGAAATTATGATCATGAAGAGTACATACATGGGTAGAATAGGAATTCAGGTGTAGGCCAGATGCAAGGCCTCCATGTGCATAAGGAACGTGATAACCGCCATCTAGGTAGTTGTCACAAAAGACCTTCAACATAGATAATAAGGAAATTCAGAAGCTATTAAAAATTAAATCTAAAAAAAGTGGCATTATTAGATACCACAAATTAGTCAAAAAATGAATCACTAGAAAAAATTGCAACATGGAACAATAGACCTTCCAGTTGCACTGAATAGTGTATTCACGTCTACAGACATGCTTAAGTGAAGAATCAATCCCACCGGTATTCAATATCTCTGAAGCCTGTCCAAGCCATTCATTTTCCACTGTCTCTCTAGTTCTGTTTTGTTGATGCAGACAATCCTTTTCCAAGCTGATCAACACAAAAGGCCCCCAGGTAGCTACTTTCAATGGTATAAGCCCGAAATCCTGTTCTCCAAAGCCGGCAGACATTAACATCATAGCTACATAAGCACAGAACTTAGCATAAGGATGATAACCACTTACATCCTTATGGAAGTTCTTAATTCCACTAATCCGAGTAGCCTTCAAGAGTGCACCATCTAACCCATAGGTCCAACCCTATTAAATAAGATTGCCAACATCTACTTAAACCAGTTTCCTCAAGAACATTTATGAGGAAAGACAAAGGGCATGATTAGACATACACAAGTGACAATATAAAAACAGAAACATTATTGATACTGGTGCAGTAAGTCCACAGAGGAAGCATGAATAAGCACTTTTACAGGAAGGTAAAATGAAGGATTCATGAGCAAGAATGTGGACGAAGGCAGCCTTTAATGAACACACCATACAATCAATCAGATCTTCCAAATTGATAAGAATGTTTCCAGAACAATGGAAAAGATCTAATAGCCTTTTAATTTATCATGAGAAAGTTTGAGAAACTATTAAAAGCCACTCTGCAATGACAGCCTAGATTTTTCTAATATTACCTAAAAGTTTCAACTTGTTAAGATGCAGATGTTTACTTGTATTCTCCCACAACCATATGGTACATGAGGTTTATAAAATATATTTAAAGCAAAAGGTAGTACCAATGGGAGTTCATGCACATGCCTGCAGATATCTATATTCAGAAAACACCAGCAAGAGACAAGCAATGAAAAGTATCTAGGAACTCACATGATAAGGGCAAACGAAGCAAGATTTCTGCCCACTGCCAGAGGCAAGGAGAGAGGCATGGTGGCGACATACATTGTGAAAAGCACGAAGGTCCCCACTGGCATCTCGGCAGATCACAAACTCTACATTTCCCAAGCTGTTGCTTCATTGAGTTAGAAAACTGGAAAGTTAAAGGACTCTTATACTGTATACAACCAAAAAAGTACTCGCCGTTCCAACAGCCAAGGGAAGAACTTCCAAGTGGGTATTCTGATCACAGCTATCTACTTTCAGAAACTAGTTTGGCAGATATTCTTGGTCAAATTTATAGTTTTCTAAACAGATCTTTCTGCAGACTGATGTTAACATTTCATAATTTTCAATGGAAAAGAGAATGCCATAATTTCTTTTATTTTGGCACAGCTACTTTACAATTTTCATGCATTTTTCAGCCACCTGCCACTCTAAATTCACTAAATCGGTTAACAAACAATCAGCAAATGATGGCCATGCTCCAAGCTTCTTTATCAAGAACACCCTTGCAAGGATTATGGTTAATGGGTATATAATAAGTACACTTTAATGCATCGAAACATGAACATCTCTTCAAACAAATAGGACAGTTGCTCTAAGACATACTTTCACACTTCAAAACTTCCATTTAACATTCAAGGAGCTAGTTTGAGCTTTAAATATAATACTTTAGCAAGGATATGTAAAAAATTAAAGGAACCATAGGTGAAGCTTAGAAATCTTGTATTTTCACATAAGTCATAGCAGGCAAGGGTTTTGTTTCTTCATTTCTCAAGGATTTCATATCCATTTAACAATGCTATTAGTCTGTCAATATTCCTTCAACCTTATTTACCCTCAATTTCAACCTCAGAAGAGGAGTTGACTGGTGAACCGAGAAAAGAGGTTGAGCCTTTAAGGTATTGGTTTCTTTGAGAACATAAAATTTTCAAGTTCTACAGTGGCTTATGCTTCTAGAAAGATTCTAGTCATTTCAGTTAGCTCTTAAGACAAGCTTGTATACATTTATGTTTGCATGTGCATTGCATCGATATGAGAGCAAATACCACCATATCATGCTCTAGAACCTATCCCCATTTGTGCTCCTGTTCTGATCCATGTTACTTACACTGCCAACCTATATCAATTCATATGTAACTTCAACCAACTTCTCTCTGGTGCACCTTATCACTGTAAATGTGACTCAATAGAGACTAAAAACATATGGTTAGCTTTCAGAAATGGAGACTTAAAAAAAAAGACAGCTCATCACACTGCAGCTTGATGTTCGGTTTTCCTTCTTGTGCATGAAGCATGCATCTAGAGTAAACATTCAAGGTACTACATTTAACTCAATACAAAAGGAAAAACAGAGTCACCTTCCAGTAAAAAAATCATGAGGGTTCTTGATTTGCTCAGTGAAACCTGAATATCAGCAAATCAGAGAGCATCATGAATCATTGGCATAAAAAATTATTTTCAAATTCCAACATAATTATACATCAAACTGTGAAAAAAGAACAAATCCATATATCCTTCTTATGCCTTCAATTCAAACATGGCAAAGTTCGATAAGAAACCTTGGAAAAAAATGCCATTTTCGATCAATGTCGACATAGAAAAAGATAAAGAGAGAAGAGGAAATGGGAGAGACTACCAGCAGCCAGCCAGCCACGGGAGAAGACATGGTCGAGCTCAAGGGCGAGGAAGGAGGGTTCAGTGTACCAGGAGCTGGGTGGCGTCACTGCCTCTTCAATTGGGACCTTAGGATCGAATTCCTCCACCAAACGAGGCAATGATTGAGCGCCGGTGATCCATCTTCTCGTCTCCGGCGATCGTCGAGAAAGTGACCAGAAGCTGAATCCACGCCTGAAGCCCAAACCAGGAGGCGAATATGAAACAAAGGCTCTGGTTTCAAGGATTTCCCAAGAGTGAAAGAGAGCTAGGGTTCCGGTGATCGCCATTGCCGGCGAGAGCGCGCCCGCGGGAGTGAGTGTTAGATACTAAAGCTGCTCTTTTGCACTTAAGCCCCTAACTTTTCCTAGTAATACGTTTAGGCCCTTCTTCGTATATGAATCAAAATCAAAAGAAAGAGCAAGTGCTTATATAACCCTGTAAAAATTATAATCATCTATAGACCCCAGAGAACACTTTTTAATTAATTTTTTAATTTTTTTAAAAAATTGTAACTTTATATATACACGAAGAAAGATCATATGAAACGTCACCAGATTTTGAAAAGATGGAGAAAAGAATGCATAAACAGTAACATTAACAGTATTTGAGTGAGTTGTTCTAGTGTGCCTTATATTTAATTTATTGGACGACTGAGATTAATTCAGTCACTATTGCAATTACGATTAACAGTTCGTATCAAAATATGTGCATCCACTTTTCAATGTATTATTATTTATAAATATAGTAAAACTATGCATCTAAATGATTCAAACAGTTAACTTTTGATCTAGAATTAAAAATCAACTTCCGTAGAGTTGATATACGAGTAGGTGCATAAAATACTCAACCCCTCTCTCTCTCTCTCTCTCTCTCTCTATATATATATATATATATATATATATATATATATATATATAAGTTTTGAATAAAATACCCTTATTCTCCCAATAAGTCACACATTAGATTGAGGAAAATATAAGAACAGGAACACATAAATAATATTAAAAAAAAAAAAACAAAAAGATGGTTATTTTCACACATCATCATCAACATTTCTTATCTTAACCAAACTCTTCTTTTGTTCTATTGAACAATAGAAACAATAACAAGAGATTAAATGCAGGCCAAATATTCTAAAACAATATTGATACAATCCAAACATCAATATATATATATATTATAGATGTAAATGTATGTTTGTTAAGATAAGTTTTGATTGATGCTCTGATGAAGAAGGCAATGAAAATGATGCACAGCCATTTCAACAGATGGTACATATCTTCCACTGCAGTAGGCTGGTGATTCTAATCCTCTCTGAACTCTTTCAGAAATATCAACATCTTCCACCTAAAAAAATACTCCACAAAGAATACGATTTCGATTACGACTACAAACACAAAAACATTGAGAAAGATAAGAGTATTTATATGTACCTGAATTGCATGACTCTCTTCTAAGCTTTTCTCTATGAAGACTTTGTCATTCTAGAGAATTAAATTAATTAAGAGTTAATTAAGTCCAAATGATGAATTGATGATCATATAAAGGAGTACACAGCACTCACCATTAGTGTTTCGTCAAGGAAATAATCAAAAATCACTTGACATTTACTTGAAGTCATTGGAAGAACTAAGTTTGTTTCCATCCAAGGACCATACCTGTTTACAGATTAGATGAACTTCTTAGCATTCATAAAGATTAAATGTACTAATTTTTAACATGTATGATATTATATACACATACACATGCATATACCTGCTAACCATGAAGTTTGGGTAAACAAATGCATAAAATGCATCTGATCCGAGCCTGTTGTCGTTTTTGGAAGCACTCTCACATCTTTGTACAATAATCTTCTCATAAACCTATTAGAATTAATTAAAATAGGTGACTTTGATGAATCTTTATATCATTGTTTCATGTTAATTCAAAAGATATATGTACCTCGGTAGTGTATGTGTTCATGTTGAGAGACGACGAAAAACCTTTATGTGCATAAGGAACATGATAGCCACCATCTAAAAAATTATCACAGTAAACCTGCATGAAAAATACCAAACATTCATTTACAGCAGATAAACTCGTCAACACATGAGGAACATACCTTCCAGTTACAATCAATGACATATTCTCGCCTCCGGACGTGTTTTACTGACAAATAATTCAAATTGGTGCTCATTATTTCTGAACCATCCCCAAGCCATTCATGCTCCACTTTCTCTGTAGTTGATTTCTGATGAAATGGTATATCTTTGTCCAAATTTATCAGAACAAAAGGTCCCCATGTAGCTACGTTGATCGGTACTAACCCAAAGTCCTATAATCCATAAAAGAACGTCGGTTAGAAAACCGATATAGCTTTTGAGAATTCAACGTATCTATATATTTATACATCTTTGTTGAAGTTCTGAATCCCTGCCATTCTGTTAGCCTTCAAGAGTGACCCATTTAATCCGTAAGTCCATCCCTGTGAAACATAAGCATAGACTTGTCGTATTGAATTAGTATACATACACATAAACATATTATGAACAATGGAAACAGGAATTGAATTAAGAGCTTAATTACATGATAAGGACATGAGAAGCAGGACTTGCTTCCTTTGCCAGAGGCGAGGAGAGAAGCGCGATGGCTGCATGCATTGTGAAATGCATGAAGATCTCCTTTTGCATCTCTGCAGACTAAATACTCTACATTTCCCAACCTGTTTATTCATCTGATATGCTTCATGAAATTGATGAGATATAAATGGAACGCATTGCAATGCAAGTGATCAAACACACCTTCCTGAGAAAAAGTCACAAGGATTCTCCACATGTTCAGTAAAACCTGAAAACAATTTTCAGTGATCAGTGAAGACAGTAATTTTGCTGTATTTAGTGTGTGTTTGCATGTATATATATATACCAACAGTTTGCCATCCTTGAAAGAAAACATGCTGGAGCTCAAGTTGGAGGAAGGATGGATCAGTGTACCAAGAGCTTGGCGGTGTCCTGGCTTTACTCAAAGAGACTGTATGATCAAAAGCTTTGGCAATGGAAGCTGCAGACTGGGCAGCAGGGACCAGATTCAGGCCATTCTCCGGCTTCGATATATTGTGAGAGATGAGTCTGAGGTAATAAGATGGAGGGAATGCCCTAGTATTGCAGACATGAGATACAATTTGGAACATGGCCATGGCTGCAGTGCAGACTGCACAGTCCTTCAGGTTCATGTATATCTGAATGCTGGTCAGAATTAATAGTCCCCACATGAATTAATTTAAATTAAAATCATTTAGATGTGTCAGTGCTAGGATGAGAAAATTACATAATACTTAAATTGAAGAACATGAGAAGATGCTACACATGGAGGATATGTATATATATATATATATTAATTCATGAAGTCATGTGAGATCATTGGGATAATGTCCATGGATCCAATCTGCAATTGAGTCTAACATTAAACAAATCAAGTTGCATTTTCAAATTGACACTTGATAATGATACAATAGAAATTTATACTTTGGAAATTTGATGCATAGCATACAAGGAAGATCATGTTCTTTGAAAGCACAGAAATACCATGAACAATTTGTGGCAGTTCTAAGAAATAAGAAATCAACAGTAACAAGAATATGCCACATGGTTCTTCATGGTAACGTAGGACGATATGAAATCCGACGCTGAAGCAGATGAGCCAGAGATTTGAGCAGGAACAAGAATTTGACTCCTACCAGAAGCTATTCTTTTGCCCGTGATACTTCCATAAAACATGCCAGAAATTGCAGGCACAAACACATCACTTTGCGAACAAACATACAAGTCCAATGCCTTTTCTAGTCCTACATTTCCTGACAGGAGGAATTCACCTTTCTTGCTTGGAGGCATTATGTCATCCTGCATGAAAAAAAATTGTATAAAAACTCAAGAATTCATTGAACATTATGCACAGAAAAGTGCACTCACCTTTGTATAAGTTTTTGGGAACATGTCCTTGAGAGGATTGAGACTTTCGTGCCACCAAGTTTGAGTGAGATATATGGTTGCATCACCATCAAATCCAATTTTCTTCAGAAAATCACCAACTTCTTGTGCACTATAACAACTTTGCCTTCCCTGGCCCCCGGCTTCCTTGCAGCCTTTCTTCTCGAGGACATCAACCCTCAGGTCAACAGCAATGAACTTACCATCCGATTTGTGGCTGAGTGTTTGCAACCTTAAAACCATCTGTTCAGCAACATCTTGAATTTCTGTTTTCAGTTCTAGGCTACCAAACATTGCTAAACAGGTTGTCGTATCCAAGTCATCATTCTGTTTATCATTCAGTCTCAAATTTATAGAAGGGAATGAGGTTGCAAGCCTCAAGTAGCCTTTAGTTTGGAAAATTGGCTCAATTTCTTTCACAATGAAGTCCTCTGTAACTCTGTTAGGAACTCTCACAACTGCTGGTTTTCCAGTTGCTATTTCGGCAGGGATTTCCTTAGTTATCTTAACAATTCCATCCATGCTGTTTAAAAACTTCTCAACATCATACATATCTTGGAAATTCCTGCAAAAACATTTCAAAAAAATGTCTATGAAAAACATACTTGTTAGTACACTACATTGATAGCTTCTCTTCCAGACAAAGTGAATTATTGGTTACTAAAAAACTCGTTACTATTGCTTATTCTTTCAATAAATAGTTTTATCTTGTACAAGAGAACAGTCTAGGACAGCCAATCCAAGTGAATACATCTGATGCTTCAGGAATTTAACATCAAACATATCTTGTTTTACTGGAGGAAAAAACTCGGAAAATTTTAAATTTTGGAAAAGCATACCTCTTTTGCCCTGGTACACTTCCTCTGATGTCAGGGAGCACAAGTGTGGCACGGAGATACCTTGCGATAACAACAGCATCTGCAACCTGATTCATAGGACTCGTCAAATATCCTATACTACTATTAGGAAGCATCTTACGAATGTGATTCAACTTTTCAATCAAAATACACTATAAACCAATAAAAGCATATCTAGGCAATGGCATGTGTATGATTACCCTGCAACTGTGATTATTAATTAATTTTCCTTATCAAGTGTGCCAAGGATATTCATACGGTTGGTGTTAAATGTGATGAGGAACAAAAAACAAGTAAAATTCATGATGTATACCTGGGACATATGGTACTCCGGGCCACTTTTCAAAGAGAATGTAATATAACCATTTGATTCCTCTGCACCATCTGCAAGTTAAATTTCAGAAGGAGAAAGCAAAAGGCAAATGTTATTGTCCAATGTTGAATAAGTGGAAAATAAAAATTATAGTAATGCCTGCTGTTTGTTAATCAGAAAGGAAATCTATAAATTACTTGGGCTTGGCCTTGTCCAGCATGGTTTTAGCTCTTGACTATTTTCCTCCCATGGCCCTTTGACCATTGGGAGCACATCTGCCTCTTGTTCAATCTTTACCACACTAATCTGAACATCTGAATTCTGTGAGATATTGTCCTGCACAAATCAAACAAAAAGCATCTAACTCTAAGTAGCACTCCAACAATAATATCACACACAATAATCACTCAAATAACAGTATCACACAGGTAGTGATCATGCACAAATGCAGTCAAACAAAGCCGGGAAACAGGATCATTTCTAGCAAGCCATGTAATGACAATTTGTTCATAAACAAGCATAGACAATCCATTCCCTACAGCAATATCTCTGCTACTTAATTGTCACTTGTTTAATTATCAGAATTATCATCCGTCGGCCGACACAGCCATCAGGCTGAAAATCTCTCATTTCTTTCTTCAGAAAGCTAAATTTCCAAATAAACAACAGGGCTACATCAAATCTGAAAGTCAAGAGATCTAGAGATCCATTGAATTAGTGAATCCCTCCATTAAGCCAAGCAAATCAACAAGCAAATGAAGCTCAACAAAACAATCAAATCCCCACAACATTCAAACAAAAGGTTAACTTTCTTCATATGAGATTCAACTACAACTCAGCTAGCAATAGAACAACAACAAAACATTCCTGAAGAAACAGAACAGAGTTTTGGATCTCAAACCCACAAAAACCAAAAAAGTTGCAATTTTTGTCTTCAAAAAGTGTACCTCTACTGAATCGAAATGATCTTGTTTGATCATATTGCCAAGCAAAACAAACATAGAGATGGTCAGGAACCCGGCCAACACCTGCCTTGGATCTACCGCCATTAAAGCTACAACACAACAACGAACTGAAAAAAAGAATCAAAGATGGAGTCTTTCCTCCAATCTCTCAACAATGCCACAATGCAATACAACTCTCAGAGATCTAAAGCAAAAAACAAAGCTTTTTAGAGCTCGAACCAGTGAGAGATAGAGAGAGAAGAACCAACACTTGACCTACGAACTGTAGAGCCGACACTCACCTGTCTCACCTGCTATGTTTTTTCAATTTTTTTTAATATATATATATATATATATATATATATATATATATATATATATATATATGTGGGCTTTTTAATAAAGTAGCCATATTTTATTTTTTATTTAACCAAATGACCCTAAAGCCATTTTAATTGTCAAAATGGCCCTAGAAACTTGTGATGTGCTGACAAGGTTCAAAAAAACGCTAGGCGCTAGTCGGGCGGTCGGCCACCTTCTAGCGCCCAGAGAGCCTAGGCGGTTTTATCTTTTTAGAAAAAATATATATTTATAATATAATTTTAATTCTATATAATACCCAGATAGACATTTATCAACAAGACAACAACCAAATTGATGCATCAACAATCAAATAATAATACATGAGCTTCTAGAATCCAAACAACTCTAAAACCCACATTATCATAAAAACAATTAAACATACATATAAAATTATAAACTCAAGTCAATCAAGTACTACAACCATAAAATAAAAGTGTGTAAAGACTCTAAAAGTGGGTAGGCTACTAACTACTAAGAAAAACATAAGCATATAAAAATTTCGGGGAAGTAAGCGAAGACAAGGTTCGTTATACATAACATATTATTTATTATTTATGTGCTTAGAAATTAGAATTTTATTAAAAAATTTAAATAAAATAAATAATAATAAATATTGGATGGATATACCTCTAAGAAAAAACATAATTAAGTACAAGTCCCACAAAACATTAATTTGAGAGGTTTTAAATTAATTAAAAACATTTAATTTTCAATTTTTTTCCAAAGCCGCCCAGGCCGCCTAGTCGGCCGCCCAGCCCGCCTAGGCGGTTCCTGGGCGTCCGTTTTTTTTATGGACAGCCTAGGCCGATTTTTTCACCGATTTTCTTAAAATCGGGGCGGTCTATCACCTTCCAGCGCCTAGGCGGCGCCTAGGCCGATTTTTAACATTGTGTGCTGACTGGGCGCTAAGCCAGCGTTGATTGGACTGCTGATGTGGTATTTTTAAATAAAAAATTATGATTTTTTTGTATTTTAACCCCTGAATTGTTTTATAATCAATATGTTGATATATTCTTGGTTTTTTTTAACCAATTTTTTTTTTAAAAAAAATTATTAGTGTTTTAAAATTTATTAAACTTTTAAATAACTTTTTAAGAAATATATAAGTGTGTTTTTTTTAATTTAAATCCCTTCTTTGTTTTATAATTAACAAATTATCTTTTTTCTTTGATTATTTAACCTAATTTTTGTTTAAAAAATTATGTAATTTTTTAAATTTATTAAAAAATTAATTTTAAAGAATATATTTGAATATGAAAATACATAGGGTTTATAATTTATTCTTTAATTAAATCATGAAATCAATAATAAGTATTAATAACTTATGCTCCATTAGTTGACTGTAATGTCATACAGACAAATTTATGCTCTATGTTTTCATCCGGTACCGAGTTCACAATTTTGGCAGCCTGTACCTGCGCCAACATACTGTTCGCCGACCAAAAATCAGACGTAGAAGAATGCATATGGATAGAATCCCTGATCCTTCTAGAAGTAACTTTATTTATGTTTAAATGCAATTATGTTTTTTAACTTCAAATAATTTTATAGGTTATTATTGATTTCATGATTTAATTAAAAAATAAATTATAAGCCCTTTGTGTTTTCGTAATAATATATTCTTTAAAATTAATTTTTTAATAAATTAAAAAAATATATAATTTTTAAAACAAAATTTGAGTTGAATAATCAAAGGAAAAAAATAATTTGTTAATTATAAAAAAAGTAAGGGATTTAAATTAAAAAAACACACTTATATATTTCTTAAAAAGCTATTTAAAAGTTTAATAAATTTTAAAACACTAATAAATTTTTTTAAAAAAAATTGGTTAAAAAACCCCAAGAATATATCAACTTATTGATTATAAAACAATTCAGGGGATAAAATACAAAAAATCATAATTTTTTATTTAAAAATACCACATCAGCAGTCCAATCAACGCTGACTTAGCGCCCAGTCAGCACATCACAAGGTTCTAGGGTCATTTTGACAATTAAAATGGCTTTAGGGCCATTTGATTAAATAAAAAATAAAATAGGGCTATTTTATTTAAAAGCCCATATATATATATATATATATATATATATATATATATATATATATATATATATATATAATACATCCTCTATGGACATCTATCTATCAGCCGTTGGATCGTGATAAAAATATCTAATTAATTATAATTATAATTATAATTTTAGTGCTTTGAAGTTTATTTAAGTAATTAGAAATTTGAATTATTTCAATTAATAAAAAAATCAAAATATATGTTAGATTTGATGTGAGTTAATAATGATTAAAACAAATACAAACTTACGAGTTTAAAATTAATATAATATATAATTATTTGAATATTTTATAAAACTAAATGTAGTTGTTTATATTATGGAGTATATTAAATTTATACTTTCGTTTAATATAACCATCAAGTCTAAATATGTAAAAATTCATAAAACTGAAATAATAGAAGGATGAAAATTGAAAGATAGGGTTGTTAATGATGTTAATGATAGAGATTAATTCTCGTGCTAGCTAATTTTTTTAATTAAAATTATTATATATATATAATGGACAAATCATAAATTAATAATATAAAGAAAAAAAAATACAAATATAACTACAGGAACCAAACAAAACATCATAAGAAAGAGGAAGAAATAAATGGTAATCGATCATCATGAGTGAAAGATATCCCTACATACATGGGAACATACTAAGAGGGAAACAAAAAGACAAGAAAATTAGGACTAGAGAAATAAGAAATAGCATCCGTGTAGCACCAAAAGTCCGAAACCCTTTAGCAACAACAAGTTGGATTACTCTCTAGAGGGTGTGGGCGCTCAGTAACAACAATGACACTTTCTTTATACTAGATGATGCGCAAAGAAAGTCAGAGGAGCTCTTAATGGTGGAAAGTAAATCTCCATTGAGACCCTCTATGAATCCTAAGTTGAAGCAAACCAAAATAGGAACATATAGTTAGCTTTAATACTAATGGATATAGGGGGAAGAGAGCAATCATTTAAAATGTGCTTAATCCTTTACAACTAAATGTTCCTAATAATAGCTCTCACAAGTAGGCCTTATGTATCAAGGTTGCCAAGACTCCAAGTTGGCAATCCATGAGATCTATATATTAGAGATAAAAAGAGGAAAGTTCTGCAACCCAAGATTTTGACTAAAATTATGCCATTACACATTGCAAATTCACACCAAGAATAGGTGATCAGTAGTTTCGACAGCTTCATGGCAAAGGAGGCATGTGGATGTAGGAAGGATATTACATCCCCGCTTGGCCAAGTTATCAAAAGCGAGAATTTTGTTATCCTATGCCCACTGGTTAAACAATGTTATCTTACACATGTAAGCCACTTTCCAAAAAATATTACTAAGAGGGCATTTGAGACCACTAGCAATTAATGAAGAATTTATAGAATGATTTAACCGAAAAAGCACAATTTTTTTCCAAGCTCTAGACCTTCTGATCCTCAATTCTGCTAGGCAAATTTAGCATAAGAAAATTCAACAAATGGATGTCAACGAGGGAAGAATTTCAGAAGAAGGTGACTAGATTGGATAAATCAAGGAAAAATTATTAGACGGAAATCTAAGAAACAGTACAATATATCATTGAAGAGCATAGGCTGAATGTCTCTAGGAGCCTTACTATCTAAGTACCTATCAAACTAGTAGGTAGATGAGCCATCCTATAAAATTAGGAGAATACACACTCAAAAAGCAAGTAGGATAGCTAGAGATGCTAGCCCAAAAGGACTTCCTCCATGCCATGGAGTGGAATAAGTGCCTCGGAGGATCATATTTGAAATAGTCGAATTAGATAATCCTAGACCAACATTCTACTTAGCAAGCATAGATCTTCCACCACCATTTACCCAACAATGTGTTGTTAAAATCCTAGAGGTTAAGGATGCCCAACCGCTGTGGTCCCAAGCTAGCAAAGGTGCTGCCAGACACTAGCCTTAGGCCTTGAGGCTTCCTAAGTCCAATCCTCAACAGAGGAAATCATGGCGGACTTTATCAACTTCCTTTGTAACCTAAGTCGGTACCCTAAAAACCAAATATAGTAAGTCGTGAATAGCACAGAGTTGAAAGAATGAGTTGTCCTTCGAGAGAGATAATTTGCTTTCCAAGAGGAAAGTTTCACCATGACAAGGAGTAGCTTCATTAAATCCTACTTGTGGAGTCATTGTCTAGATATCGAAACCCTCAAATAAGTGAGAGAAAGAGGTGCCCATGGGCATAGGTAAAAGCATATGCCAGTCCAATTCTCGAAAGAAAACCAAATTTAGTATTCCCTGTTCCGAAATGCATATCATTTAAGGATGTTGCACAAGAATTAAGGATAGCATTAATTTATCTAAATTTTAACATAAAAAACAACCAAATTAATAAATTATCCCTCTCTTGAAACCATGTATTTTTCTTGGGGCTATAAATATTACTCTCTTCATTTATATAACTTAGAAAATTGAAGATAAGTAAAATTGAAAATAAATAAATAAATAAATATTGCCTTGATATTGTAAAATGATAACTATTTTGGAATTTTTTTTTTCTTAAAATGACATGTGTTTTGGAATGAAGGGAGTAGAGTACCAGCAACTTTTACTGAAATTAATTACTAGTCCTCAAAGCCCTTGAAAGAGGTAAACAATGAGCTTAATGACTTTAATGTCCTGAATACCTCTAGTAATAAAAAATAATTAAATTGTCAGCTTATTGGAAGTGGCACATCTTCCCAAGATCCCCCAAAAGCACACCATATAGAACCTCATAATATAATTAAGGGTATAATATAATTAAGGGTATGGGTGAAAATAAAGCTGAGGGTATTTGTGGTAAGAGAAAATAATAAAGGACGTTCTCCTTGCGTGAGGCCTCTCTGAATCCATGAGGTCAGCTATTTAATAAGAATATTAGCTTGGATGATGAAAGAATAATTTGATCAATTAAATCCATCATGTTCCAAAGCCCCCGTAACAATGATATCTAATTGGAAGTCCCAATCCAAAGTGTCAAAAATTTTTGCAAAGTCCACCTTAAAAACTTAACTAGAGAGCTTACACTTTTTGAGTCTGAAGGCTGAAGATTAGTTCCTTTACTGCCATGATGTTATTAGCAATCCTATGATCTTGAATGAATGCATATTGGAATTCTTCTATTAAGTCATTTAAAATGAGGCTCAGCTTCAAGACTAAGATCTTAGAGATGATTTTGATGGATGAATTAATATTTTTAAATAAATAAACAATTGAGCAATTAAATTTTATTTTAAAAAAAAGGAATAACTTTAAGTAATTTGATTAAAGAACAAACCTGACATGATTATAATAATCAAATGTATAATCTAAACAAATCTTCTAGTAATATATAATTATTTGAACAATTTATACAATTAAATTAATTAATGTATATTATATAATAAATCTAAGCCTATTAATTTCACAATCGAATTATCAAGTAAGATCAAATTTTGCGGCATTATATGTAGACTTTGACTCACATTTTTATCATTGTACTTTTTTCATAAGTGTAAGAAGTATTTTTTTTTTTTTTTTTGCAAATAATGAATTATTAATTGACATTATTAACAACATATGCCATCGGTGATGTCAAAGAGTTCATGAGATACGAAATAAATAAATAAATAAATATCTCACTAATAATGTGCTTGTCCTTAATCAATGACTTTATAAACGTTGATAGATATATAGTAATCCAAAACAAAGTCTATGGCTTTTTATTTCAACAAAATGACATTTTTTGATTGAGCAATGTGCTTTTTATTAATCAATGGCTTGATAAACGTTGATAGTTACATATATGCCTTTTATTTCAACATTATGACTTCAATTTTTGTTCTTCTTTGAAAGTTCAAGTATGACATGCTTTTGCTTATGTGTGTGTGTATATATTTATATATGTATGTATATTGGCCAAACAAGTAGTTATACACTGATGCAATTAAATATGATATAATAAGAGCTAAGATATTTGACTAGAGTTTAATATAAGAGTTTTTTCATAATAAATATAATATGGCAATCGACTACTTCCTATTATTTTCATTCAATATATATTATCATCAATATTTCTAATTATGCAAAACTTTGATACACGACAAAATTAGCATTGTAATATATATATATATGAGAAATAAAATAAAGCATACTAGTATTAAAAAAAGAAAAAAAGAAAAGATAGACGGTGCCAAAAACGAGCATTAAAGTTTACTTGTGAAAGTTGATTAACTAGATTGAATTGTAGACAATATTTGACATTAACAATATATTTTAACAAAAAGTCAATTTAAAGGTTGTCATCAAGGGAAGAAAGTCATATTTCTTATCTAATAAAATTTGTACTTATTTAATACAATATAATTTATGTTCATGCACCAAAACTAATTAACCAATCACCATTCACACTCATGTTTATCAAGAGGTCTTTTATTTATACGGTATTATATATTATATATATGAACTAATCAACAAGCATATATTATATTATTGTGGATATTTAATCACTATTCTCATTTGTTTGCTAGCTATTAATTACCTAGTGTTAACACTTCACCTTTTGATAATTATAATAGGCTATTTTTTGCATATCTGTTAGTTCCGTCGGTTATGGTTTGTGAACTTTAAAGGAACACTCACTCTCTTAAGCACTCAAGGATAGTACACACAAACCACAAGAGAAGACACAAGACATTGGTAACCCAGTTCGGTGTCACTCGCCTATGTCTGGGGGGCCATGCCCGGAGATCAACAATCTACTAAAAGAGGTAAAGGATAGAAGAGTACAAACACACTTGTCACTTTCTCTCACATACAAAGAATACTACCCTTTCTAGATTGTCCGGTACCTCCCTACTCCTCTTTCAAGAGTCGTACCCAATCCTAGACCAAGGAAGTATATATAGACGCCTCAAGGTCCCAAATAAAGCGCATACCTCTTTTAGAATTTCCGCGGCTTCTAACTTTAGAACCTTCCGAAATTAGATGTCGCAACTTATGTTGTAACATATGTTGCAACATAGTCCTGACTGCTGGATTGGCTGATTTCTGGCTCCATTGCTAAGCGACCTCAAGACCCTCCGTCCGAGTCGATGCAGCCCGATCACCTGATCCGAACCTACCAGCAACTAGCCTCTCTAGTCAGCTCCTCACCACACAGCCCCCTCGCAAGGGGCGTACGTCCTATGTGCGTCTTTCATGAACCTTGCCAAACTTAGTCTTCACTTCACCCAAGTTTGGTCTTCAGATCTTCAACAAAGATCTTCAATCAATCATCCAAATCTTGCCAACAATAGACGCATCTTCAAACATACTCTTAATAGACTTCATATCATCTCTATTAAGGTTCTTCAAATCTTGTCTTCAATAGTCTTCAAAATCATACCATAGGTTGTTTCTTCATTTAACTCCACCCGTATTAAGTCTTCAATCACATCTTCTAAATATGGTCTTGATGAGATCTTGACTCCAAGATATTGCTTGCTTGATCCTCTTGCCTAAAATAGTTTCAACAAGATCTTCATTTAATCTTCATGAGAGTTGCAACTTCTTGCCAAAAATAACTTCTCCAAGATCTCCCATGATATTTTCCTAGTCAAAATTGTTTGCCATGTCATCCTTCTTTCCACGTCATTATCCATGCCACGTCATCATGCTTGCCATGTCACCTTGACTAGGTGTCAAATTATGCCAATCTTAAAATGCATTTGCACTAACAATATCAAATACATAAAAACATATGTATAAACTACAAGTATTGCCATCAGGTATTTTTCAAGCAAAACTAAGGCCAAGATGATCCTTTTTATTTCTTACACATATATGCACCCTAATCAAGTTTTCTATATAAAAAAAAAATGACATTTCTTTTACATAGTACACGACGTTTCATATATTTAATAAGTGTATGTACATATGTATACTTATCCATTATATATTTTTGAATACTAAATTATAATTATTTACATGTTAGAAATGTATTTATTCATATAATTATTATTTTTGTACTCTTAATTAAATATTTGAAATGGAGACATTTCATGCTACCCTATCTTATCATAAGCTTGGGATAAGATTTGGTGCAAGAACCTAAATATGATTAGCTACAAGTTGGGGGCATATACATACGTACATCGGTACATGCACATACATATATAAGAACATATCCTTAAATTTTCAAATGGTTATAAAATAAGGATATATGTGTACCTTTGTGATTGTAGAGGTGTATAGAAATGAGATTGGATTGAGTATGAACTCACTAATTAATTGACCTCATTTTTTTAATATTATACAAAGATAAATATATTTTTCATTCTCTTTTTTAATTTCTTGTCCTCATGTTATGTCTACATGCAAAATAAACGAGGCAGGAAGTGGGTTGACTTTTCAACTTCAAGACGTGCCGTGCCATGGTACAATGTCCGTACTTCCTTTGGAAACTTCAATGATTCAATCAGTGTGCTTTTTGCATACCATAAATAAGACCTCTCATTGTCTTCTCATCAAACCACGCTTGAGTTCTAGTCTTTGCAAAGCCTTCTTCTTCTTCTTCTTCTTCTTCTTCTTCTTCTTCTTTATCTTGTCTTTTTTATTTGTTTTGCTTTTGATTCCAAGCTCTACAAAAGGTGATGATCATCTTATATATATTAAGTTGGAAGAGTTGGAGATGTTATTAATTTATATTTTCTGTTGTGTCATATATAGTTTGAAGGAGATATATATATGAAGATGGAGAAGAGAAAGAAGAGAGAAGAAGAGAAGGAAAAAGAGGAGCACAAAGTTGATCTTAGTAGCATGTCTTTGGTTTCATTTCCAGACACTTCACTTAATCTAGCATGCATCACTAAGCTTGATCTTTCCAATAATAATCTTCAGGTATATATATATATACATATACATATGTATCTTTAATTTATCTCTCTATAATTTCTTGGAGTTAAAGATTGTGTTACTTTGGTGAGCAGAGCATCCCGGAGTCAATTATAGCTCGGATGTTAAATTTAGTGGTGCTTGACTTACATTCGAACCAGTTGCATGTATTACCAAATTCCATCGGATGTCTTTCTAAGCTGAAAGTCCTTAATATCTCTAGTAATATGCTTGAGTCCCTTCCAAAGATGATTGAGAATTGCAGGTAAATTATTCTTACCTATGATATATATAATTATTAACATAATATAGAGAACGAGAAACAAATAAAGAATTTATATAGTTCAGCCAATTTGACCATTTCCAAAAAAGCAAGTATATTTATTTCATATATATATATATATATATATATATATATATATATATATATATATATATATATATATATATATATATATTCTAGCTGAATATCTTTGTGAATATAAATAATACATATGTATATATATTGTTGGCAGGGCTTTGGAGGAACTGGATGCCAACTTCAACAAGCTAACAAACCTGCCAGAAGCCATAGGCTTTGAACTAACAAAGCTTGAGAAGCTCTCAGTGAACTCCAACAAGCTTATCTTCCTCCCCTTCTCCACCTCCCACCTCACCGGACTCCAGCACCTCGACGTTCACCTAAACTGTCTCCGGTCCCTTCCCGATGATCTCAAGAACCTCATCAACCTAAAAACCCTAAACATATCCCAAAACTTCCATTTCCTCCACTCCCTCCCTTACTCCATTGGCCTCTTAACCTCCCTAACTGAACTCAACATAAGTTACAACTCCATCTCCACACTTCCTAACTCTTTTGCATGCTTGACAAACCTCACAAAGTTCATGGCTGAAGGGAACCCTCTGGTGTGTCCTCCAATGGAGGTTGTTGTTAAGGGAGTTGATGAAGTTAGGGACTATATGAATGCAAAGATGAGTGAAGGGTTTAAGGTAGTAGGTGGGAAAGGGAAAAAGATAAGGTCATCAACATCATCATCAACAACAACAACAACAAGAAGAGGTTCTTGGTTTAAGAAGGTGGTGAGGTGTGGAGCTTTTGATGGTAGGATGGTTAATATGAATGAAGGGTTGTTGATCACACCGGAGCATGAGATGATGAATACTAGTGCTAAGAGTACTCCGGCGAGGCTTGCCGCTTTGTTGTCACCACTACGTGTCTTCTCTCCCAAGAGTTAGTATAGTACTAATGATTAGTGTGCATGTTTCTCAATATAAATGTAAACATAAATATGTGTGTATGTATGCATGCTTTGGCTCTTTCAAACTTTGAAGTTTCTTAATGAAATTTTGTTCATATATATATTTTGTACGGTTTGTTCATGAATTTTATATGAAAGTTGATAAACAAAAATTCGAGTAGCCTTTGTCCCAATGGTCTAGCCAGCGACAAGATATTTGTGTGAGAGGTCAGGAGTTCGACTCTCTCCTTATGTATGGTTAAGGCGTAAATAGAATGTGTAACATGATGATTTGATCATATTAAAAAAAAAAATTTGCGTCCTCTATTGTTATATATTTTAGATTAAAAAAAACTCAAATTAATTGTATATGTGAAAATTTTGCCTACATCCTTTAACTTTAACACCCATTTATAGGTTGTGCTTCTCAATTTTGTCAAAAGAATAACCTGTGCTTGTTAAATTTAAATCATTCTTTGATATGTTATTTTTGTAATTTGGACCTTAAATACAAAAAGTTATTTGTTTTAAAAAGTTAACTATTTTTGAAGTATCTATATATATGTTTAGGTTTTTTTTTTCCTAAAAGTGAAACAAAATCATATTAATTGAAATATTTCTTACACATATATGGCAATAAAATGATTTAAATGCCTACACAAGAAATAGAATTTTCTTTATATGATAGAATTTTATACGCATGAGGTTTTAATGAAGAATTTATTTTTATCTAGATTGATTTGAATAAACCTCTTGCCATGTGTGACATGACAATGAGGTATATTTGAAAATATAAATAAGAAAATTTCCTTTTTTTTTTCCTTTAACAAATCATACAATTATATTTGTATAGGTAATCAAAAGAAATACAATTTGCTATTTAATTAATTTATATATATGAATTAAGTATAAGTAAGATAAATTCATTTATCTCCTTTTCTCTAAGCCACAGAAATAAAAATCTTATATGGTTATGTGATCCACTCAAACAAGCTTGAAGTCATCAAACTTCAAATGATAACAATAATTAGATATATACGTCCAAACTATTAATCTTATATTTCTCTTACATGGGGCCTATTATTTTTTATTTTTATTTTTACTAATAGGTGACAAACGCCCCCACTCAAGGGATTTAAAAATAATACTGGATCCGGATGTAGATTACATGAATAGTATATAAACGGTACCAAAACTTAGATGAATAGAATATAAATAGTATATAAACAGTGTATAAATAGTAAGGTGAACAGTAGTCCCGGGGGAATGGTTTGAATCCATGATCTCTTTTTTTTTTACATTTTGGTGTCATACTAATATAGAGGAAAGATTTAAACAGTACTGCCGGCCTATTATTTTTTAGTTAATTCAATTGATATAATTTATATATTATAATTTTAGATAAAAACAATTAAATAAATGAGGAAAAGCTTAACTCCAATAACTCCAAAAGCAGTGCTGCTTGATAAAACTGACTTCAATAATGTGACTTGGGTGGCAGTAGCATGAAGTGGAGGAATTAAATGAGGTATTTAACTATATATAATCCAAATAAAGTTTCCATAACAGGAAAAACTTATAAAAAACTTTGCATTTAAAACAACAATAAATAAGTCTTTCTTGTTCCCATATTTGAAACAACAAATTTTCTTCACTGTTAATCCACAGGATACTCTATAAAATTTATTTAAAATTAAATTTTTATATTATTAAATTTAAAAAGATTTTACTCTTATTTCTATTTTTTGTTAGTAAGAGTGGAAAAAATTTAAACCCACTTACAATTTGAGCAAGTAACCAGATATACATGATATTCGAGCAGGTGATAAACATCTCCACATCAATACACTTAAAATCTAATTATGCAGTAAATATCTTTCGAATATACTTAAATTTCAAATACACTTAAAATTTAATTGAATAATGAACATCTAATATCTATGTATAAAGTGGATTTTTTTAAGCAAATATTCTGATAATTATAGTGAACATGGATATATATATTTTTTTTCATCTTTATTCTTCTTAACCTCCTAACCATGAAGCTATCATAAACTCACTTTTTATTTATCTTTCTTTTCTTCATCCCAATCAACTTAATTTATATGAGAAGAATGACCTTCAATAATGTTATACAATAAATGTAAAAAAGAAATTAAAAAAACATTTTTAGAATTATAGGAATTTAAAAAATTTAATTTGATGCTTGAAGTGACCACCGAAGAATAATGGTAACTATTGGCCACTGTATTAGTCAAAAGAGCCTACCAATCAAATTATAAATGTTGAAGGACAGATGAGTCCTTTTCCCTGTTTAAAAAAATATAAAAAATAAAAACAAACAAAAATAGCTAATGATACCTCCTCAACCCTTAATTTATATGCAAATGGACAGTGCTTTGTGGTACTCTTACAAACTGTTTTATTATTTGTTACTATATATGATTATTTAATTATATGTAAAAAAAAAAGACAATTTACATTTAGCCCTGCTTACACTAATTTTATCTACTCTGTTTTCTTGAAATTTATCACCAATTTGATCCTATCTTTTCTTGTATCTTTTATTGTTTGGAGAATAAAAATTAGTTTTAATGATTGTTCAAAAATGACTTCCAAATTTTTAGTTGATTGAGAATAGTGTCCATATAAACTTAGGCTACTTAGCAATTACTTGGATTACTCTTGGTTGATGTGAATTAGTTGACTCTGTTTATATAATTAAATACAAATGATTAGTTAGAACCATAATTCAGCCTTAAGTATTTAATATTTCATTTCCCTTCAAAAGCAAGTTTAACCAAACAAAATTGTACAACTTAAACTGTCTCTAACTTGAACAAAGTTGAACTTTGTTTATATAATAAATAACAGAATTTTCATTACATAAATAATTTCAAAAGGATATCAAAACCATAATCCACAATTGAACATTAAATGTTCTACATTTCCAACAAGATTAATTTATGCAAGCAAAAATATATGAGAAATTTCACAAGATGTATACATACAAGTGGTAATTAATAATAATCTCTACAAAAACAATAAGTTGTTGAAGAACAAAGAAAAGTTTTATTGATTGTTAATTAAACCACATACATACACATAAATATAATAAGAAAGAAAAGAAAGCTAGCTAGCTTTGTATAATTAAACATGTTGGAGATCAGAGAGAGAGAAAGATCTTGGAGACTTGAAAGACTTGTTGAAAGCCTTTGTATCAAGTATAGAAAGTGGAGCTAAAGATGAAGATGATGAAGATGTTGATGAGCCTTCAAGTGGTAGCTTGTCATTGTGATCATCATCTTCTTTCTCTTCTTCTAATGTGAAGTTAGAGGAAAGCATTAATGGAGGAAGAGAAAAACAAGAAGAAGAGTTGTTATTATGATCAACTTGAATGAGGGAATTATATGAAGCTCTTCTAGAGGTAGCCATTAGAATTCTTCTCCTTTTGTTGAAGGGGTTCTCATTTTTCACCAAGTCTAGTGCTTTCCCATTCATCACATCTGATAAACATGCAAATGATTTTGATTTTCCATTGAAGTAATTTGACAACCCTCTCCTACAATAACCAAAACACAAAACCAAACATAAAATTAAAAAGTAAACACATGAGTTCAAATGATCAAGTTGACAAGTTATCTATATAAATATATATAAATAGAGAATGGATTTAGTTACTTGATGGGGAGAGCTTCTTGAATAGAATTCAAGGACATGATCAATGGTTTCTTGAACTTGCTTTGGACTTCATCCTCCCCTTGCTCCTCATCCTCTGATGAGCTTTGGTCTGGTTGCCCTATGGAGGAGCTCTCTGATGAGACATCCTCCTTCTCCTCCTCCTCCTCCTCCTCATGGTTGGCAATGGAAGGATGCATGGATTCTTGTTGTTGATCTTCTTGTTGTGTATTGGTGTTTGTTTGGATGAATAGTGGAAGGGAGACATATGGTAAAGCTGATCCTACTGAGTTGTGAGTCTCTATGCTTATACTTGGCCTGGTAGCCATCACCTCCATTAAAGAAGGTAATAAAATATTAAAGAAGAAGAAGAAGGTAATAAAATATTTCAGTTCAGAAACAGTAACAAGTTTTATTTGGAATTCAGTTTAAAAGGTTCTAAATAAAGCTTGAAGTTATAAAAGGCAGACATAAGTGATGATAATTAGGAAGAAGAATTGAAAAAAAAAAAAAGGAAAAGGAAAAGGAAAAGAGAGAGAAAGAGGGAGAGGAGAAGAAGAAGAAGCAGAAGAAGAAGAGGAAGGGGAGAAGAAGATGAGATGGTTTGACACTAGTTGAAGCTTGCGTGTCTTTAGGGAAAGGTAAGAGAAGAGGTCCCTCCATCCTTATCCTCTCCATCTTTATCATGTTATCATGTACGAGTGCTCATAAAAATATATATAAGTATAAATTACATACAATATCAAGCCTTATGACCTGCATATATTGAACCTACTATTTATATATATAAGTAATAAAATATAATAAAGGAAGTATAGATATACCAAAGACTAAGTCAAGGGAGTCTTATCTTCCTGTTAGTTGTAGTGAAATTGTATTGCATTTACAAGTAGGAGCTTGATGATATGATATAATATGATAAGATGAACAAGATTGGATTCTATCTCTAAACTTACAAAATAATAGATTATCTTTGTGTTGTATGATTTTGAAGAACAGATTGTAAAGATGACAGCTTTTTTCTTTCTTGTGTTGTACCCCAGTCATGCTATCAAAAGTCCTTTTTGTACACAAGAATTATATTTATAGATATATATGCATTCCATAAATACAAAATTGATAGTCATATAGTGATGAAAAGATAAGGTAGAAGACTTTTTTTTTTTATCTTATTTATAATCACAATAGTACATATTGCTTTGAAGAAAAGGCAAACAGAGAGAGAGAGTGAGAGAGGATGATGTTGGTTAAGCCTTCACATTGAAAAAGATTTCAAAGTTAATGGCAGACAAAACACTTTAAGTTATCCTTCTAAACAAAATTTTTATCTGCATGAAATATCCAACCACTTTGAAGATGAGTTGGATGTGGACCAAATGTATCATTTCAACCACAAAAAAAAAAAAAAAAAAGGATTCAAAGAAACAAAAATATATTCCAACATTTGCTACTCCACAAGGATGAACATTGAACTTATTATATTATTGCATGTAATGTTGGTCAAGATAATATTATTATAAGTTCATTATTTCAATGATAACAACCAATATGAACTATTAGGAATATTAACTCCACCACCTTGTGCTTGAGAAGGAGAAAGATTCTTTGAGATCTTTTGCTTGTGGGATATGCATTGTATCCCAATCAAAATCTCAAAATAAATAAATTAATTAATAAAAATTAAAGAAAAGTTAAAACATTATTTTTTTTATAAGATAAAGGTGTGTACTTCTTTCGTCCACTAGCAATTTATTTAATGGCTTTGTCAATTTTAACAAAATAGAAGAGTAATAAAGTGTGTATATATATAGTATATGTAATTATATGTAGATCATTAAATTTTTGTTATTAATATTACCATATATTTTATATATGTTTAATAATAAGGGATAATATGTGTAAAAATAATATTAGCTAAAAATCAGGCAAAAGAAATAAAAGGGGAAAATTAGAAGATTTAGATAAGTCAATAAAATGTGGCCAAAGATAGGATAAGGGGCTTCATCCAATCATTTACAATGGAGACTATAATAAATTGCAAGTTGAAAAGAAATTTTAATCTTAGAAGCTATCCAATTACTAGAAGGTCTCATTGCAAGTTGTTCTTTTGTATTAAACATGTGTAAATAATCTACCACAAGTAAAGTGAAGGAAGTAGAGCTAATTAGAAGGTAATAAATAAATAAATAAATAAATAGATACAATAAAAAACAAAATAAAAGAAATTAGCTAAAAAAATTTTGTAGACCAAAAATTTATTAAATTTTCTCTATTCTTCTTTCATTATCTCTATGATGTGAGCCTCTCCTCAAAATTAGGGTGAGCAGAAAAAAAAAGAAAAAACTCTATTGAGTGTGAAAATTTATCACTAAGCTCAAATTTATGGTCGAGTTTGAAAGAAGCTTGCGCTAAATATATGTTCACTTAATTAAAAATAAAAAAAAAACTAGAAATAAAAATATGTAAATGGTATAATGAGAAATAGATTTCAACAAATATTTATATAAAAAATATGTTTCAAGCACTATTTATATAAATTTTCATTAAGGTTAAATGTAATTAAAAAAACAAAAGTTTGTTACCAGCGTTTCATTTGAAAACTCACATATTTGTTATAATTCTTAGTAATTCACTATGTAAACTATGAAATCTTTTAATAAAATATATACGAAACATAGAAGCATGCTCTTGTGATGAAAAAATCTATATAATCTTAAAAAAGGAATTTTTTGAATAAAGAATATAAATATTTAAAAAAAAATACTAATACATTATTTTGCTTTTCTTAATCATCCTAAAAACAAAAAAAAAAATTGAAGATAAAACATAATAATATATAGAGTAACTTTTTTATTTATAAACCAATTTGAATAAGAAGATGCGGTTATATAAATTTTACTCATAAACCAATTTGATCTCAAATTTATGCCATAATTTCCATTCAATTCCAAATTGCAATATTGAAATAAATAAATTTACTCTTAAAAATAAAAAAAATAAAATATTAACTTCTTATTAAAAACTCTAAATGATAACAATCTTACTTTTTAACATTGGTGGGCTTGTAGTATTTGGCCCAACAATGGTGGATGCTTTCCACTTTGCCAACTAAAACAAGCATATGCAGGTCTTTCATTAAAAAAAAAAATATAATATAATATAAAAGGTTGAACTAAATTATATTTTATAAATATCTATGTTAGTCTTTTAATAAAAAATATATATATATATATATATAATATATATATATATATATATATATATATATATATATATATATATATATATATATATATATTCCTAAAGAATAATATTATTTCACTAGTAAAATTATTATTTATAAGTAGCTAAAACTAAATTTTAAAATAAATTTGAACAAATTGAGCTCAAAATTTGTTCTAACAAATGCAAATACATTTTTTTTAACTAATAATCTTGTACATTGAATGTTTTTTTTATAAATGCATTGATAATTTTTATTACTTAATTATTATTGTTACTAGGTTTTTTTTATATATAAGAAAACTCATAAAATGAGTTTGAAGCTTGCAAACTTTAGTTCCAACTTGGGCTTGAATCACATTTTGGTTGAACCAAATCTAGTTGGGCTCAAAATATTTTAATAGATTCAAAATTAATGAAAAAAAATTATATTTACAAAATTTATTTGAAATACCTAATATACCAACCATGATCCATGAATTTTTATTTACGAATTTTCACAAATATCAATATCTATAATAATTTTGTATGGTGATTTTTTCCCCAAAATATATTTATATTTTATGAAAAATTTGCTTATTTTAGGTATAATGGTTCATATGTAACACTCTCTCTCTCTCTCTTGTTACGAATGTCCTTAGATACGAAATCAAAGAATGTCCGTACCATTTGTTGGATTAAAATTCAACGGCTATGGTGAGCTATAGTACCATTGAAATAAACAATACATGATATGATGAGAAGTACCATCTCTTATTAATAGCGAATAATGTGATGAACCATTTATATTAAAAAAACTATAAATAAATCAAATCTTACCCAATACATAGAAGAGAAGTACAAAATAATAGCCACTATTTTATGTCAACGTTTATGTGTTTTTTGTGTCTGTATCTCTCTTTTCTATTTTTTTAATTTAATTTAATTTTATCTATCTAAAACGTTCTACAAACATCTTTGGTTTACATTTTCGCTATATATATATAAACCCATGAAAAATAAACTTTTAATTTTATTATTATTATTATTATTATTATCGTTTGTTCATGTACATGAACAATACCCACATTCTTGTGTCTCAAAAGATTTGATTCCCTTCAACATGTGATTTTTATATAAAACAATTGATAAAATAATAATTGTGAAAACTTGTTTCAATCCCTATTCTTAAAAAAGGTTTGTTTTGAATCCCCCTCTCTTTTCTAGAATCAGACTCAAATCATGAAACTTCATGGTTTTCATTTGAAAATAATAAAACAAGAGAAGAAGAATAAGAATTCATAGATAAGTAAAGAAAGGAAAAACTCTTGTCATAGTATTCAAGTCAAAACATTAAAGATATTATATAATATACTATAAAACATTGATAAATGTTCTCCATTTAGTTGGAATAAATTTCAAAGACTTGGACAATTCATGAATTAAATATTGATGTTTTAAATGATCACAAAAAATAAATTAATTAATAAGCAAAGACTTGGAAAATAAAGTTCAAGCCATGGAATTCCTCCCTAACTTTGATGACTTTAATTAATGGCCATAGACCTTTTATTTTCCATAATAATGACTTGAGATTAAAGTATAGCCGTGGGTTTTTCAAGTGTTTTGAACGTTCAAAGCACGTCTAAAACATTGGACAAGGTTTTCTTTTAATGTGGGTTCATGAAAATTCAATCAAAAGAAAAGAACAAAACTCAATGAGGATTTAAATAATTTCATCTAGATCAACAATTTTATTCAAATTGACTTGTTCTAACTATTATCATTAGTCTTTTGATTCTTTTAAATTTTTACTATTTAATTATTGCAAAATTACTATTTTTATTTAATTTAAAAAAATGAAAAAATAACCATATCAAGTTGCAGAGTCAAGGTAATATAAAAAAACAAAGGCTCTTATATGATTTTTATAGTATTTTTTTTTTGTAGATTTGTACTCTATTTTATTTTTGTTAACAATATATTGTATATTTAATATTAAATTTAATAAATATTTTTGGATTTAAAGTTTTCAATCAACAATAAAATAAATACTTATACCAATATCAATATTTTTTTAATTAAAAAAAATGGTTATCTAGACCTGAAATTAAGTCTTGATGAGATTTACTTGGATACCTATTATTGCACAACCAAACGCGGTTTAAGAATTCTAAAAATAAATTAATAAATATTCATTAAAGTCCAAGGGGGGTGGATGAAACATGATACACGCTAGTCCATTGAATAATAAATAAAAACAATTTAGATATTTAAAGACCCAAGTGAAGCTAACCTAACATGAGTTGACCCATATCACAATTGAAATATTTAAAACTAAAATATTATATATATATATATATATATATATATATATATATATATATATATATGAACAAATTAAGTGTGCAAGTTGTGCACCCACCTGATATAGAGTTATTATCCTGACACGAATGTTTGTTTTTTTGAAAAATTTATAACAAGTATTTTTTAATTTTTTTCCATTGTATTTGAAAGGTTTCAAACTCAAAATCTCTCAAACACGAATAAAATAAGAAGTTACTAGATTTTGTCTTGATTTTGCTCACATAAATATTTTATTTTAAAAATTTGGTATCGATAAATTAAAAGTTTATTGATAAATGTATAAAATAATTATAAGTTAAAATAAGACAAAATTTAATGATTCTTGTTTTATTTTAATTATCAAACACTTATTTTATTTTGAGTTAGTAGAAAACAAAGAGACGCAAGCTCAAAAGGAAGTGAAACCCTAGCTTTTGACTGGGAATGATTCATGAATGGTGGTGCTCTAGAAAACAATGGATGTGAGTTGAGGAAGGGGTCCACCACCCACAAAAATATATGTAAGAGTTAAGGTGTATGTTGTTTATCTTGTCCACAAAACAAGTCAATGGGGACTAGCTAGGGTTTCATTATTGTGTCACTTGACTCCCCTGACAATGGGTCACCTCAATACCTACTAGTTGATGGGACTTTATATTCAAACACAAGCTTTGATGTTTTATTTATCAAATACTAGCTACCTTCTTTCTTCTTCTCCTCCTTATTACTATTACTGTCTCTTTTCTTTATGCTTTGATTTTCATTTTTCACTTTTTCTTTTTATTTTTCTCCACAAAATTTCAACCTTTTAAACATATAGCTTTAAAAAAAAATAAAATAAATGCAAATTTATCGCTGATGAAGTTTTAGTCTGTCTTCGTTGTTTTATACTATTATCTTTTTTCAGTATTTGTTATGTCCTGTTTTTTTAATAAAATTATGATTTATTTATATTTATTTAAAAATATATAAATTAAAAAAAATAAAAATTTATATTCTTTGATGATCTCTAAGATAAACAATCTATAGCATTAATATAAATTTTTATTTTTGTATGTTGATTTTTTTTATCAATTATTTTAATATAAACCTAAGAAGAAACTAGAAAGGATTAAAAAACAATAATCACACTGTTGTAACATAGAATAAGTCTGTTCGGTTCTTTGGATGCATCATTTTTTTCTGTAAATATTTTTTATTTGATTAAATAAGGAATTATTTATTTTTATTAAAATTAATAAAAAAAATATTTTCCCTAAAATAGTTAAAATTGTGGGTGATAATTGCTATCTCTCAATCAAGCGAGGTGCGAGAGAATTACAATTAACTTTACCAATTATTTTTAATTAAAAAAATAAGTTGTGAAAAAAAAACTATTAATTATAAAAAAAGCAAAGATAAATCAAGAAAATAATAATAAAGAAGAAGAAGGAAGAGAAGTAGGAGAATAATAATAATGAAGATAAAGATATGGAGACACTTTGATTGATGTGCAGTTGGAGTCCTCTCCACCAAAATAAATAAGATATTATATTTTTTCTTGTCAACCTCCACCCACTAGCACTATAATAATAATAATAATAATAAAAGAAAAATGGAATCCAAAAAGGAAAAATCCAAGTTGAGCAATTTGGCAAACAATTTTATAATGTTTGATGCCATTATTTCATGTGCAGAAACTTCAAGTCAAATTTGCTTTTCATTTCCAAACGCAAGTGGAAAAAGTTGACAAATGGTTCCCCCACACCATCCAAATTTTCAATAATATTATTATTTTAATAATTAAATTTATTAATTAAATAAATAAGATAAGATAATTACGACTTGCAGCGAGAGTCCATTCAAACTTTAGAAAAATGGGAATTTTTATAAATTATTAACTTCAGATAAAAATTAAAATAGTTCGGTGGCGGTTGACCTGCCAGCATTAAACGGCGTTAGAGTTTGATGGTGATGTAACGTCCGTTAGTGTGGGCCCGGAAGATGATAATTTTACTGATTTTTTTTTTTTAGATTTACTTTTTTTCCCGCGAAAATATTTTTACAGATCGATCCTCTTTTGGAAGAGAGGAGCCAAAAAAGAGTGGAAAAAAAGGAAAAATAATAATAAAAGAAAAAAAGATTTCAAGAAACTAAGTTGATGATGGACGGCTGAGATTCGAGATCAGATGTCACGCGCGGGATCGAAGATGATGGGATCTGAGGCGGCGGTGGAGACGGCGGCGGCGGCGGGGGTGTGGCGGTGCTCGCCTTCGTAGGTGACGATGAGCATCGAAGGGTCGTCGGGGGCGCGTTCGACGTGCTTGCGGGCGGGGCAACCTCGCAAGCTACTGCACTTATAGTAACCGCTGGAGAAGAGAGATAGAGAGGTTGAGAATCAGGCGTTGGATTTAGATCGGACGGTGGAGAGAGAGAGTGAAGGAAAGGGTGGAGGAGCTTACCGTGGGTAAGGGGAACCCTTGATGGGTTTTTGGCCGTACTTGCGCCAAGAGTACTCGTCCGGCGGGATGTCGGCCATCTTTGAACTGATGGCTGGGACGCGAATTGTCTTTTTTACCCTTGATTTCCTGAGAAATTACGAGAAAAAGTGATTGGTTTGTTAAGGGTGGCGTACGATAAGAGGGATCTGGATAACGTGCGCCGGGGGTTTGAGGGTACCTTCGTTTAGAGCAGTGGCAGCGGCCGCCGGAGAGTTTGGCGGTGAGATCGTCGGAGTGGCTGTGGGAGCTGCATCTCTTCTTGTAGTTGGAGGAGAGAGGAGGTCTACCGCCGGCGGAGACGGCGGCGATCGGGGTGAAGAGGAGCGAGGAACATGTCTTGCCGTTGGATACGCTTCCGTCGTTGGTGATCGATGAGAGGAATGATGAGTTCGCTGATGAGATCGAGGTGCAGATACTGAAGCTATCTTTCACGTATTGATTCGACGCCATCTCCGCGCCAGCGCCGGAGACGACGATCGGGATAGATCCGGTGTTGGGTTTAGTGAAGTCTAGTGTTAGCGTCTGAGGGGGAGGCGGTGGGGGAGGAAGCAGGCGAGGTTGGGGGATCACTGTTGCTGGCGCCGGTGATGTGACGGCGCCTCGGCGGAATCGAGCGTGGCCGGTGCGATTCAGAATGGAGATCACCTTCTTGAACTTGGATACGGTCTGATCGGTGATCTCCCGGCAATCCATCGCCGATGACTGGTTAGAGAGCTGGGAGACGAGATGCTCCAGGCCGCGCAATCCCGCCGCCGCCGCCTCCTGGATGGCGATCTGGTCGTTCATCTTCGAGTAGCCCATCAGATCAACAGCCATGGAATCCTAGAAACGTGAAACCCTAGAAATTCAAACCACCATTAGAGTGCTCTCTCGAAGAAGAGGAAAAGTCGGAGAAATTGGGGAAGTGGAATGGAGACGAAGAAGGGTTTATATAGCGAACTAGAATGCGAGTCAAACTAAAGACTTTGGAATGGACGGCTCTGATTGAAAGATTTGTTTTCATCTGCCTCGAGATTTGTGACGGATTATTACGTGCGTGCATCCCGAGACCTTTGATGTGTTTAATCTGATCTTGACCGTTGGATTTGTACATAAAAGTCAAACAGGGTGGGTTCGTTGAATGGGGTTCTCATGTGGGTGTATCACTTGAGATCTTTTGTGTTGAATTTTAAATAATTAAAGGGTTCTTTTTATAAAGTTTTAATGTTTCTGGTTTGGGTTGACCATCTTCTGGTTTAATATTTATTCAGTTTTGACAAACTTATCTCCATTATTATTATTATTATTATTATTTCTTATGAAAGTTGATTTCTTTTGAAAGATTTTTGTTTTATTTTTTCTTTTGAAAACAAAAGATTGGCTTATTAAAAAATTATTTTTTTTCAGTTTAACAGAATTGTTTCCGGAAAAAAAAAAAATGTTTTTTCAGAATAAGTTAAACATTTTTTTGTATTTTGTGTTTGGATAAGTTTTTACTTCTACAGAAAAGCTAAAACAAGCAATTTTTTTTAGTCTAGAAATACTTAACTTATAAAAATACATTTCTGTGTTTTTCAAAAGCTAATCCAAACAAGCTCTTAAAGTTTTTAAAGTTAATCTTTGATATTGAACGTATCCACAAACTCAATAATAGTACCTTACGTAAATTTTAATCTCGGTTCTCTTCAAAACGAGAACTTTATATACAAGACTCATTATCAATGGACTACAGGTTGTTTTGTTATTTTTATTTTTTATTTTTAAAATATATTTTTAAAATTTTTAGGAACGTGGGGGTTGTGATCATCTTCATAAATAAGTAGTTGAGTGGGGAGTTGACGGATGGGTCACGAGAAAAACACTTGCGATAGCTTATTTGTTGCATTTTTTTTCATTTCAGTCCTCATAAACTTTTAAATTACAAAAGAACCCTTTGATATCATTAAATATAAATTAAAAAAATTCTCTTGATTTTACATGATTATTATTGATGTCCAAATATATTTTTTTAATGGTTGATAATAAGTCAAATAAAACGCCAATAATTCAATTAAAAAGAAAGACTTGCAGAGGAGCATTATTAAGTATATTTATAAGGTTAAAATATAAAAGATGACTTAAGATCTCTTTTTAAGTGCCGTCCTCATGTGTGTGGATCATTAATATTATATGATATTTTAAAAAATTCATAATGGACACTACCAAGAATCAAATACATTTAATAAGACTCCGGGTCAGAATCACATCAATTTATTTATTAAATATTGAAAATTAAAGTCATTTAGACAAGAAATATTAATCTTAGAATAATTATGTACATAATTTAATATTTTTTTTAAAATAATTCATAAACCTCAAAAGAAACAAAAAAAGAAAAGAAAAAAAAATAAAGAAAAAGGAAAGTAACCGGCTAGAAAGCAAGAGAATAGCCTTGGCTTTCGTGTTGGAATGGTTGACTAACCGACACAAGCCGGTAAGCAAATCGAGCCGTCCGATATAAAAAGAAGCGAAATCCAACGGATGATATGCAGCGAAAAGTTGACCAAAGAACATTGCTTTATTAAAATGTATAATGAGCACAGTCATGTGAACACCAATGCAAATAGCCAATAGAAGCTCGACACGTGTACAAACCGAAGACTTTTTTTTCTTCTCCTTTTTAATAAATAAATTAAAAAAAAGGTGCCGGAGATCTTGCGAAGTGATTATGTTGCCCTGTGACTTTAATTTATCTATTTATAAATTTATTTTTAAAAATGGGGTTAATTTTTTAAGATCAATTGTGTTAATTGGGTGTTGTTGACCTTTTCTAAATAAAAAAACTCGTTTACACCCATTAAATTGTAATCTTGGTCAATTTAGTATAATTTCTTTTTTATAAAATGTGATGAGTGCATGCCAACGGCATGCGCAAGTGTAGAACAAACTCGACAAATGTATGTTCTCTTATCATGAGTATTAATGGACTAAAAGATCGATGGTATTTTAATATAATATTGTTAATGGTGAACAGATCGATTTGATTTTGTCTACCAATCTATCTAGTTTTAATGGTATAATTAAGTGATTTGGAGGTTATTTTAGTAATTTCACCAATAAGATTAGACGTTTAACTATAGGTTTGTCTCGTTTGAGAACCAAACAAGTCCCTGGTTCTCGCCTATCATACTAGTCATGTGGACTCATGTGTCCACATGAAAAAATTAATTACAATAGGAAAAAATAAATGGACACGTGGCAGCTTTTGATAGGCCAGAACCAAGGACTTACCTGGTTCTCAAATCAGGCAAGTTGAACTTGTTTAACTATGGTGGTTTTTTTTATATAATAAATACATACTGTAATGACATTAGTTTCAGAGTTTAAATGGATTGGATTTTTATTCAAGTGGAACAAACTGGATCATCTAATACAGGATTTGGGCTTATTTGATCCCCCTTTGAAGGTTAAGCCCATTTGTGTGGGAAGTTATGGGCTTTGAGAGATTTGGGCTCAACTTTTGGGCCGCTTTGAACTAAGCCTAAAACCAATTTTTGTTTGCTAGATTGTATTTGTATTCTAACCACTTGTCATTAGCATGTAAAATATGGAAAATTATTTTAAGTTAACTGGTTGAGTAAAACCACATTTTGTTTGATATCTTCTTGTATGAAAGTTGATATTTACGTGTCATTTAAATTACAATTAGTAATTACTTTTGATGATTCTATGAATTGTTATGGATATTATTAATGGTGTAAATTTTTTTATAAAATAAATTAAAATCATATAGCTAGGTTATCATGGATACTTATCACATGTTAATCAATTTTTACACATGTTGCTACTTTGTTGCATCTTTATCATATATCCTAATTATTTACCTATTTTCACATGGATAAAAGTATTATAATATGCTTTCCTTTATGTCAAATATATTAAAATGATCCGTGAGTCAAAATATTGTTCAAGTGTATGAGGAAGTCACAATTCTTATAAATATCGATCGTATGAATGCTATTAAGAGAAATTATCATCAAAAGGCCGTAGTGCCCTCCTTTCACCTTACTTTGTGTCACGATCACATTTTATTTTGGCGAAAGTAAGACGTTCTTTTTATAGTGTTTTTCATACTTTATTTTTTTTAAGTCAAATGAGTTTAAAGTAATTAATATTTTGAAAATAAAGGATAAAATTAATTATCTAGAGTTTTCATTTGTTGAAAAATAATTATAAACTAATAAGATAGTCAACAATAGGAAAATATGATTTCCAAGAAAAAGAAAAAACAAATGTAAAGGAGATTTATATAGATATTTCTAAATCAAATGATAATCTTCATTAAGTATGGAGATTATTCAGAATTTTATATAAATTTCATAAGATGGCATGTAAAATGTGTAGACCCTATTTTAATTGTTACTTTTATCTTCATATTATTTTCATACACGTTATAACCAAATGTATTATTTCCTTTTTACATTATTTCATTATCTAGTCTCTCTCTTAGTTTGTTAATATGTACACCATTTGTGCATGTACTCTTTATGCAAACAATTTACAGAAATTTCTATTGATTGAATTTTTTTAAAAGAAAAATAAAATTTTGTTAAAAAGGTGAAAGTGGTTATATAGCTAAAATTGTAAAAAAAAAAAAAAACATTGACCGAGTACATAATGAAAATAGTCAAAATGGATAATAACTGTTATGCCTTGAATAAATGACTTGTAAAAACAATCAATGTTGTAGATAATTCATCAAAGGTAGTATAATCATAGGTTGTAATGCACAAGCACAAAAAAATATCATAAAAGTTGTAAGATATGACTATAATACATTGAGAACAATGTTTAGAAGGGGAGTTTCATTGTTCTAATAATGCATTGCATACCATATATTTAAACATATATATGATCAAAAGGGATGCATGTCCCTTCAAACTGTTTGGCTTAGTTATATAGTGCTTCTAATATTCCCACTTTATATTGTGCATGAGAATGAATGCAATTCCAGTACTGTTTAGGCAGAAAGATAGATCCAAGATTGCTGAAAATACAGTTGATTCATTATAGATCCAAGAAATATAGATAGAGATAAAGACAAATAGTACTTATAATGCATCCAATGCATGCAAAGGGACAACTCCATGCAAATTGAAGGCGCTTCCCACTGACTTGTTATTTTCAATAGCATAAATAGAAGCTGGTCACAGGACAACATACTTTTGCTTAACCCCTTAATAATATAACTAATTTTGTACTCTTTTGGACCATCTTTGTGTGTATATATATATAAACATATTTCTCTATTTCTCTGTGATTCAGTTGTTATATATATTATATTAAGAACATATTTAACATGCATGCATGCATGAGAAGCTAAAATACCCCTCATACTTCCAATTCTTTGTACCTTTGTTTGTACATTATGTCTTTGGACACCAGACTGCTCATCCTGGAAGTTGCATGCATTTTGTTGGATTTGTAGGTCCATTTTATATACCTACTCTTTTTATATATATATGTATATATTATGTATATCTTTTTCACTGATAATTAATTAGTTGTACCAAGCCTAAAACCATGTTCTTTAATTTCTTTCATATTATTCTAAAACAAAAACCATTGATTTGGTTTTATTATAAGTACTATGAAGTGATGGCTAAGCATCCAATGCTTAACTATTCATTGGAATATGTGAGAGAGAATATAGATTAATTACTCTTAATTTTATGGTTGATTAGGAGCTAGCCAAGGTTGACATAAAAATATTGAAGAATTAATAACAAAACTATGACTCTAATTTCTTTGTTGATTAAGAAAGGAAGAAACAAGAGTTAAACAAGAAATCTTGGGATCTCACTCCACTACTTTTGTGCTTCCTTTCTTCAAGACAATTCTTAGAAAGAGATAACACTATTAATACTTTTAAGTTTTCCATTGTTGCTAGGCTAGCACAAACACACACATACTAGTCATTAGTTGACAACCCACTTTCTTTGTTTTTATGAACTAAAGTTGAAAATGGTGACAGATATCCACTAGGCCAAGTGGAGATCCCAATGCTGTGTTAGCTTTACAATAATGCCATTATCTTTTTAAACCAATAGCACAAGGTCATCATATTTGAAATTTTTGTATAATATCATGCTTGCAAAAGTATTCAAACATGTATGTAGATAAAGATTTGAAAAATATAAAAGGAGAAATCAAGACTATCAAATTAATGATTATTTAAGATGTTTTTATAAAGATATTTCAAGGTTGCAATTTATTTTTATTTTTTATATGGAACCTATTAATTATAATACACTGTGGCATATCTTATATTGAAATAATTTTCATCTCCGAATGGTTGGTGGTCCAACATTCAAATGATACATCTCTCTTTAAAAATAGATTAATATTTAAATAATTATTATTATTACAATAAAAAAAATATCTTATGAAAATAGAAATATTATTATAAGAAGCTGATATCCATTGTGTGTGTGTATATATATTCATGAAAGAAAGTATCAACATAAATATATATATTCATGAAAGAAAGTATCAACTTTTATGTCTTGGGATTTGAAAACATAATTTATAGTATGTTATCACCTCCTTTTCCCCATTTTCCCTTTCTAAAGTTAATCTCATTCCATGCAATGATAACAAGAATTAAGTATTCATGGATATATATATATATAAGATTCCAATCTCTAAAGTAGTAAATATATATATATATATATAGGAAAAACATCATCTAGGTAAGTCCATAGATTTGAAATCTATGGATGTTTAAATCTAAGCCATTGGATCATCATCCAATGGTTGTTTGTTTATATAAACACTGTATGCTTTTTACTGTTCATGATTACTGTACAACACTTTAGAACGTGGTTTCTACTGTTCATAATGATAATAGCCGTTAGATTATCATCCGATGGTTACTATGGACATCCCTAGATTTCAAATCTAGGGACGTCCCTAGATGATGGGTCCTCATATATATATATATATTATATATTAAGTGCGAAGTGCTTGGAGTGAAGGGTACGTACTCATCTTTTTTGTTTTGTTTTTAGTCAATTGCATGTGCAAGGTCCATTGATGTGATTTCTCTCTTTCTTGTTGTTCATATGTTTATCAAGAAGAGAATACCTGCCATGCAACATTTAAAAACAACAAAAAGGAAGCTCTCCTCATGCTTCCTCTCTTTCTCTCTTCTACATTCTAATTTAAGTATTTCAACTTCTTGCATACTTATAATAAAGTTTAATAAATTAAGGTACACATATTACATATATATATATAGATAGATATAATTAAGTTGGTTGTTTTGGATCACTCCAAAATGAAGTAATAGTATCACCTCCACACTTTTTTAGGTCTCACACTTTTCATATGTCTACCTTTTCCTCAATGGTCCATGCTCATATTCTCACTATATAAGATTCCCTCACACTATATGAGTGTCTTCTTATATATATATATATATATATATATACTCAAGTTCACTTTAAACAAATTATTTATTTATAAAAATTAATAATTAAATTAGACGGACAACTTTTACCATATATATATGTAAATATACTAAAGTTATTTAAAGATAAAAATAGTAAAATGAGTGAGTTTGTGTGTGTGTGTGTGAATTGTTGATGAGATTTTGCATTGATTTTTTGAGATTTTATATAATAAATTGGGCTTTAAATGCATACTAATTTTCACCCAAATTGATAAAAAAACAAATGATCATGATTATCATCTCATTAAATAACAAACCTTTTTTTTTTTTTGTGTTTCTCTTAAAGAAGGATTTTATCAATAAATTATTGGCACAAGAAAAGAATTCTTAATTAAACTTCAACCCAACAAATCCCATGTGATTTCAGCAGCCTTTACACCCTACACTCAAGATCTGGTCTTCTCAGTGGCATTTTCGTTAATTTAACAAGATTCAAGCCTTAACCTTCACCCCACACACACATATATATACATAAAAGCAAACTCATGATCATATGCAAACCAGTAATAAATCTATTTTTACAAAACAAACTCATTTTTTCTTTTTAGAATATAAAAAAATAACCTCTCATGTTTTATCTATAATTTTATTTTATTAAATAAAATAGATAAATTATTATCAAAGATATTTATCTAAAAGAGAGCTTTTCTCATAATTTAAATTTTATCAATAAAAAACAATTAACAACTATATGTTCTCATTTTTCACACTGTAAGGGAAATTAAACTCGCATCTCTTTTTAATTATATAAGAGGGGCTGTGCCGCTCGGCTAATTACACTTATTATGAAAATTAATAATTTTTTTTTTAAAAAAGAGTGGGTCCCGGTGCAAGAGAACAACAAGCTTAACATGGGCCCCACAATAGGGATGGAGAGAATCCAGTCCAATCCTCCCATGAACAGCTAATAACATTAGAGCTAACTTAAACATATACACACACACATTCTCTCTTTCTCTCTATCTACTTAAACTTCTCATTCTCTCATTTTTCTCAATCATTTCTCTCTCTTTCTCTCTCTCTCTCTCTGAAAAAGAACAACAACAACACATATCTCATGTGTTGATGGTTCTCTTTTGCTTTTTTATCTGTTTGAGTAATCTCACATATCTCATGTGTTGAAGTTTCTCCTTTTTAGTTTTTTCATCTCCTTTAAATTCTCTTGAAGTTGAAATTCACTTTAGAAACCATTGACTTGTTATATAGTTTGTATTGTATTTGTAGCTCAATTCTCTTAGTCTTAGCTTTTCAAGAATATGATGGTATCTGAAACAATGGTAGATGATCAGATACCTTTGCTACCTCCTATAAAAACATCGGCAGTGATCGAAGAAAAGCACATCATTGATGTATCAAAGGAGTGTGTTACGCCGAAGTTCGATGATTGTATCCTTAAACCTTCACTTGTTTGCCCTCCGGCACCGAGAAAACCTCGACGGATGAAGAGGAAGTCTCGAGGAGCTTCCCGGCAATTCTTCATTGTTCCTACTGATCTTTCTTCTGTTTTTCTTGCTCTTCCTGTAGCTAAAAAGCAGAGAATTCAAGAATGTTTGTGAGATAGTTTGCATTGTTAATTTCTACGTAAGTGCATGGAAAATTTCCTTTTTTTTTTTGTCTTCTTGTTAATGTTATCCTCTTTCATTAGGGGATGAATTGGAGTTATATACTTGAAGGACATGGTAAAGTTGGTGGTGTATATGATTAGCATATAATTTGCAAGTTATATTGATCTTTGTTTTCTTATGTTTTAATTTCATTTAAGTTTCAAGTTTTTTTTTTTTGTTATCCAATGAGGTTGATATAGACTAGAGAGAGAGAGAGAGAGAGAGAGAGAGAGAGAGAGAGAGAGAGGAAAATGAATGAAAGGAAATTGCTTACAAATATAGTCTTTCTATTTTGATAAACAGTTATAGTCTTTCTTTCATCTTCTTCTTATTTTATTTATTTCATTAAATATTTTTTTTATTTTTCTTTTTTGTCTCTTGATTTGTTTCTCACACTAGCTTGTGAGTTACATGTTAATTAGACTTCTTCTTCCAAGAGGAGAAGAACAATTGCAATTCAGCAGTTCTATAAAGTACACTGTTCTTCTCTCTCTCTCTCTCTCTCTCTCTCTCAATGAATGAAAGGAAATTGTTTAAAATTGTAGTCTTTTTTGTTTTTTCATCTTCTTCTCATTTTATTGGTTTTATTTTTTAAATTTTCTTGTTTGCAGTTTTTTTTTTCATCTTCTTCATCATTTTATTTGTTTTATTTTTTAAATTTTCTTGTTTATTCTTGATATGTTTCTCACACTAGCTAGCTAAAGTTACATCTTAATTAAACTTCTTATTACTCCATGATGAGAAGAAAAAGCAATTCAGCTCCATAAAATACACTGTTCTTCTTGCTTTGTAAGAGAGAGAGAGAGAGAGAGAGAGAGAGGAAAATGAATGAAAGGAAATTGTTTAAAATTATAGTCTTTCTTTCAACTTTTTCTTTTTTTATAATTTTTTTTCTTTTACTCTTGATGTGCTTCTCAAATAATTAGTTAGCTAGCTTGCAACTTACAACTTAAGAATTCTAATTCCAAGGTGAGAAGATCAAGCAAATTCATTCTTATTTCTCTCTGTGAGAGAGAGAGAGAGAAATTAAAACACACATGAAGAAGTGCATGTTTAGTAAGATAGGAAAGAAGAAAGAAAGTTAATATATATGATAAATCATAATAGGAAGAAAGTGAATATGATAAATCATAATAAGGAACTATTCTTATTGAAAAAAATTAATGTGAACCATATCTTGCCACATGCCTCTCTTATTTCCCTTCTTTCTTGAGAGACATAGACAGATTAACTGAAAAAGAAAGGGATAGCTGTCTATCTTGCATTGCTTTTTCCCAATTTTATCATTATTCAATATATATGTATATATATCAAGGGAGACTAAGGAAGCTTTGAGAGAGTTATGTATTTTATAATAAAACTCAATTTAAAAAAAAACTAATAATTGATTTAAGTTCATGATCAACATAAAGAAAATCTAGCATACATGATATTGATACCAATGATAATAAAAAGTCACTTGATTAACTGTGCAAATCTTGAAATTTAACCACATTATATATACTAATGCTACCAATGACATTCTAAGAGTGATTGTTACCTTGAAGATTAGATGTGAATTAACATTAATTGTTACACAAGCCATGATTAGTGTAATTAAGAGAGAGATTACCAAGCATTGTAATTAATAATAATAATAATAAGGGAGGGTGGTGGTGGTGGTGGTGGTGGTGGTGATTGGCATGGAAAAGATGAGGGACCATATCTATGAAAAGCCAGTGATTGGCATTGAAGGCCAGACTTGTTCTTCTCTTTAGAGGGACATAAAGGAACAATTATGAGTCAGGAACCAGAAAATTATCAACTCTCTTGTCACATTTCTCATTGTCCTACCAACCAATTTTAATTCATCAAATTTTTTTTTCCTATATATATTTTTTTAAAAATAATAATGTGACAACTAATATATATATTTATATATAATAAATGAGGTGTATGTGTGTGTGTTCATGATGGTTTGAATTCACTTTTTGAGATAAGTGTATGCCTTTCATCATTGTTGAAGGTTGTAGTTTCTTATTCTAAGTTCTAAATGGCAGTAAATTTATATTTATTTTTAAAAAAATTATTTCATGACTATTGTTTGCTGTGTAAATTGAAAGCTTTGAGTCCAATTTCATCAATTGATGTTCTAATTATCATTTGTGAAAAGCTACAATTAAAAGTTAATTTTAAAGATGTTATACAAAATATTGGCTTGAGATAACTTTTTTCTCTATGAGAAAAAAAGAATGTAAAGAACTATTTTTTCCGCATGTTTAGATTTTATTAGAAAAAAAATATGAATCTGGTAGAGGGTTACAAACTTTAATATCTTTTTTTCCCTATAAAAAATATTCATCCCATTATTATTATAATTATTTTTTAATAAAAATTAGATAAATCATTAATTTATTAAAAAAAAAAAACAGAAGAAACACAACATATTCATTCCATTATATTTCTGCAAGTCATCTTCTCTTTCTCCTCTACCATGCTCATCACATTGTTTTGATTTCTGTTGTTTCCGTTTCATGTTCTCACTTTTTCCACTTTTTGTGAATTTTTGCATTTTTTTTTGTTGTTATGTTTCGTTATCTTATTTTAATGGATGTGGATTTTTTTTAATATATATTTATGAATTATTTTAGCTTATATATAATGATAAAATAAAATATACCATTTGAGCTAAACATGTTTTCTTTAAGACAGATCAAGAGACTAAAAACATGACAAGACATGGAATTTTCTTGTTAAAATGCAACTTCAACTAATATGATCCAAACCATCCTAAATTTGTTTTCAAAAATGATTTTTTAAATTAAAATTCCTATTTTTTATTTTCTTTGATGCCCTAAATAGTAAAATGCCTCAGCCTCTCTTAATTGGAGGATTGTATTTAAATAAATAAATAAATAGAAGAAAAAATAAAGAAAGAGGCCTTTTGGGAATCCTTTATAAAAAAAGTTGGAAAGGGTTCCGTTTTGAGAGGAAAAAGAGAGACTACCCTTTTGTAACCTCCTCCTCTAGTGAAAACATACATCTTAAAGAGGTCTTTTTTTTTTCTCTATAAAGTTAACTTCCCTTTATTTTTTTCCTAATGAAATGTAAACATATAAAAAATTTTCTTAAAATACTATTTTCAAAAATAAAATTCAAGATTAGATTCAGGCAATAACCAAGTCAGTAAGGCACTTGACTCCTGTGCTGAAAAGCCTAAATTTAACTTTTTTCCGTATGGTTATGTGTTTAGGGTGGCATAAACACATTGTCAAAATAATAATAATAATAATAATAATAATTATTATTATTATTAAAAATGAAAATCTCATGAAACATCACCCAAGGAAGTAAGACATTTGGCCCAAATATATAAAATTTGTCTAAAAGCCCAAAAAACTTTAGTCATCACATTACTTTAAAATAAATAAAACAAAAGAAAAATCATGAATTAGAATTCATACTACTCTGATTTTTGTCCTTGATTAGGTGGCCAAGAAATTTCAATGAAAAAGTACACATACTTCCATTCATATATTGACATTTTAATTCTTGTTTATATCTGCCAAGATAATGCACACATAGAAACAAACAAGTTGTAGGAGTTCACCGTTCAGGATAGGTTTCTTTTTCAAAGCAACAATGACATTCAAGTTGGTCTATTGAAATAATTGAATTTATATGCTAGTTGAGTTTGAAAGCAACTCATGACCAGAAGTATATAAGAGATTTTTTTTTTTCAGTCCTATTTAAATTCAATTAACAAAATAATGGAAAGAAAAAAAAAACTAAATGCAATATAGATAGTGAAACATTGCAGTTGCATGAAATAAATATGTTTGAAAATTATGTAATTTCATGCATTTGCTTAGAATGATTTGATACTAAATATATCTAATAGCAACAATCTTGATACTGATAAGAGTGGTAGTCATGGTTCATGACCGTTCAAGTCAGTGACATATGATTCAATCACTCAGAATCCAGTGATTCAAATTATCAGTCTAAGTGGTGAGCTTAGAGCTTCATTAGGCTAGAGTTAACTAAAGGTCTCAACTCAAAATTAGCTTGACTATGTTGACTCATATTGACTCTATTTTGAGTTGAAAACGCAAGCTAATAAATGACAGAACCATAATTACTCAAAAACTCATTTATAGCTCAACTTTTATAAATAAAACATAATAAATTTATTGATAGAAGAATCATTTCACCTTAAAAGTTATACCTAGTTTTGTAATGTTCAATTAGACATAGCTATAAATACAGTAAATCTCATATTATAATGTTTTTTATTTTCTAAAATGAGTGGTTAGCTACTAGGAAGGCAGGGATGTGCATGTACGCGCCTTGATTGCGACCTGTAGACCCGTGGCTATGTGGATACAGGGGTTACCTACCGTTCGTGTTCACAGCTCTCAAACATACACCCTCACCCCATGGAGTTTATCTTTCGCAAACTACAAAGTGACCTCACGAAAACCCGAAAACTATTAACAAATTACAATGTAGTTTTTTTTCCCAAAGATGAACACCTACGTCACTAAGAAGGTAGGGGCGAGGCATGCACAAACATTGACGGAGCAAGTGAGGGCAAGATTCATGCACAGATAGACATTGAGATCACTCATACACAACTACTACTTACACTCTTAGAAATGTGCCCACACACCCATAATTAAAATTTTCACTATTTACAAAGAGTTCTAATGAGAACCCGACTACCAATAAACATCTGGACGTTGATATAAATACACTAACACATTAATTTTAGAATAGTTTTCAGTAACACTAGAATGTATAAATTCATCCAAACAAACAAAGTATTCCTCAAGGTAACTCCTATTGTAAATCCAAATACACCCAAACAAACACGCCCAATCTCCACTAAATTGTCTTGTAATTGAAATTAATAATTAAATTTATGTGAGTTTAATCATATTCCTCAAGCAAACTCTATCAACTCGATTACTTCTTGACTATGATAAAATCTAAATTAGGATTGGTGGCACATTATTGAACATTTTCGATCAAGAAAAAAAAAATTGTTTACTTGTATTTAAAATATGATGAAATAAACAAATGAAGGACATTGTATGATATTTTTTTTTTGTTAATATTAATTAATTCCTACCAATTATATATATATAAACAATGGCACTCAAATAAAAATCAACAATTAATAAAAAAAAATTCCAAGAAATGAAATGCAAGTAGAAACCCATCACATTTCAGTTAAATCACAAAAAAAAAGATGCAATCTGATTATTATAAATTAGATTTTTTTTTTTCTCATTATTATTAGATTATGATGATAAATAGTTTTTTGAAGTGCCTTCTCTTCAATCCCAAGAACCAGTGGATAATTATCTACAGTGAGATTCCAATCAAGCCACTCAAAAAGAGAGAAGAGAGTAGGGCGTGAGAACAAGTACCTGGATCGAAGATTCTAGAGTACCTCTTCCTCGAGATGCGTGCTCTGATTTGTGGCCGTTTGATCAGCGTGATGGTTCACACGGGAGGCGCCGCCGCGGAAGATATTGCGCTCCAGACGCGGCCGCGTTTCGACGAAGGCGGCGGCAGACATCTCCATCTGGGCGACTCTCACGGCGCCGATGAGCTTCTCCGGGAGCTCCTCCTCGGTTTGGGCCTCCACGAGGAATCCCATATCGATTGTGACGGCGGTCACGTAGCCTAGGGCGAGGTGGAGGATAGCACTGGCGATTGCTGAGCTTCCGATGTCGACGTCGATCTCGAGGTAGTTCTCGCCGCGGTGGTAGTTGCAGGTGAGGGCACGGCCGAGGAGGCAGGCGGCGTAGTTGCCAACAGCAGCCTTCACGATCCAAGGGCCCTTGACGATCCGGTTGACGATCTTGAACCTGGCGTTGCGGAACGCGTCATCGCCATGGACGAAGCGGTAGAGAAGAGATCCCGGCGGGATCGGGTCTTCGGCAGCGAAGTAGAAGACGGCGGAGTGGGATTCACGGCCAGGGACCTGGAGATTGATGGCGATGATGAAGGATTTCATGGATTTGCCTTCGGATTGGGCGCGTCGAAGGGCAGTCATCACGCGATTGTCAGGGCGGCCAAGGACGTCGTCGAGACGAGATGGAGAGCGGAGCCAGTCGACACCGGCAGGTTTGAGAAGCCAGTCGCCGGAGGGGCACTTCTGGCGGCGAGAGAAGTAGTTTGGAGCCCTTAGGTGGAAGAGATCGCCAGGGGGGGATGCCCACCCGTTGGATCCAGTGTGGAGGTCAACGTTGCGGAGGGAGCCACCATTGATAGCCTCATCGAGCCACTCTGGTTGCTGGTCGGAGGCGGCTCCGGTGGCGGAGGACATCACGGCTTGGAATCTCCGTCTCGGGTTCCGGCGTCGTCGCTGGCGGTGTTGGCGAGTGAGGTCGATAAGGAAATGGAACTCTGCGAGGGCTTTAAAATCGATGACCAAGGCTATAGACTTGCCCCTGGATTCCAAGAATATTACAATAGTGCCACTTAACGATAACTTGACACGTGCGTACCGAGTTGGGCCAGATGTCCGTTGGATTGGGCCCCAGTCTATCAGAAGATTTCCTTGACGTGGATTGGATCCGCAATCAGAATATCAAATATTTTGATTTTTTTTTTTTGGTTGTTTTCTTTTCCTTCCATTTTTGTTGTATTTTTATTATGAAAAATCCAAAGATATGTAGTATTTTATTACAATTTCTTGTCAATAAGTTATTTGTTTGTTTTTTATGTATGTATTTATTTAAGAGAGGGTTGGGTTGGGTGGGTGAATATAAATGGTGAGTACACAGGGAAGAGTCCAAAAAGTGTTGATGATGAGGTGCAAGTCTCGAGATTAGTAATTTATAAATAGACAAAAACAAGTAAAAAATGGGACAGATCTTGACCATATGTGCAAGCTAAGTTAAAAAAACCATTGCCTGGTCCCCTCTAAACAAAATATACGGCTACATAATCAACCAACAGCCTAGACATATGCTTCTTTTTTTCCCCTGTATTTTCTTTAAAAATATGGTACTAAAAAAAAATTAAAAAAAAAAAACACAGATGGCCTTCAAAGATCAAGTCATATTTGAAGGATACTTTTGACCTTGAGAAAAGTGTCCCTAAAGGAGAAAGCAGGAAATTGGATTCCTTGCACCAAAATCAGAATTCAAAGGTCCGAATTTTTATATTCAAAGATAGCTGCAAACCTACTGCACTGAAATTCATTAATCAATCTGTAAGAAAATGACTTCTTTAAAACTTTTATAAGACCTGCAAAATTAAATAATTTGTCAAGAAAATTACCTGGACTTCAATTAACCAGACAAGTTTGCTTAAAATAATACATGAACTGAGCTCAAAGATATCACTGTCTAAGTGGGGGTAAGGAATGGATGAGGAGTCAGAAAGCTTAACAGATGGATGGAGTCCAGCAAAAGCAAATCCTACCTTTTAAGCTTTCCTATAGAGCTTATGAAGTCCAAGCTTGCAAACCACCACAATTTCATGGTGTAATAATATTATTAAAAAAACATACTAAGGTTTGTCTTAAACACTTTGCACTAAGCCTAGATAAATATTTATATATTTACACTTCATGCTAACCCATTAGAAAGTTCTGGTGGTGGTCACAGTTACACAAATAAAAAGTACCAAAGCTGCTCAATAGTAATTTGCCAAATCCTTCATGGTTGAGACAACAGTGAACATGGCCAATTTTGTTCAACAGATAAAGAGAAAAAGAGAGAAGATAAAGTCATTTAACTCATGTCAGACATCAAATGCATACTGATCCACATTGGCAACCAAGCACTACCTACCACTCTTTTTATTCAAATACATGACATTAATTGCAGGGCCCTCTTACAGTCACTACAGAAAGCCACTTACATCTAACCTAGTACATCAAAGGTAGATTAAAAGATTTCCCTTTTGTGTAAGTAATCGGCATATGAGTCCTAACCATTACCGACGTCTTTTATGTATGAGTTGGATGACTGAGTAAAACTTTTGAGAATTGTAAATAAGCCATGAGTAGGATTCTACCCCTCAATTTTGAGTAGGGGTGTACACTACTATTCACAAACTATGCGAGTTCGATTCGGGAAAAACTCAAACTCGACATGCTTAAGGTTGAGTCAAACTTGAGTAGTCGAGCAAACCGAATTCAAGCATTTTAATACTTAACTCGAGTGCTCGCGAGCTTAACCGAGTAATTATATTTGTGTGTGTGCATATATATATATATATATATATATATATATATATATATATATATATATAATTGAGTTCGAGCTCGACTCAAATTCGAGTATGCAAATATATATGATCAAACTAAGTTTATTAGTTTTTATCGAGCTTAATCGAGAGAGCTCAAATAATTCAATTTATGTATCAAATTGAGCTCGAACTACAAAAATAAAACTCAATCGAGTTCGAACCGAACATCGAGCAGGGAGTTTTCAACCGAGACATCACCGCTCACAAAAAAAAAAAGTTGCCTCCATAATTTTAGAACTTAAGAATCACTACAAATGGAAACTACTCAAATCTCTGGTAATACACTCGATAGCAACCATTCACAGGTGTTTAGTTACTAAGCCTAATAAGAGAATTACAGTAAGCCTTAGTGACAACCTAGTGGATAGCCTAATAATAGGATTGCCAAGAATACATCAATAAAGTTTCCAACTTACGTATCTTCAGTCAACAATGATACTGGTCAAATTCATAATTATAGAAATAGAGTAACACCAAAGAAAGTCCTAAATGGCCCATACTAAAGAAATAATTTCCATATTATTCCCTGGAGGCTGTAGTACCTATGCATCATTTTCTTCTTAAGACAATTGAAGGTCAAGAGTACTTGCGGAACAAACAGCAAAAAAAAGAATTTAACCATGCGAGGTTCACAACGTTTCAGAGGCGAAGAAACAAATAATGGAAAAGTATAGATAATGTGAAATCATGACATTTTTACAAAATAATTCAATTTTCATGTTTGTGCCAATTACCTGAAAACGATGCTTAAAATGGATATAAAACATGACGCACAGAACAAGAATCAGAGTTAAGCAATGTTTAAGAAGAACATAAAAGCCTGATAAATAGTGGGTACACGATACACATCCGATAAGTAGGAAAGGTTAATCCCAATTACATTTCTAGCACCAATGAAATCCACTGAACTACATAGTAAGTAATTAACTACTCAGACAAATAAACCATTACCTGTGTAGTATAATTTTAAACCTAAAATAAACAGTCATTCAACTAACTGCCTCCATAATACAAATGCTGGATGAGAAAAAATTTTGATCACCCAAAAGTGAAGAGATGTGAAACCTGGCACTAATATGAGCTCGAGCTGAAAGATGATCATCCAAGTATTCATATTGTGACCAAGCTAACAGTGAATAAATACGACAACAGTAAGAACAGGATGGGTTGGTTGCACTGAAAGAAAACTATGTAAGTATTTATGCTATTACCAAGCTGACATTGAGCACATATGTGCAAAATAACACCATGATAGGCAGATTGCAAAAAATAAGAACTCTGAAGCTCACATATCTGATGTTATTTCATCCCAATCAATACACTCACTTTTTGTAAAAATCAAACAAATCAACAAAGAAACAGAAGGTTCAAGAAAATGTAAGGAAAAACTAAAATAAGACTTGTTCAAAATTGACTAGATAACAACTGAAACACTCAATCCTCGAGTAGCCAATATAGAAAGACAATAAGAGAGAATTTTACCATTCTATTTTATTCCATTTGCTATGTATTCAATTTTCTTCATTCAACAAAACACCCACCCACCCACCCGCGCTCACGCACACACAAAATACTGTACTTTTGTTTTCTAGACCTATGCTTTGGAAAAGAACATAAAACATTATTAAATTTCCATCAATTTCATATTTTTATTTGTCATTCAAGCAAAAAGGATAAAAAAAACCACTTCTTTTCCTATTTGTCTATTTTCCCATTCAGAACAGGACCTCAGGGAATAGGCTCAATAAGTCATTCCACTTCTAAAGTTTACTTCACAATATTATAAACTCAAGAAAATGTAAGCTACAGAAGAAGAACAAGGTCAGATTTTGAAAAAATCCCACTCACTTGTTCTGAGGCAAACATCTAGCCCTTCCATTAAGTTACTGATTGTGGAAATACTAACATCATATCCTGACAACTGAACTATATTTATTTTCCTAACCCATAAAACTACTTCTACAAAATTGATATGACTAACCACTGGTACAAAGTAAAACTCCAAATCTTTTACCTAGTGTCAAAAGCAACATTCTAATACTTAACAAAGAAAACTGCATCTCCCTATGTCCCTGCAAGGTTACAAGCATCACTACATTAATTTTCCTCTGTGAAACAATTTCTATAACATTGATATGACTCACTACTATTTAAAAGTAAAACCCAAATCCTTTTACATAGAGTTAGAAGCAACATTCCAATACTTTAGAAAGAAAACACATCTCCATGTTTTTCTTCATGCTTACAAGCATCACTTTGAAATACAAGCAAAAGTGCTACGTTATCTATAAGTTAAGCATTTTTAATAATTCAATACTGATAAATTTCAAGCATGCAATAAAAGTGAATGGACCTTGTCTTTAACGGTAGTCACATAGCTTCTCCTTCTTAGGCTGCAGCCACAACCATGTTAGTTTTCACATTCCTTGTTCTGCCAATAAAATGACCAGCACACACATAATCTACATCTAGCTTCTTATGTTGTTGATTCCAGACTAAACTTGCCTCATTAAATAAACATTACAAAATCTGTGATGCTTGGTTTCCGGAATAAGTCATAAACCAAAGCTTTACTGTTAACACAGTAAGTTACTCATGGACAGGGAAAAAAAAACCATATAACTGGTCACATTTACAAAGCTTACAGTGCAAAAACATACAATGCGCTTGACAGAGAAATATATCAAACAATATATAAACCACAACAAACTTACTCAGTTACTCCGTAGAAAATACATGTTATACACTTGAACTTTTTTCCTGTGAAAATAACTGTTATAAGGACCTCATTTGGTTTGAATGCCTAGTAAAAATGTCTTGGCCTTTCATTCCATAATTCAATAATCACAGGAGGCTCCACAGCTTCATTGAGTAGCATAGATACTTCAGCAAGTCTCAAGTTTAAGACATGAAAAGAGAGCAACATCAATTAAACAATTACATCCACTCGATTGCTACAAAGGGTCAAAATTCCAAACCTTTTCCTATGGGAACAATCAGACACCAATTATACCTTTCCCATCCCCCAACACTCAGCTCAAAAACACATCTAACAATTCATATTTGCATCAAAGAGCAGCAAAGAGAGACAAGCAAACAGTATCAACTGAAGTATCATTTTTTTTATTACACAGGTTAAATTTACATCGATAACAACTGTAGCAAACCCTAGAAAAAAAAAAACAGAGCAAGAATAACATATGCATATGGATAGAACCTCATGTACACGTATGAGAAAGCGAGAAGACCAAGATCGCGAGATCCAACCTCATACCGGCGGTATGTTAGCGAAGGAGAAACCCTTGTACCCTTTATAAGCATAGTAAGCAATCCTCGTGTAGTAAAACCCGGGGAGGAAGAGCACCGACCCAAGAATCGCGAAGAAAACCCCTGAATAAGCATCAAATCAATCAAGAAAACCAAAAATCAAAAAACCCTAAAACGCTTAGAAAGGGAAGAAGGCAGTGATACCATGTGTGCGGTCACCGCCGACGTGGTTGCAAGCCATGATGACGCCGATGATGATGCCGAGGGTTCCGAAGACAAGGAGTGAGATAGCAAGCGCGATCTCACGGATTGGGGGCTTGTTCTGGACGACGTATGGACCGTCCATCATGATGTCCTCGTCGCTGATCGAGAAGGCATGGTCGACGTACGCCATCGCCGGCGCCGGAGACCGAGAAGAGCACCGGAGAGAGAGGAGCGTGGAATGGAGACTCCGTCGAAGAGAGAAGCGAGAAGGGTTCAGAGAGAACGAGGATTCAATGACTCGGCTTCGTCTTGTTTGACTATATAGGCCTCTGCTTGACATGGACTTAATGGGCTTGGGCTTTATATGGGCTTACATAATTGAGGCCCATTTTATCTGGGCCTGAGAATTGGTCCACTTATGGCAACCTAACCCTTTCTAGAAGAGAAAGGTGATTTTTTTTCACATGCCCCTTGTAAAAATGGATAATTACTACTTTAGTCTTATATATGAAATCCTAGAATCGAGATATAACAGAACATTTTTTCTCCACTCCAAGTTTGTATGGCGGGAAAATTTATTCTCAAAAGATCTGTAAGTTATTATAACTAGTGCACCTCTGTAATTACATGTCTTTTTACTAACAGTTTTTATCGGTTTTGCTTAAAAAAAAAGAAAAGAAAAAAAATGATCCTTCAATGTTTTGTTGTTTAGAAGGTTTTTAATATATTTTTCATCCGTGATAATGTCAAGTAACAATAGATAGTTAATTCAACTCAAGCTAATCATACATATAATCTCAATTTTCTGTGAATATACACAAGAGGGTGTGTTAAGTAAGCACCTAGCTTATTCCACTAAACATTTTTTACAGATTTAATGATTTAAAAAGTAACACTACATAAACATCATTAATTTAAAAAAAAACTTAAATTTTTAATTAATATTAATTGAATCAGAATTTAGTTAACCTCATCAAACAATATTTATTAATCATCTCCCAGCAAACACCACCTCACTATTTATTTATTTATTTTTAACAAATATAAATAAAAAAAAACAGGTCAAGCATGACGAGTTGAACTTTATAATGCATATGCCCTCACTCTCCATCAATTAGAATTTGAACCCACGTTTTTAATAAAAAAAAACACTTTATGTAAAAGACCTGATGCTAATAGATGAAACAGTTACCGGCTACAATCTCACAATTTATTCCGGAAGCCCCACTGCACCAACCAAAGCAACCAACATCAATATACTAGCATGTCTGCTTCTATCAGCCTTCTTCATCTCTTCATCAGTTTCATAAGATCTAATAACAACCACAAAAATTCTTTTCAAAAATATGCATGTTAAAAAGACACCCTACGTGCTCTTTCTCTAACCATCCATGCATCAAACTCCCTTCAAGAACTTCATCTCTCTCTCTTTCTCTGAACACAGAGAAAGAGATAGCATCTAACTGACTTGAAGAACAGAGATAAGCATGACAAATGTAAAAGAAGCAATGGAGAGCTGCAAGCCATACTTGATAATGACTTTCTCTTTACTGTTGGTTGCCATTTACATGGCCCTCCTCCAAGTTGTGCTTGATCCTTCTCGCGGCATTGACGCAATCGTCCTCTTTGTCTATGAGAGCACCATCTCCGCCGTCGTTCTTAGCTCTCTGGCTTTTATAGTTGAGAGGTAGTAAATGAACTCATTGTTTATAAAATTCCCTGGTCTTCATCTTCTAACAATTCATCTACAGAGGAAGAAGGCCAAAACTCTCCTTCACTGTTGTTCTATGGGCACTGCTTATTGGTTGTTTGCAGTGAGTTCTATATGTCTCTCCTTCATCTTATTCTTCTTCCCTTCATATTGCCAATGTGTGTATCAAATGCTAATGCAAGCAAGTTAATTGTTGGAAGAGTAGGGTGCCATTAGGACAGTTGATGATGGTGGCGAGCTTGAGATATGTAACGGCAAAGTTCCAGAGTGTGGCTTTGAACACAACTCCGGTGGTGGTGTTTGTAGTGGCAGTGGTGTGCCGACGGGAGAGCTTCAGGTTTCTAAGTGTTAATGGCCAGGCGAAGCTATGGGGAGTGCTCATTTCTGCCACCGGTGCCCTTTTCATGGTGATTGAATCCAGTAAGGAGAGCTCGAGCTCAGCAGAGTCAAATGGTTCATTGTCAGCAAATGGCCTTTGGATTTTAGGGGGCTTGATGAATGGTCTTGCTGTTCTTGCCACAACCAGTGGAACTCTTTTGGTGGTAGGTTTTCTATCACTTAATGTGACTAAGAACCACTCAAACATTATATCAATCATATTCATCTGAAGTCATGTTCTCTAAGATCAAACAGATTAGGATTTGAGTGGATCATAATCCGCTAAAATTTCCATCAAAAAATAAATTGTGAAAACTCAATAACAGATAAACTCAAGTGATAACTAGTAATTCATATTGAATCCATCAAACAATGTCAGAAAAAAAGATAAATTTATGGCTCTTCAACATTAAAGGGCCTCTCATTGTTTTGAAAAAAATTTCTGTCAGAGCAGGACGTAAAAACTTAAATCTTTTGTTGCAGGAGAAGGTATCTATGACATACCCAGCAATTCTTACCTTGACAGCGATGATCAATGTCTTTGGTACTGCCCTAACTGCAATTGCAGCAGTCTTGATGGAGAGAAAACCTTCTTCATGGAAAATTACTTGGAGTCCAAACCTACAACTCATCACCATTTTCTACGGGGTACACTATTTCATGTTTTTTGCTAAGTTTCCTATTGGCAACATAAACACAATTTAAGACATGCTGACATTTCAGCTGTATAATCCCAAGATTTGAATTCAAACTAATGCTCAGTAATCATTTTGTCTTCAAACAGGCATTTGTTTTGATGTTTTAGAATGTGTCTAGATTGGGAAAGACACAGAGTGTCAGGAAAAGAAAAGAAAATAACATGTCATCTGTACAATTTTGTTCATTTGTTCATTCTAATTTCCTCCAAACCAAACATGCTCTCAAAGACTAAAAATAGCAGTGTTGTTGAGAAAATTTTGTTAGGGAACAAACATATTAGATGGATGTTCGGAATTTCCTAATAGATTTTTTAAGACAATGAGCACTTTTGGTTTAGAACCTCTTCATTTAAAGCATGTATTTCAAGCCCAAATGATTCAGCTGACGTTCATAGGGAATTGCTGTCACCGGAGGAACATTCTGGGGTAATATTTGGTGTATACACAAGAAAGGTCCGGTTTTCACTATGGCCTTCTTTCCATTGCTTATTGTTTTCTCATTTCTACTGGAAGCAATCATCACAGGAAGCATATTTCATCTTGGGAGGTTGGTATCAGGACTAAATTTGCATGTCAATAACTTTTCAATGCCACACATCTTGCTCTTCTATAAATAAAACAAGTCATGGTTTTTTTTTTTACAGCAATCTTTCAGGGGCATTGCTTGTGGTTGGGGGATTATATGTATTATTGTGGGCGAAATCCAAAGACGAAAAGAAGGCCAGAAGCATCACCAGAGAACAAGGTGCTCTACAAGACAAATCAAACATAGAACCATTGTTGCCAAACTGAGCTTGGGGTTTAAAGTCTTATGTCTAGTAGTATCGCCTACGAAACATATTCATAAGCATGCTAAGGAGGATCCAATGCAATAAATTAAGAATTCCAATCAAGCCATCCATTAAGTCTATCTTCGTTGGTTTTTTGAACTTTGTATGTTGCTCTATGTTTCTTTTGTTCTTTCTTCTGTCTTTTGTTGATCCCAAACTTCTTATGAAGTGCAACCTCAGTTTCACAAGTTTCAGAAAATAAGATAGCATGTGAAATTTTTTGATGACACAATCAAGCAGAACCTTCCCTGATTTTATTGCAAATTTTTGCTGAGCAATCTCTTTATCAAATCTTAATGCTCTTGGTTTCTGACAGTAGAGATAGAAGGTGTCATATTTCACGGATTAATCCACAAACATAGGTGACTATAGTCTATAGTGCATGCGAGATCCACGAGCAGAGAACCAGAAAACCAGAATCCCTATCATCTTTCTCAATATATGGCTACAAATTTTTTTCAGTATCTCAATGAAATGGAGGCCACGATAGCACAAGGAGCATTTATACAAAAGGAAATAAACCCTGGAAAAAAAAATGAATAAAATGTAATGATGCCTAAGACCTCTTAACTGCAGGTTCAGACAAGGGAGACTTTTAGAGAATAAGATTCTGTAGTTCACTCATGACAATCAGTTGCTGTTGAACAATTAGTATAAAGGATTGCAATTGGATACCAAAATGAAATTAAAATACCAACTTTTAGGATTTATACAAACACTGGAGATGAAATGATAGATTTTGAGCTCAAACGGACAAGGAAAAAGTTCAGATAATTCACCATTAATATCATACTAGAAAGGCAATAATTTCTAAATCAAAATTGATGTGGTTCTCAATCACCAAGGGACACAAAGTAACCATGATCTATACTAATCTAGAAATCACTATTAAAGGTTAATGGAACACATCCTACAAAAAAGACCATTACATTGACCTAAATCCAGATCCTAAGAAGATGGGGCCAAAAAGATGGATTTTTTTTAAGGATTTCAATGGAAAATATCACAAATTGAAACGTAAATGAATCTAATGAGAAACAGTGAAAAGAGAGAGCTCACTACGAAGAATTCAATGCAATTTCTTCTTCTGGGACTGCTTATCAGTCGCCAATCGATACATCCAATAAACCTATCAAAAGCCATGAAATGACACGGAAAATTAGCTCATTCTGCAAAACCATTGATCGTTTGGAAGAGCCTGGAAAGGTGCTTACGAGAGCGCGAGGACATGGGCGGTTATGAGCACCACCACGAGAAGCGGCATTGCTTCGATGATCCATGGCCCGGTCGCTGGCTGCTGCCCTTTCGCCATTGTCGGAGTATCAAGAGCTTCTGGTAGGTGGAAGTCACAGTTAGTCCCTGAGATATATTCAAATTTTTTATTTTGGCCCTCAATAATCACATATATATATATATATATATATATATATATATATATATATATATATATATATATATATATATCTGCGTCTTCGACAAACGTATGTGGGAAGAAACCAAGATATAGCCTAGTAATTTTCTAATTTACTTGTATTTGAGAAATCTCGAGTTTCAATCTCCCAAACACAATGCAAAAAATAAAATTAAAAAGTGCTTATCGTCAATTTGTTAATGAAAAAAAAAACGTTTGTAGAACTATTGAATCAACATTTAAGACCTTTCCTCAATAAAACCCTAATCCGGATCCATTCCTTCCCCACGCTTACTTTTAAATCCTAACTTTATTTGTTTTTTCCATACTCTCTCTTAGTTTTCATTATTTGCCACCTATGATATTTAGTGTGTGTATATATATATAATTTTTATTCAACAATATATTTTAAAGTTGATTTGTTAACTACAATTGTCACAACCTTGGTCGATTTCTCACTTTTGGGGTTCTTGGAGATTTTATCTCGTTGAAGGCTCTAGATTATCGGGGGACCTTCTTGTTAGATCCTTATTTTGGAACATTTGGTTAGAAAGAAATGCTCGCATGTTTAAAAATTCTTGTTATGCTTATTCTTTAGACAAATGCAGCACCTAACTCCAAAGAGGCAAGATTGGAAAACCCAGTTGCTACGGCCAAACACAGTTTTGGACTTTTTTGGTGACCAGCTCGACACAGGCGAGGACGTGCCCACCTAGTCTCTTTCCTCTCCTTGGGACCTCTGCTTTCCGATTCCCAAGCCGTGATTCTCTCTTTCTGTGTTATTTGTAGTTTTTTATATCTTGTGTTGTACTGTACTCTTCTTCACCCACACCTAGTGGATCTTGATAGTACTTCCTTCTGGTTTTAATGCATGTGATTTATCCATTTTTAAAAAAAAAAACACAATTGTCACAACTATAAGTTTAAATTATTATAATTTTTATGAATGTAGACAAATCATCACACTAGATTATTTATTTATTTTTACGTGTGGATTTTGGTCGACAAGGTTTATGAGCGTTCACGGGAAGTGACCGTGGTGAGAGTATATTTTTGTATGACTTTTTTAAATCTATACTTTTGTTAATTACTCACGAGCATTGTGTTGCTTGTGCCTGGGTCAATGAAAGAAATGTGGTGTTTATGAAAATTTTTATATTAAAAATTATTAGTAGAAAAATGTAGAGAAATTCTATCATTTTTAAAAATTCAAAAGATATTTAAACAGACGAGTTTTTTCATTTTTTTTTCTTATTTACAAGGTTTAGCATGTTTTTCTTTAGGTAATTTTTTTAGTAGATCACTGAACTTTTATTCATTTTCATTTTATCATCAAACTTTAATGTATATCAATTTAATCACTCAATTTTAATTTGATTTTACTGAGTAGTAAATTAAAAGATTTCAGCCCCAAATAAATAGTGTAACTCTATTTCGATAATATGAACACCTCTAACAAACTTAATAATGTGTTATGGAAAAAATTGACTCGAATTTTCAAACAGTCATGTAATCAATTGAGGTTAAAATCCTTGATTTATTGTCCAGTGAAATCAAATTAAAATTGAATGATCAAATTGATGTAAATTAAAATTCGGTCAACAAAGTGGAAATGAGTCAAAGTTTACTGACCTAATAAAAAATTTATCTTTTTTCATCCATTCTATTGTCAAATAACAATATATAGTTGATTCAACTAAATAATATATATAATTTTAAATTTTTGTGAATATATAAATATAGTGGATAATACAGACAAATCATCCAAACACACATATTAGGATTATTACTGGTTTAAACAATATAATTAATATTTTTTTTAAAAAATAACACTAATAAACATCATTAATTTGGAAAACAAATTTAAAATATACAAATTTAATTCTAATTAATATTAATTAAATCAGAAATCTAGTTAACTTCAGCTATATATATATATACTGACAAAGGATGAAAAAAATTCTTCCTGCCAAACACCACCTCACTAGTTCTCCACAAGGCCCCACTGTACTAACCAAAGCGCCCAATTCCCATTTGCTAACATGTCTGCTTCAATCAGCCAATCAGCCAATCAGCCTGCATCTCTTCCTCTGTTTCATAAGATCTAATAACAACCACAAAACTCAAAGTATCATATGCTAAAAACTTTTAATTCCTCAACAATTTCCCTCAACTGATAACAAAGAACGCCAAACGTTCTCTTCTTCTTACCATCCATGCATCAACCTCCCTTCAAGAACTTCATCTCTTTCTCTCTCTGAATCACAGAGAAAGAGATAGCATCTAACTGACTTGAAGAACAGAGATAAGCATGGCAAATGTAAAAGAAGTAATGGAGAGCTGCAAGCCATACTTGATAATGACTTTCACTTTACTGCTGCTTGCCATTTACATGGCCCTCCTCCAAGTTGTGCTTGATCCTTCTCACGGCATTGATGCAATCGTCCTCTTTGTCTATGAGAGCACTGTCTCAGCCGTCGTTCTTAGCTCTCTGGCCTTTATAGTTGAGAGGTAGTAAATGAACTCATTGTTTATAAAATTCCCTGGTCTTCATCTTCTAACAATTCATCTACAGAGGAAGGCCAAAACTCTCCTTCACTGTTGTTCTATGGGCACTGCTTATTGGTTGTTTGCAGTGAGTTCTATATGTCTCTCCTTATTCTTCTTCCCTTCATATTGCCAATGTGTGTATCAAATGCTAATGAAGCAAGTTAATTGTTGGAAGAGTAGGGTGCCATTAGGACAGTTGATGATGACGGCAAGCTTGAGATATGTAACGGCGAAGTTCCAGAGTGTGGCTTTGAACACAACTCCGGTGGTGGTGTTTGCAGTGGCAGTGGTGTGCCGACGGGAGAGCTTCAGGTTTCTAAGTGTTAATGGCCAGGCAAAGCTATGGGGAGTGCTCATTTCTGCCACCGGTGCCCTTGTCATGGTGATTGCATCCAGTCAGGAGAGCTCGAGCTCAGCAGAGTCAAATGGCTCATTGTCGGACAATGGGCTTTGGATTTTGGGGTGCTTGATGAATGGTCTTGCTATTCTTGCCACAACCAGTGGAATTTTTTTGGTGGTAGGTTTTCTATCATTTAATGTGACTATGGGCCATATAAACGTTATATCACGTTATATCAATCATGTTCAACTAAAGTCATGTTCTCTAAGATCAAACAGATAGGATTTGAGTGGATCATAATCCGCTAAAATTTCCATCAAAAAATAAATTGTGAAAACTCAATAACAGATAAACTCAAGTGATAACCAGTAATTCATATTGAATCCATCAAACAATGTCAGAAAAAAAGACAAATTTATGGCTCTTCAACATCAAAGGGCCTCTTATTGTTTTGAAGAAAATTTCTGTCAGAGCAGGACGTAAAAACTTAAATCTTTTGTTGCAGGAGAAGGTATCAATGACATACCCAGCAATTCTTACCTTGACAGCGATGATCAATGTCTTTGGTACTGCCCTAACCGCAATTGCAGCAGTCTTGATGGAGAGAAAACCTTCTTCATGGAAAATTACTTGGAGTCCAAACCTACAACTCATCACCATTTTCTATGGGGTACACTATTCTATGTTTCTTGCAAAGTTTCCTATTGGCAACATAAACACAATTTAAGACGTGCTAACATTTCAGCTGTATAATCCCAAGATTTGAATTCAAACTAATGCTCAGTAATCATTTTGTCTTCAAACAGGCATTTGTTTTGATGTTTTAGAATGTGTTTAGATTGGGAAAGACACAGAGTGTCAGGAAAAGAAAAGAAAATAACATGTCATCTGTACAATTTTGTTCATTTGTTCATTTTAATTTCCTGCAAACCAAACATGCTCTCAAAGACTAAAAATAGCAGTGTTGTTGAGAAAATTTTGTTAGGGAACAAACATATTAGATGGATGTTCGGAATTTCCAAATAGATTTTTTAAAACAATGAGCATTTTTGGATTAGAACCTCTTCATTTAAAGCATGAATTTCAAGTCCAAATGATTCAGCTGATGTTCATAGGGAATTGCTGTCACTGGAGGAACATTCTGGGGTAATATTTGGTGTGTACACAAGAAAGGCCCGGTTTTCACTACGGCCTTCTCTCCATTGCTTATTGTTTTCTCATTTCTACTGGAAGCAATCATCACAGGAAGCATATTTCATCTTGGGAGGTAGGTATCAGGACTAAATTTGCATGTCAATAACTTTTCAATGCCACACATCTTGGTCTTCTATAAATAAAACAAGTCATGGTTTTTTTTTTTTTTTTTACAGCAATCTTTCAGGGGCATTGCTTGTGGTTGGGGGATTATATCTATTATTGTGGGCGAAATCCAAAGACGAAAAGAAGGCCAGAAGCATCACCAGAGAACAAGGTGCTCTACAAGACAAATCAAACATAGAACCATTGTTGCCAAACTGAGCTTGGGGTTTAAAGTCTTATGAGTAGTAATGTATACTATAACGAGTGTGGTATTGCCTGAAAAACATAGTCATGGGTGTGCTAAGGAGGATCCAATGCCATAAATTAAGGATTCTGATCAAATCATCCATTATGTCTATCTTTGTTGGTTTTTTGAACTGAACTGCATAAATCTCTGTATGTTGCTCTATTTATACATTTGTGGATGTGCTAAGGAGGATCAAATGCAATGAAATCTTTCTTCTGTCTTTTGTTGATTCCAAACTATTTTTGAAGTGCAACATCAAATTCATAATTTTCAGAAAATAAGACAGCATGTGAAAAGTTCTCCATGATGTCATACGTCATCTATTAAATCTATCAAGCAGAACCTTCACTGATTTTATTGCAAATTTTTGCTGCAAAATCCTCAATTAAATCTTATGCTTGGCTTCTGACATTACAGATAAATGGTGTCCAGCGTCACAAATTAATCCACAAACATAGCTGACTACAGTGCTCTTGAGATAGACAAGCAGAGAACCAGAGAACCAGAGAACGAGAATCCTATCATCTTTCTTCATATATGGAGAAAATTTTCTTTCAGTTTCTCAATGAAATGGAGGCCATGATACCACAAGGAGCATTATACAAAAGGAAATAAGCCCTAAGAAGGCAAACCAAAAAAAAAAAAAAAATTTTAATGATGCAAGTTCAGAACAAGGGAGAGTTCTCAGAGAATGAGACTATGTAGTCAAGAATTTACTCATAATAATCAATTAGCTGTTAAACAATTAGCACAAATAATTGCAATTTGATGCCAAGATGAAATTTATAATACAAACTTAAAGGATTTATACAAATACCGAGGATGAAATGATAGATTTTGAGCTCAAACAGACAAGAAAAAGATTAGATAATTCACCATTAAATATCATGCTAGAAACCAACAATTTGCAAATAAAAAAAAAAACAGTTCTCGATTATCAAGGGACACAAAGTAACCATGATCTACACTATCAAATCACTAAGCCCAAAACTTAAGAAGACAATGTGGGGGCTAAAAGGTTAATTGGAACACATCCCATCCTAAATCCAAATCCTAAGAAGATGGGACCAAAAAGATGGTTTTTTTTTTTTTTTGAAGGATTTCCATAAAAAACATCACAAATTGAAACACAAATGAATCTAATGAGAAACAGTGAAAAGAGAGAGCTCACTACGGAGAATTCAATGCAATTTCTTCTTCTGGGATTGCTTATCAGTCGCCAATCGATACATCCAATAAACCTATCAAAAGCCATGAAATGACACGAAAAATTAGCTCATTCTGCAAATCCATAGATCCTTTGGAAGAGCTTCGAAAGGTACTTACGAGAGCGAGGACATGAGCGGCCATGAGGACGACCGCGAGAAGCGGCATTGCTTCGAGGATCCATGGCCCGGTCGCCGGTTGCTGCCCTTTCGCCATTGTTGGAGGATCCAGAGCTTTTGCGGTTCATGTGACGAAGCTTGTATAGTTATCAGCTTCTAATTGATGAAAGTCACGATTCGTCCCTGAGATATATTATTAATTTTATTATGGTCCTGAATCCAAAAAATAATAAATTATATATATATATATATGAAAGAATATTTATTTTGTTCATTAAAAAAATATAATTTATTTATAACCTACATGGAATATATTCATTTTAATTGGCATTTTTTTTAATTTAGAATTACAGTAAGTTATTGTTATCTATTTAATTAAAAAAATAAAATGAATAGTTTACTAAAATATATGAATAAAAATAATATTACTTTTAATTAATAGACCAAAAGAAATAGTTGTTCAAACTGTTTGTTTACTTATTACTTCCTATAGACTTGGAAAGGTTGAAATTACTTGAAACTCCTTACTCTGCAAGAGCTTTATTGTGTTTTTTTTTCTTCATATTATATTGTTTTAATTAAAATTTTAAATGGTCTTGATATTGGCTTGGGAACTACAGGAGCTCACTAGAATTTTTGTTTACTTGAAGTTTACTTGAATAAAAAAAACATGAGTTTGATATTTTTTAGACAAATGAACAAGGACATTTGAATTTGGTTCAATAAAATTGGATATAATTTGGTATTTTAAATTATATAAATATAATATTTATTAATAAAAGTTATATTTTCTTAGGATGGCAAAACCTACCTCACACTGCGGTTTCCACTCGATTGGGGCAAATTTTTTTCTTTGAGGAGTGAGAGAGAGTGAGAATTTTATTTAGAGGGAGCTGGGCAGAGGTGAGTATTTATAAATACTCACCTCATGTTTATAAACAGTTAAATCATCCCAACCAACAACATGGATACCTTTTCCATTGCTACTCTTACACCAAAAGTATCTCCTAACAATTCTATTGATTTCAAGGAGGGTAGAGTCATAAATAGGATATATAGATAAATAATAAGTTGGGATAGAAAGTAAGGAAGAATTAATAAGGACAGTTTTGGCTACAGGGGAGTGCATTCATCTAGAACAGCAAAACCTGATATTATCGGTAATGGAAGTAAAGACGGTCTTAGCCAAGCGCTTAGGGGAAATAAGAACACCCAGATATTTAAGAGGAAAGGAGGCAATCGGGAAACTAAGGATGGAACAGATGCTCTTAGCGATTCTCTTATTAATCCATGAAGAAAAATAGGTTACAGATTTAGAAACATTAGGAACCTGCCCAGAAAATTTGCCATATAAAGCAAGGCCAAGTTTGATAAATCTAGCAGCTTTTCTAGAGGCTTGAGTAATAAGCACAAGATCATCAACGAACATAAGGTGATTAAAATTATACTTGAGCTGTTTATTAAATCCAGGAATCATGTTATGCCTAAGAGCAAAGTTCATCATGGAAGTTAGGTTTTGAGAGACAAGAATAAAGAGATAACAGGAGATAGGATCACCTTGACGAACTTCTCTATAGGATTTAATCCATGGGATGGGCTGACCATTAATAAGGAAAGAAAATGATGTAGAACTAACACAAGCTTTAATTCAAGAAATCCAAATAGAAGAGAAATTCATTTTAGTGAGAGTAGTAAGAATTGCACTCCAGCTGAGAGTGTCATACGCCTTGTCGGTATCTATCTTAATTAACATCCTAGGGGATCTTTGTAATCAATTTCCAAAGTGTGCACTACTTCTTGTAAAGCTATAATGTTATCAAAGGGACAACGACCGGAAACAAAATAGACTTGTTCACACCTAATGAGGTTTGAGAGAACAAGCTTAGGATGATTGGCTAAAATTTTAGAAATGATTTTAAAACAAACATTGCATAATGAAATGGGTATGTAATTTGAAATTAGATGAGGATTGTCTTTTTTAGGGATAAGGGCAATGAAATTTTTGCCCCAAGATTCAGGCATAACGGAGTTGGCAAAAAAATATTGAATAGCTTCAAATAAATGATCGCCAATTTCAGGCCAAAAGAAATGATAAACTCAGCATTAAACCCGTTAGGCCCAGAACTTTTACCCAAAGGGAGTTCAAAAATAGTAAGCTGAACTTCCTAACGAGTAACATTCTGAGTTATAAAATCACAATCCAAAGAAGAAAGCTGAGGAAGGTCATTAGGTAAAGCATTTAAAATATCAGAAAAGGAATCATTGGAAGAATTCGACCAAAGATGAGAATAATAATTCATGAAAGCATTCTCAATACCAGTACGATCAGAAAATAAATTATTGTTTAGATCACATTCCTGAGAGATGGAATTAAAATGTTTACGGATACGAGTAGTATTGTGAAAGAATTTCTAATTTATGTCTCCATCACAGACCCATCACAGACCCATTGCATGTGTGCACGTTGAACCCATTTATTCGTACTTTGCTTTGAAGAGCAGCATACTTAGCATACATTTCTTCAAGAATGGATTGGGCATCTGCATTAAGAGTATCAGATATTTCGCAAGTAGCAATAATATTCTCTATGTTACTAATATCCGAATCAAGATTATTTAAACAAGTTTTATACCAATTCTTGATATTAACACAAGACAGAGAAATAAGATGAGAAAAAGAATGCATAGGATTACCATTAGGAAAGAAATCCCAAGCGCTGCGGACAACATTATGACATCTGATATAATCCAACCAATAATTGTTAAAATGGAAAGGACTACGACTATACAGATTAGTTAAAGTGATAGTAAGAAAAAGAGGAGCATGATCAGAAAAAAAAATTTTGAAAGATGCTTGAGAGTATAGAAAATACACTTAGAAGACCATTCTAAATTCACTAAGCACCTGTCAAGAAGGGCCCAACGTCTTGCAATACCCATTTGTTTGTTACACCAAGTGAACCTGGGACCAGAGAAATGCAAATCAAGGGGATTGTTATCCTCAATAAAACTTAAGAAGTATCATGTCTTGCAGGCATAGTAGGAAAAAGAATCCCCCTTATGTTCATCACGAGAACAAATGGCGTTAAAATCTCCAATAGTGAGCCAGGGACTATTAACAGAGGAAATCTTGGAAAGCTCATGCCATAAAGAACATTGAGATTGAAAATGAGAAGAATTGTAAGTAATAGAAATAATCTAGTTACCGATAGAACCTAGGGAGATAATGAGATGAAGATTGTGACAGGGATATAGCGATCGAAGAGACCAGGCCAAGAGACTTCCTCCAAGCAACCAATATTCCTCCAGAGTACCCATCTGCCAAAATCGCAGTCCAGTCCCAAGAAGCAGGAAGTTTACTACAAAAGCGATTGACCCGATCTTCATTAGCCCTAGTCTCAATAAGACACATCATCATCAGATTATATTTTCGAATGAGCTTAAGGACATGATTAGAGGTATCCCTCGTAGAGATGCCCGTACAATTCCAACAGATAACTTTAAAAGCATTTATGGTAAAAATCATAAATGAAATATCAAATATAAATAGTAAAGACATTGCAAAAGTAGAGAACACCATGAAAGGCTGAAGCGAATTGAGTCTTAGACATTCTTCCCTCCGGTATCAGCTCTATCTTCTTAAGCGAAGGCAGAGTGTCGTGTGTACCCTTGTGAATCAGAGCATCCCTACAAGCTTCCAACTGATATTGAATAAGAGCCATCATATCATCTGGTTCTTCATTGTTAGTCATCTCATTACCACTATCTCTAAGGGACCCGTCTTCATCATCGGCCTCATTATCAATAGGGTCGCCTTGTAAGGTTGTAGAAATGTGATCAACTAACATTGAATGGGAAGAGTTAAGGTCCTCTACTGCCTGATTAGGGTTTAGTGGAAAGGAGGCACGAATGACAGGAGACGACGAAGAAGATAGAGTATGGGTGGGATGTTTGGCTTGGTTGTCTTGCAGGGGAGATGAAGGAGTATTGGGAAGGGTAACAGACAGATAGTCAAGATTCACGCCAAAAGACAAGTCTCGAGGAATAGCATTGGTAATACCCTTAGGAACAATAGTGTTACAGTCCCAATAAATAATAGGCGTGTTGCTGTCAACAAAAGTATTCGGTTGCAGGGGGATGTCAGAAGGTAGAGTTAGATCGTTTTTAAAAAGTTTTGAGCATTGAGCTCGATGAACAAGGAAGCCGCCCCTACCTCTCTCGCTTTCAGCCCGCCACGTGTGCCTCTTCCTATTGTGTTTTTGGAATTTGTCCCGTCAAGTTGTCCATTGGCTGCCGCATCCGAAGTCACGTGACTAGCACGGTGGCTGTCATTGCGACTATGGGTGCGACAACGCCGACGGGCCACCAACATCCACGGGCCAAACTCCATCTCCGGTGAGGTATCTTGGAACACCATGGAAATATCAGTATTCAAAGGATCAGAACCAACACATGCCGAATCCATAGTTCAAGCAACAACGTCTATACTCGAACCGGAACCTACCGCAGGCTCCTGTTGAACACGGAGGGGTGGATGGATTCCATCTTTTTCGGCCATCGCTACTCCAGGACACGAATTGGACCCATGTCCAACCATCCCACAAGAATAACAGAATGTAGGCAACCGTTCATAGAGAACTAAAACAAAAACATGATAAGAGTTGTCACCAAAATAAAAACCACCACACAATGGTTTAGAAAGAGCAAACTCAATACAAACTCTCGAAAACTTAGAGCGAGCCAAAGAAAGGGTAAGATCATTCACTTTGAGAACCAGACCAAAGTGAGTTGTGAGCGATTCAAGAGTATCTCTATCCCAGAAGCCATAGGGAGATTGTGAAGCTGCACCCAGATGGTTGTCGTATTGAGCTTGGCAAACACCAGCTCAAAGAACGGTTTCCATGAGGAAAGCTGAAGACTGATCCCATTTATGGACCAAGGTCCATCTTGAAGAAGCTTTCTGCATAATCGAGTGAGATCCACAATGAATTAAGAGGAAACCATTAGGAAGGTCAGTTACAAACCTCACTGATATTGGCCCATTTAATCATCAGAATTTGCTTCACCTGTTCAAATGGCGGGGGCTTAACAAAAAATTTACCGTAGAGGGAGTTCTAGAACTTCATACGAGCTTTATTAATGGTTTCATCATCAATCTTGATGAACTCTGAAGAAGTCTCCTTAATTTTGTTCAAGATTTTGGTATTGTGAAGGGGAAAGCTAGAAATAGTACTGGTGGATTGGGAAGCAATTTGGGCCCAGGTTTTGGAGGAGGGATGCTGTGGACCGATGTCTTTGAGAAGTGCTCGTGTTTAGTTAATACGAAGTGTTATTTTCTTACATGAAGCATTACTTTTCTCAGATTTTATCATTAATTGGTGTGCATTTGTGTTCTTTTGTGCATGTATGGTTGTGGAGTAGATTTAGAGAAGAAAGAGCAAAATTAGGTCATGTTCGCCGTTGTTGAGGAGTTCTTGGACCAAGCAAGGAACAAAGCACGAGTTCTAGACTTGTGGGTGTGTGCCAACCTCCATTGGAGGGGCACAAAGGCAGTCACACTCATGAAAGTTTAGCCCATGTAGCATTGAAGAACTTCATCAATAAGGAGAAAAGAATCAAACGACATGATCTACCGTTGGTTGTGTGCCCAATTCAACGGCCTCGATGAAGAACATGAAATCGGGAACATGTCGCGCGCTGGCATTGTAGCAGTTTACTGTTCAATGCGCGCCAAAAAATCAATATCAGAGAATCCACACGGGCGTGTGGAAATTCCACACGGCCTTGTGGATGCCTGATTTCAGCCTTTAAATAGTCACGACTCAGATTTATTGAGGGACTTTTCGACCCATCTTTTCCCCAACTTCTTGAGGGTTCGCGGCTAGGGTTTGGAGAAGATTTTGTGGAGGTTTGGAGGGAGTCTTCGGCATCAACATCGACGTCCATTGGAAGATAGCTATTGGGGGAGCTTTCGTCTGCGCCGATCCGGCGAGGTGTGCCCTAGGCTTGACAAGGGACTTGGTGGAGAGAACGGAGCGGCCTCACAAGACCATCACCACGCATCACAAGGGGGTTTCATCTATGTTTGTTATTCTTGTCGATTCATATACATTGATGATTTTGTATAGCTCCATGGAGATTTAAACCCCTTGAGGGTATTCGGACTTGTAAACCTTAGGATGACATTGTTTCTATGATTCTTATTATGCTTTCTTAATTGATGATTTTAATTGAGTTCCAATCTTGCATGTTAATTGTAATTGATTTTCCTTTAGTCGTGACACTAGGATTGAGAATCATCTAGGTTATCCTTTGAAGGTGTGACAACTTCTATAGGATTAGACTACCCGAGATTGGAGAGGGTCGAGAGGGTGAGTCGTGAGGTAGCGAAACATCCCCTTTCCTCTTCGGTGTGATTTTCCCTACCTCTGCATTCCAAGAGTTCTTTGCAATCGAAGTAGAGTGAAGTGCTAAGAGATGAACTCCCCTGGGGCTTAGTTGCGCGAGTAACAGAGTGAAGGGTTGTAGTGAATCCTAGTGCTGGGGCTTAACTTAGATTAGTGTTCTTTCGCCTGGACCAAAAGGGTTAGAACTATACTTAGGAACATAGTCTATCACTTGTAATCCCTAGAACATTAAGCAGTTCCACGTAGTGTGAGGCTTAGGATGATGGACTCCCCTAGGGCTTAGTTGAGAAATCGACAGAGTGAAGAGTTGTAGTGAAGTCTAATGCCGGGGGCATAATGTTGGAACTAGTCACGGTTGACCTTAGGTTTGGGACCATGTGCTTTAGGATCTCCACGACTCATTAAACATCAATAAGGGAGTATAATATTAGTCTTGCAAGTAGAAGCATTAGTCCTATGGGAAGCTTGTCCGGGTACCCTATTTTACATTGATTATTTCTTTCTTTACTCTTTGCTTGCACTCTCTTGCCTTTCATATTTCTCTTTCATTTTCTTGCACGCACATTGATTGTTCTCACCACCATCATTTCGCACTAGCTAAGTAGCAATTCCTCTTGTCTCTAATCACTATTCCCTGTAGATTCGACTACCCTCTCACCGGAGTACTTTATTAGTCTTTTTGTCCCCACTTGCCATGGCAAGGGGAGATAGATGCGGTAGAAGAGAGGAGGGGGATGAATAGTGGGGAAAGAGCAGTCAGTCAGTGGGGAGAGAGCAGTCAGTCAATGGGGAGAGAGCAGTCAGTCAGTGACAATTATTATTGACATTTCTCTTTATTATAGGTGGTCGATGTCCTAAGAATTGAAAATCTAACAAAGGCAATTGTATTGATGTATTGACCAAAAAACACTAATGAGTTGGGTTGAATGACTACATGAGTATTAAAGTTTTCAACATTCACAAAAAAAAAAATAGTTTCAAAGCAACAAGAAATGTCTCAAACCCCAATGGGTCGATGAAACAAAGGCATCTAAGCTATATTGTAATTAGGGTTGAATATTAGAGAGTCCTTGAGGATTTCTTCTTTCATCTTCTCGTTCGAAAGTGTAGATCCTGGGCTTTCAAGGATGAACAGTGCCGTGTGTTTAGGATTGTCTTCACTCTTATAGAAGGATGCTAAATAAGGATGCACCAATGCATCCTGAACTACATTTAAGAGGAAACAAAAAAGAATTTTCGTCAATATCATTTTGCAATGAAATAAAAAACAGAGCATCTATAGTTTTATTTTATATAAAAAAAATCACAATCGAAATAACCTGCTTACCAGTTATCCTTCTAGCTCGATGAAAAGTGAGCATCTTTTCAGCAAGATCTAGTGCTATTGGGTGTAGGTGTGGGAACTTCTCTTGAAATGAAAGATGGTCCTAACACCTTCTGATAGGAAGCCCATCTCATCCTCCTTTGGAGTGCCAAGCAACTGCAATTGCAAAAATGATAATTAGAAGAGTCAAAATTGTAAACATCACCATAAATCTGAACTATAATTATGGACCAATGAAAAGTATTTTACCTGTATTAGCAAATGCAGTTGATGAATCCAGTTGTTCCCTTGTAGCAGAGGTCTCCCAAGCATCATTTCCATAAAAATACAACACACAGACCACAGATCAATTACATCAGTGTATTCAAAAGAATTTATAAGAATTTCAGGAGCTCTATACCATCTCCCATTCTCCTCATGCCCTTTAATGAAACCAAAAATAGTGCAACGAAATGAAGAGAAAGAAATCTTCAATACATCGCCATCTAAGAGTATGTTGCTAGGCTGCAGATCTTTGTGTTGTACCCATGTCATATGTATGTGTTGTAAAGCACATAGCATTTGATACAAAAAAATCATGGTACAAAATATTTTAAAATAAAAAAACTAACATATAAGAATAGTAGAATGAGTAGATTTCATCTTCAATACAACAAAATCAAAGAGTATGTTGCAATACCTAAAAGCTTTGTGATAATATATAAAATTTAAACTATCAATAACAGAAAAGCTTTAACCTGGCATATGTTCATAGGCAAATCACTATCACTTTTGAGCTTATCTGCCAAATCCAATTCCATCATCTCTTGCGCAATATATACATCAGTAAATGCTCTTCGCTCTAGAGGGGATTACATCCAGAACAGCTATAACCTAAATTATTACAAAATCAGTTGCACTAAATTAAAATAATAATAATAAATAGAACCACAAACAATATATTAAATTATTTAATTATTCTTTCCATTTTAGTAAAAAATTAAGTAGAAAACTCACATTCTTGTGCTTCCAGTACACTAACAATTGCAACAACTTCAGCATCCTCAGTGTAGCAACGTTGTCATCGAATGCATTCGTGATCTTCCTAACTCCCACCTCAAGGTGCCTTTTTGCGTCATAAAACGAGCTAGGGGATAACAATGAAAACAAAACAATCTAGTTAAGAAATACTCCATCAATAATTTGGGATTGCTATAGAAGTAGTTGATAATAATAGCAAAAGATGAAGGACTCACCAAACGACTCCGATTCTTGTTTGTGCCAATATGACGAATTGGGGGCAGATACTTTGAGGTGAGGTTGAAGTGGGTTCCAAAAGCATCGTAGAGGACTCTTTCACAGCGCTTCTCACCTTCCACCATGGGGTTCTCCATCATTGATGCGATTTGCAGAAACAAAAGGTCAATCACAAAGCTAAACACCACGAGAAGAGATATATATTGATCCAAGGAAAATCAAAGCAAAAATTCAAAAAGAATTAAAGCAAGAATCAAGATATTGTTGGGTTTCAACCCATTTGGGCTAGAAGAAATAAGGTTACCCAATATAAAATGAAAAAAAAAGAAAAAAAATGAAGCTATGTTAATTGGTGGAAAGGGCAAGGGCAAAGTTGGTTTTTCACATGAAACCAAACTTTGATGAATTCTCTCATTCATTGGAGAGAAAGATGAGAGGGTGAAATAAAGAAAGAGAGAGAGAGAGAGAGAGAGAGAGAGAGAGAGAAAAAAGAAACCAAGAAGAAGAGGAAGTGACTGGGGGTTAGGGCTTGAGTAAGCAAGACGATTGGGCGGTAAATTGATGTCGGATCTTGCCCAAATCTCGGGTAGAGAATCCTTGCAGGTGGCTCTCCTAACCTACCGGGTTTATCTTCCCTTAATCTCTTCTTGATGTCTTCATTGTGTAGATTCATCGTAGTGATGATGTATGTGTTGTTGAGAGTGAGCTCTTAACTTGTTATACTCTCATTGTTGTAATCCTCTAGCTAGCTAGAGAGAACACCCTCTTGTATCTCCATTAATTGATATAGTGGAAGCTTTGTAAGAGGCTCTAAGGAGTCCCGTGGTTTTCCCCTCGATTCGGAGGGTTTTCCATGATAAAATCGTTGTCTTGCATTGTTATATATTTGATCATCTCATTCTAACAAGAATTGAGGGGTTTTGTAGTGTTTTAAGCTTATCTTGAAGCTTTGAAGGGTTGTAGAAGACTTGGGAAGAGAATAGAAGCCTTAAAGAACCTCTACAAGCTCGACTGTGAGGTATACGAGCAGCATACGGGCCGTAGAGGGTCGGCAGTGAAGTGTGCGGGCAATTCGCGGTTGCATACTGCCGACACGTGAACAGTGATTTTGCTAAAAATGTGCGGCCAATTCGGCAGTGAAGTATGGTGGACCGTACCATGAACAGTGACTCCACTACAGTCACTTTTGTTGGTTGAAGAGCGTGCAGACCACATACAGACTGCACAGGGTCAACAATGAGGTACACAGGCTAGTATGCGCCCGTAGATGTACCGCATATGAACAGTAATACCAAATGTTTTTTATATTAGCTTGGGAACCACCAGAACTCAGTAGAATTTTTGTTTGCTAGAAGTTTGTTTACTTGAATAAAAAAACATGAGTTTGATAATTTTTAGACAAATGAACAAGTACATTTGAATTGGTTCAATAAAATTTGATAGAATTTGGTATTTTAAATTATATAAATATAATATCTACTAATAATAAAGTTATATTTTGTTAGGATGGCAAAACCCCACCTCACACCGCGGTTTCCACATGATTAGGGCAAGTGTTTTTCTTTGAGCAGCAAGGACAGACTGAGGATTTTATTTAAAGGGAGCTAGGGTAGGGGTGAGTATTGTAAATAACTCAATTTGCTTCATCCCACTTAGTTTTGTAGATTTAATTTAACCCAGTATATGTTAATGTATATTGTTATAGTAGCAATTAATTTAGTGTGTGTATGTATAAAGGAAAGGATTGGAAAATCCATGGTATTGAAAAAATTACTATATTATGCAAGATGGAGAGCGAGGCATGGTATGTCGTGAGCGAGACGGAATAGGAGGGATATAACTTGCTATGCTCCCACCGTTGTCCTCACCGCATTATCATCCCTACATTTAGAAGTAAATAAACTTATGCATAATCCTATGATAAGTTTAAATTACAATTATTGTACTTATCGGCTTATTAGCATCAGTTCCCTGTGTCAACTTAGGTAAAGTGAGAATATAATTATGTTGGAAAGTAATTCTATGCCAGTGTGTGATGGGATGAAATCCCACTCTTTCAATTGGGAGTGAAGTGGGAGGGGAATGAAGCACAAATCCTCTTATTTTAACTACGTGATTATTATAATTTTTACAATGTAAACTGAAATAAAATATATATTAAAAAAATCCAAATTATATGCGCTTATTTATGTCAAAATAATAATAATAATAATAGTAATAATAATCTCAGGGAGAGAATGGGAAAAGGGCTGGATGTAAAATTTAAAGAGGAAGGGGGTTAAAATGTAAAAAGTTCGGAGCGCGCGACGTCTACACCTCGCCCCGTTCCTCGTTCTCGCTCCATGTCTCCGTCTTCGTGTCCGCCTCCGGCCTCGTCCTTCTCATGAGATCCCGCGCCGCCATCGCCGGAGCTCCGTTTCCCCCATGAGGGATGCCTTTCCCCGCCTCCTTCTCCGCCGCTTCGCCTCGCCATGTACATCTTCTCCGCAACTCTCTCCGGTTAACCTATCTCATTCTCCCGATTAATCAATTTCTTCTCGATTTCCCAGCTCCCTGCTCTGGTAGCACTGTTCAAACCCTCCAGCCGGCGAGATTGCAGCGAAGAGTCGATGCTCTCCGATGGTTCACTCGCCTTTCCTCTTTTTTTTTTTTTTTTTGGATAGATTTTTTCGGTGTGGTTTTTGGTGAAAATTTTAGGGTTTCTTGTGATTCAGGTATTCGACGGGGTTCTCAAGCGTGCACGGGGAACGGCCGTCGCCGGAGTATGCGAAGCGGAGGAAGGAGTCGCTGGAGAGTGAGTTCAGGCAAATGGTTGGAACCTTTGGCGCGAAGAATCTGTTCGCTTACTATAGATTTGGACCTTTCCTGGCTTTGTATCGTGCTGCGATCATTTCGTTTCAGGTTGCTAAATTGACCGTGTGGCACTTCTTTCTCCGTGATATCCATAAACGCGCCTCAAAGGTAATCCTTTTTAAATTTTTTTTTCTTCTATCCATTGAATGTGATACATTGAATTTAACTACATTAGTATTATTTTGGACTCTTTTTGTTGTATGCTGATCATGTGTAATGTAGCTGGCTTAATTTCACAATGCTGGTTATCTATATGAAGTTTTAATGGAAGCCTTTTTGGATTTATTTGTTGCATTGATTGTTTCAGTTTCGGGAGACGTTAATACGTTTGGGGCCCTTCTATATCAAGGTAACTTGAAGTGCATTTTGTATACTGTAAAAAGGATCACATTTTCTAAGTAGAGCTAATATCAATCAGATGTGGCTTACTGATTTTTCTCATAATATTCTTTGCTTTGTTTAACATTTTCTGCTTCTTTGCATCACATGATTGATTCTTAGTCGGTTTTACTCTTTAATATGGATGCTTTTGTTATGATTGTATCTAAATGTTGCTTATGTGCTCTGCAGCTTGGGCAAGCATTAAGCACACGACCTGATATTTTACCAAATGCCTACTGCCTAGAACTTTCCAAGTTGCAGGTACCTAAAATTTAAATGATAGTTATGGAGGCTAATTTTCCGTGCTTGGGATATTAATTGAACTTATTTATGTACACATGAAAAATTGTGTTACAACATCTGCTTTGTCTCATTTCTTTTTAATTTGTAAGCTTGATTTTTTTCCTATATTTTTAAAATAGGACCAAATTCCACCTTTTCCTACTCGTATTGCTATCAAATCTATTGAGTCTCAATTGGGTGCCCCTATTTCTCAAATATTTGCTGATATCAGTGCAAAACCTATTGCGGCAGCATCTTTGGGACAAGTGTATAAAGGTTAGCTGATTGTATTTAGAGCAATCACTGATTCAATGATGTGCTTTCAATTTTATATTATGCTTCACCTTTTATTTCTGTTCAAATTTTATTCAACTAAGTAGCTGATTGATATTCAATTGCTGTCCTTGATATTTTAAGTCATACAGCTCATTTACATTCTGGCGAGCTTGTAGCTGTTAAGGTTCAGAGACCGGGTATGACACTTTTGCTAACCCTTGATGCACTATTATTTCATATGATTGGGGGGCAATTGAAGCGATTTGCCAAAGCTCGGAAAGATTTATTGGTTGCAGTGAATGAGATGGTGTGCCTGCAACCTACTTTTGTATTTTACTTTTCTAGTTTATAATTTTATAAGTGGGCGTGGAATTGGCATTGTCTAATAGTTAACATGGTCATTCTTTCCAGTACAATGTGTAAAACTTGATGTAATTGATTGTGACCATTAGAGTTTTGTGGTTAGACCATAAATGTTGAAGGCTGGAATTAGATGATAGAATGACCTGGACATTGTTATTGTATGCAAAAGCACTTTGTTTTACTCTGGAAATGGAAGCACGTGAATATGGAATTCCCTTGTGTGGTACTGTATCATTCTAGGGGTGACTTCGCCAAATGAGTGCATATAGTTTAAGAAATATAATTGACCATTGCATTTTCAAATTATTAGATTTGATTAATAAACCAACTATCAGCTTGGCCTTAGTTTTATGGAAACTCTTAGTAACTGATTGGTGGTTCCAACATGACCAAGCTATGCATAAAGCTATTTCTTGGATAATTAATCCTGTGACCTCCTTATTGGTGTAGTGTGTTAGATCCCTGCTGACCTGTTATATTTTCTATAGCATCCATGGGAAAAATGATATTATTAGAAGCCTTTTTATGTGTCTCATCGGACTTAATGTTCATGGTATGCATTGTTCTCCATGTTAATTTTCTAATTATATATGCCATTGTGTTCATTTTATGCTACCAGTCTCTCAAACACTATGTGTAACTGCAATTTTCTAAGCATGTATATCTATTTTACCTATTTTTTTTTTTATTCAGAATGCATTCACAAATAAATTTTTTTGAACATTTAGGTTAGACATATGTTCGAGGAAATTGATTATGTTCTAGAAGCGCAAAATGCTGAACGATTTGCTTCTCTATATGCTCGTGGTCCAAGTAAGTACTGTTTGAGTCTCTTCTCACTTGTTTCTGTCAACCATCTGTTTTCCTAGGTTTCATCTTAGTCATGACACTGGTATACAACATTTTTTAATGATATGGAACTTTGAATCCTGTCGTGGCATATTTTCTTTGTTGTCAAATGCAAGGCATCGCTTTTTTTTTTAAAAAAAAATAAATTACTCATTATGAGGATATGTCCATCTTTCATCATTTGGTAGAGTGCAGATTGTAATTCTAGTGTTAGCAACTTGGCATGAAACAGTGAGTATTAAGGAGGCTAGCATCTAGGATACTGTTTTTCCCCCTTATTTGGGCAATATGCTATTGCTGGTTGACATGAGCTTTGCCTTGTGACTTCCCTGGAAGTTATTGAGGCCAAAATAATTTTGTGCATAAAACGTAAGACTAGTCACCAACTGAAGCCACTTCCTTGTTTGATCCGTGATAACTAGTTTGGCTCATTGCAGAATGAAGTTGTAGAGAATATAGTTTTTCATGATTCCTTTGTGTTGCCCATTATTGAATTTGATGCATGTCCATGTGCTACAATTACTGTAAAATTTTTTGGTGTTAGCCGACTTTAGTGCTCTAATTTTGTATCCAGTAATAAATATGACTTACATCTTAGCCCAGTTTTGATAAAACCAGAGACCTTTTACTTCCTTTTGGATGTTTATTTAATTAGTTTGTTATATGGCACACTCATAAGTTGTGTTGGATATATTTATTATTGTTTTTTTTTTCTTTTTTCTTTTGGGTAAATGTTTAATTTTCATGATCATCATGGGGTTGACAGGCAATGACCAGACAAATCACTATAGAGGATCAACCATTAAGGTTCCGAAAATATACTGGAACTTCACACGGAAAGCAGTGCTTACAATGGAGTGGGTAGATGGCATCAAACTCACTGATTCTGACCGGATTAGTGAAGCATGTTTAAATCGGAAGAAGTTGATTGATCAAGTAATTGATTAGTTTCTTTTCCATTTAGGCTTGAAAATCTTAGTGTTCTATTTCTGTTATCAATATTGTTTTGAAAATTGCTGGTTGGTCTTCCAAGACAACTCATGTTGTCTTGCATATTAAATTTTTATTGCTGTGTATCTTCAATATACCAATCATTTGTTGATAAATGGTTGTTGATAGTCAGGCTTGACAAATGAACATGCTTGTTTAATCATGATATTGCCTTTGTTGCGGTTATTCTTGTCCTACAGTTGAAAGCACTGATATAATTATTTAAGGAAATCATCATTTCTTGCTTTCTTTGTAGCTTCATAAGTGGGGCTTTTGCCGCTTTTCTTAAGATAATGTAAGACATAATCCAGCGGTCTTTTCTTATGACCTATGAATGGTTAATTGCTTCATATTTTTGGTGAGAAGTTTGCTATTAAAACTTAATGCTTTGAATGCCCATCTTATCCAATGCTTGCTATTGAAAGCAAGCAGAGGGAGAAATAAGATGGCACATAAAATGACCTGACATGCATCATTATTTGTATGTAACATGAACATGTCCTTATCAAAGTGGAAAGCAGGCGATAGATCATAATGGTATTTTTTCAATTTTGGTTTCTGTCATTTTATTCTTGCTATTCATCTATTTAGGATCGAAATTTGAAGTTTTACTTATATTGCGTTAAAACAATGGTTGTAGCAGAGTTGAGTAGAGCATATTATAAAAATTCCTTGTTTAATTTGCCAGGGTGTTTACTGCTCTTTGAGGCAGCTCCTAGAAGAAGGGTTTTTTCATGCAGACCCACATCCTGGGAATCTTGTCGCTACTGCTGATGGGTGTCTTGCGTACTTTGACTTTGGCATGATGGGGGATATTCCCCGCCATTACCGAGTAGGACTAATCCAAGTGGTCAGTTTTCTTTGTGCCTTAATTCTACATTGGATCTGTTTGATCTTGTAATATGTATACTCTTTTTTTATTATGTTTGCCTCATTAACTAAACACGCATTTATATATTTAAAAGTTAGCTTCTTCGCTTCTTTACATCTTTACTACAAAATTATATCAATATAAGGAGTTATCTCTTAGCATCCCACTATGTGTAGCTTCTTTGCATAATCTCAATGTATGTAGTTGCAGTTTTACACTTGCTCTGAGCGTCTCATAAACTCATCTGACATTGTATAATTCCAGCTTGTGCACTTCGTCAATCGTGACTCTCTGGGCTTAGCTAATGACTTCCTATCTCTGGGATTTATTCCTGATGGGATAGATATACATTCAGTGGCAGATGCCTTGCATGCATCATTTGGTGATGGCACCAGACAATCAAATGATTTTCAGGTGTGCTTTTTGTACCCCCTTTTGCCTCTTTGGAATCATCATTCTTTATTTTTCTAATACCTTTGTAAATTGACATAGATATACCAGCTTATACCATGTGGAGTGTTATTCCTCATCTTTTTGTTTTTGGTTTTGGAAAATCTTTTGTTTCCTTGACAACTGTTTTGTTGATCTGAATGTTTCATGGTTCTTGTTTCTTTTGAAATCATAAATTCTCCTAAGATTACCCATTTTCTGAGGCAAGGATAACTTAAAAAGTTATGCCTCTGGAGAACTTAATTATCTCTTCATGGCCATGCAAGCCAACTTGTGCTTCTTACTTGATACACTTAATCTACTAATTCTACTATATTTTTATTTTTTTGTTCTCTCTATTTTTTTTTTTTAATTTTTTTTTTTTTGTAGAAAAGAACACATGGTTGTATACTTACGATGATTTCTTGATTTGAAGTGATTTTGAGTGAAAAGTGATCAAGCCAGGTAGGCAGATACTATCAAAGGCACATGCTAATTAATGTCAAATTTTGTTGATATGAATCAAACAAGGTTGACCTTGATTCTACACCAAGTAGTTTGATTATGATAGGCAATCCACTCCCCAAGATGTTGTCTGTAGAAATAGATGATTTATGGTTTTGTTTTGGTATAAAAATTGACCTTAGAATGTCCAGACTTTAAAATGGGATTCTTACTGGTTATTTAATCTGCGGATCCATTAACTCTAATGTATTATGGCTTCATAACATGGTTGATATAAATGCACTTTCAGAGTATAATGAACCAGCTGTATGATGTGATGTATGAGTTCAACTTCTCCCTGCCGCCTGACTATGCTCTGGTGATAAGATCATTGGGTTCTCTAGAAGGGACTGCAAAAGCATTGGATCCTGGTTTTAAAGTTGTTGAATCTGCTTACCCTTTTGTCATTGGAAGGCTTCTTACAGATCCAAATCCTGACATGCGGAAAATACTAAGGGAGCTTCTTATCCGTAATGATGGTTCTATTCGCTGGAATCGTCTTGAACGTCTGGTATGAAGTTACCTACATGTTTGTGCAAGTACATACTTTTAGTAACTGCTGCACACCCAGCATTTAAAATTTGCATTCCTCATATGCTCCTTGTTGCATTCTTCCATGATAATAGTTAGCAACATGCATATGATATATCAGTTTTAAAGTTAGTATATTTATTTTCTTGAGGTAAGAGGACTGACATCATCACTGGAGTTGTAACCAAACAAGGTCTTAATGAAACTGTGATGTATGCAGCATGGTATCTTCCTAATGCCTTTGTATTTGGGCTTTGGCTGATGGCAAGTTTAACAATATACCCAAGTTTGATTCACCATTATTTATGATTCTATTGTCTCTTCCTCTGGGTTTCATCCCACATTTATACTGGGTTCTGTTATCTTGTCATTAAGTATTTTAATGGCAAAAAGTGCTCCACTAGCACCATTAAGAGGATGAAATACTAGGTTTCAAGTGTATTCTTCAAAGCTATGATACCACAAATACAAAGCTGTTGTTTTCATAATAATGATAATAAAAAAAACCCATGCTATACTTGGTCAATATCTCAGTAAAAGATTCGAGTGGATAGGAGTACTATGGATTCTAATGCTTGAGCTTCAGACTGCTAAGTGAAATCTTTATCTTTGCTACCTGTACCTAATATCTACTTGATTGTTTAGAGATGACTTGGTTTATTTCTTTTGCATCTTCACTTGCAAAGATTCCATCCCAAATTTAATTAAGGCTGACTATTTTCTGAGCTTGTGAATAATATTGATAAGTGATGAGAACTTGTTCCAGATAGCAGCAATCTCTGAGCAGTCTTCTGAGTCGGAGAATGATAATACAGATTCTCCAAATATCCAAGGATGGAAATCTTTTAACATACGTTCTGTGGTTGCTGCTAGTGAAGATCTTTTCAATTTTATCTTGTCTGAGAAAGGTCGAAGAGTTCGAGTTTTTCTAGTTCAGGACATCCTTAAAGCTTCAGATGCTTTTCAAAATGAAGAGGCACTTTGTATTTTCTACGAGAAGCAGGGGACCGGAGACCAATCTGTAGAGGTCAGTATAATAATTATTACTATTGACTTGATGCACTGTCGTGTTTCTTCTATTGAGAATTGGGGATAGAGTCCCCATCCCCAAGTATAGTAAATATAAGTTGCCAAAGAAGAATACAATCTTGTCTCTTAAGGGTGAGCAAGAGTAAAATACTTCTGGCTCCGCGTAGTTACTATTAAATTAGTTATTGAAATTTGGAAGGGTAATAGACTAATGGACTGTAAGTTAACAAAAGCATATATGTTTACAGCCGGAAGCTTATGTTTTCAATTCTGATCTTTGTTAGGACAATGCAATGATTGCAAGGTTGTTGAAGGGATTTCAATCTTTTCGACAAGCTGTGAACTTGGCACCTGAAGTATGGTTTGCAATGCTGATACGCATGCTTTTGAAGTCTGAGGTTCATAAGTTTCTTTTAGACATTGCCACAGCCTTGGTTAAACACTCACGTTACAGGATACCAGAAACATTTTGGTTATGTCTGTCTAGGTTTCTACACAGATCAGAGAACAGTGAGGTTACAAGAACATGAACCAATCTTTTTTACTCATTCTTTTTCATTCTAACATGAAATTTGGTTGTAGAAGCCCCTGCTTGTCCATAACATCTGTTCATAATGATCAATAGCTCTGTAAAGCAGAATCAGGCAATGAATCGACATATGGACCGCCTTTGGTTGAATGCCGTATAATCAACGGCTCGATCTGTCCAGGAAAAGCAGCCATTGCAAAACTGATGACCATTGGTTTGGCACACTGGAAAAGTCTAGTGATCTCCATCCAGGAACAACATTGATAGTGATTGAAGCAGTTACTGATGATGCAATGGTCACCACCAGTATTATTTCTTTCTAACAATCAGTATGGGACTTGGTCTTTGCAGGCATCACTATATCCATAAATTTTAAATGTCATTCTCCACTAGTTAATTCAATGGTAGTCTTACCCTTTATTTTTTCTCACTTCCAGAGAAGCAGGTCAGAGTGGTGCCGGGTCTAATGTTCAATCATGCTGAAGAATGAATAAATTCAAGCCGTTTATGTTACTTTTTCACAATTTTTTTTTTCTCTCCTTTTTGGTAAATGTTGACTCAGTCTGAATCTCAATTGTGGCTATTCAAGTTGTAATCAGGGCTTAATCTTTTTGTTCGTTTTATTTTTATTTTCGTTTGTTTGTTTCTTTTATATCAGTTATATTCCAAATTTATTTATATAAAAACGGAAAAAATTATTAAATGTTTTATTTTTTTTTTGTTCTGGTTAGTTTGGGAGTTTTAAAATATAATCTAGCGATATTTGGTATTTTTGCGAAAAATGAGAGTAAGGCATTCAAAAGGTTCCGAGTTCAAAATTTATTGGAAGTAATAATGATAACGGGTTGTCGGTGATGTAGATTTTTTTTACAGGTTGGGACAATTAATTTTTAGTTCAAACTTTGATTTTTGACAATTAAATCCCTTATTTATGTTTTTTTTATATTTGTTATAATGCTGTAATTTTTTTTTCCCATTATCACCAATTCAAGATGTAAATATATCTAGCTCTACACTTTTCTCCTCTTTTCTTTTCTTTTTTATTTTATTTTTACTGATATTTGGAATTATATATATATATATATATATATATATATATATATATTATGATTTTATTTTTACTCTGTTTTATATAGATTGTTACTAGAAAACAAAAAGCCAGCTCACTAGTCAACTGTAAAACTATAAATTGGAATCAGGAATTCTTAGCAAAATAATAGTACTAAGTTTAGTAATTAATGGCGCATTAAATTGCTAAACGATTGAAATGGTAATCACCCAAAAATAAATAAATTCAGGAACTCAGAAATTAAAAGTTACCCAAATTAAAAAAATAAAAAGCACATTTAATGCCAAACTTAAAAGTCATTGCAAGTAGTAGGTATTTGAAGAAATCCAGAACCATCACCCATGCCTCATATGGACACGTGTCATCCGTAGGAGCAGACTGAGCAGTGGTGTTCGTCTTGACTCGTTCCTCTGACTCACTCCCGGCTCGCCACCCGCCACGTCATACTCATGCAACCAATTAAACTTAATTAATTTCCAAATAAAAAAAATAATTATAAAATTCAATATTAAAAATACTTAACTTCCTTTCTTTTTTTCTAATTTTTTTATTTAAAAATTAAAAAAAAAAAACCATTTTCTCTCTCTTCTCTTCTCCATCTCGACGCTATAAACTAAACTCCAAAGCCGACCGCAAACTTCTTCTCTCTCGAAGGCTGGCAAGAGGTATTAGGGTTTTGTTCGTCTCTTTGATTTGCTCTTCTAATTCCTTTTGATTTGTTTGTAATGGTGTTGAATCGGAATCTGGGCTGTTTTACAGGTATATTTGTTTGATTTTCTTGGTAATTGCATCGTTTTTCTGCTGAATTTCTAGAGGTTGTTGTCCTTCTTTGGATCTTGACGGAGATGGGGTATTTGAACTCGGTACTGTCGAGTTCCGGGCGGGTTCAGGCGGAGGATGCGCCTGTCAGCGGCGGAGGGCTCAGGTTTGGCTCTTTTTTGTTGAATTTTGTGATTTTGATCCGATTAGTTTGGTTTTCATGCGAAATTTCAGATTTTTTGTTGAGAATTTTCGTGGAATGTAGTGATTTCATGTCTGGGTGTCTGTACTGCAGTCAGAATGGGAAGTTTAGCTATGGATACGCTAGCTCTCCTGGGAAGAGGTCTTCTATGGAGGACTTTTATGAGACTAGGATTGATGGTGTTGACGGAGAGATTGTTGGTTTGTTTGGAGTGTTTGATGGTATGCTTTTTCTCTCTGTCTGTAGATCATTGAAGTAATCTGTGGTTTTTTTAGTTTGTGCTCTATTTGGAAAGTTATCCCAACTTTCCAAAATCAAGCTGATTGTTGTGATCTCATTTTTGGGGAATTATCATTATCCCTAGGTCATGGTGGAGCTCGAGCAGCAGAATATGTTAAGCAAAACCTGTTCAGCAACTTAATAAAACACCCGAAGTTTATAACTGATACGAAGGAAGCTATAGGTTTTCTTTCTTCTCACTAGATCTATGGTGTATTCAGTATGTTCTTGCTTTAATTTATGTTGTTGACCATCTTTGTGTTTCTGCAGCTGATGCTTATAACCACACTGATTCAGAGTTTCTGAAATCTGAGAATAATCAGAATAGAGATGCTGGTTCCACTGCTTCGACTGCTATTCTTGTTGGTGACCGCTTGCTTGTTGCGAATGTTGGGGACTCCAGAGCTGTTATCTGTAGAGGAGGAAAGGGTGAGTGAGTGAGTGAGTTGTTTTTCTATCCTATATTCCTACTTAATGTTTAAACAGAAAAATAGCAGCATTGTTATTTGTAGTCAAGTTCCTTCTCTGGTCTATTTCTGATGCACAGGGGGATGATTCTTTCAAATATCATGATTTGTTCTGGGAGTTTTAATTCTATATTTTTTCCAGATACAGAAATGTCAAAATACTATGAATTTAAATTGTACTCACATGGTCGTGAAACCTGTCGTTTGCGATAATTCCACATATTTAGAATTTCATGATGTCCGAGGAATATGAATGTGTTTCTATCTTTTCTATGTCTTATTTGTTATGAAAGAGTTAGGATAGTAAATCTAACTTGCTTTCCAGCATTCTAGAGGTCTGATGTATTTTCATTTTTTTCTTGAAATGTTTCTTCACCTTGTGCTGTGTCAGACCTTACAATGTTATATAAAAGATTGAGCTTATGTGCTTCATCATAGATTTATAGGCATGTATAAGAGGCGAAGTATTTCTTTCCGGTCTTGGAAGAGGTATTCAGATTCATGTCAGTTCTGAACAGCTATGGTTGAGTATTACTTTATGTTTACCTTCAGAGTAAAGGTAATAAGTTTTGCGGTAGTTTCTTATTATGAGTTTTTTTTTCAAGCTCTAATTACTTTGTTAATTATCTTCTCAAGCAGAGCTTACATTGTTGAATAGTTCATTATTGCTACTAGCGTATGGTAAAATATGGATTCAGGCATTAGTAAGCTCTACTATTCTAATTGACATGATTATGATTAGTGTGGTATATAATTTTGTTTGATGTTCCTTGTGAGAAAAACAAAAGTTTTGGTACTTCGATTAATTTGTCTGATCGCCTATGAATTGTAATTGAGGTAGTATGCACATGAAATTATTTGTGCTCTTAGTAAACACATGATCATTGAAGTTCTTCATAAGATTATTTAGAACATCTTGTTTATTTTCCCTCTAGATATTTATTTAATATTTTACCTTGCGCATTCTGCAGCTATAGCTGTTTCAAGAGATCACAAGCCTGACCAAACTGATGAGCGGCAGCGCATTGAGGAAGCTGGAGGGTTTGTGATGTGGGCAGGTAAGTTACAGCTGTTTACAGTAGAAAATTTGCCTTAGACTTCTGTTTCATGTCTCTAATAGGCAAGCCTTTGTAGGAACATGGCGTGTGGGTGGTGTTCTTGCTGTTTCTCGTGCATTTGGTGATCGGCTCTTGAAGCAGTATGTTGTTGCTGATCCAGAAATCCAGGTAAAGATACTTTATGAATACTAATAATAACATATATTTACAATAATACTAATTTTTAGTGGATTCCTAACTAAGCTGTGGTCTATTGAATCTTTGGAATTTTTGCTTGTATACCCTCACAAAATTTGTTGACTGCTATTAATCTATTATACCTCTGTGGAACTTATACTTGCTTATGCACCCCTAAAAATATTTGTTATTTCCTTATATACCCCTTTGCCTATAACTCAATTATAAAGTTTTATCAAAAAGACCAAATTACCTATAGTGTTTGTTCTCTTCTCCCATTTTGGGATAAGGAAGAAAGAAAATATTGTACGCATGTGTTTTGGGGAAGATATGATTTTCACAAAGGTATATAAGCAACTGACCACTTTTACAAGGTATGCAAGTAATTTTCCCTTGCCATCAAATCTCATTTAATGTTTAGTTTGAATTTGTAATTGAAAGGTGCATACTGACTGGCTTCTGAAGCTATCTTGGTCACTTTCTTCTAATTTGTATCAAATTTCTGTTTTCCTTGTCTTATTATTTGAAGTTAAATTTTTTTCTTTCAAACCAACTCCTCTTTAGCTATAGGTTATATCTTGTCAACCAAGTGTTAAAGCTCAATCCCGTCTCACTCCCACTTCTAACAGAACTGTATATAATTATTTATGGCTTGCAATGCAGGAAGAGGTGATTGACGGTTCACTAGAATTTCTCATTCTCGCAAGTGATGGACTATGGGATGTTGTCTCAAATGAGGTATAACTTGTAAACTAATTTCCAAAAACCACATACTTGTTAAATTCCTCTTTAAACAACCAAAGAACCAAATTCCCCTTGTTCAAAACTCATACAGGAAGCTGTGGAAATGATCAAACCTATTGAAGACCCTGAACAAGCAGCAAAGAGACTAATGCAAGAAGCTTATCAAAGGGGAAGTGCAGATAACATCACCTGCATTGTAGTACGGTTCTTGACCGATCGGAGTAGCGATGCTTAACAAGAACCCCAGTACTCAGTCTCCCTTGTCCGTCTACGAAAAATATATACCATGTCGGAATTCACCGTAAATTTCCTCTTTTCTTTGCATCTATAAGCTGTATGTTATTTAGCTCTATCCATCTTGCAGACCAGAATTAGTTGTTACGTGTAATTGTGAAAGAAAACAAAGTGTTGTGTGTCCTATGTAGAGTATATCCTAGAGGTAAAATATCAACAAAGACTGCATGCAGTTCTTAACCCTTAGCTTGTTGAGGGATTGCTTTTAACTTTTGTTTTTGTTAATCCTATTTGCTTTAATGTTTCTCTCTTGTTTTTCTCAGTGGAAATATAAGAAAAGTAATCTATGGAATTTATGTGTCTATATATATGTATATATATAAAGGTTGTTTGCATATATACTCTATAGTCTTGAAATTCTATGTATATTTTATGTATCTTGGTTTGTTTGAGTATGACTTTCAAAGGCTTTTGTTTACTTGAAATTTTAGTCTAATCTTAGACATCTTCATGATTAAATATTTTAATTATGATTTTTGTTTTTATTATAGAAACTTCTTATCCATTGGGTTGGAGGGTTCCCTTATTTTATATCTTTGTCCTTATCCACTCATGTACTGGACTATAAATATTGAGACTAGAGTAAATATTATTTTATTAAAATTTCAACGGTTACCGGTGCAAGCTAACATAGTCTAATATTTTATTATTATTATTATTATTAAAATAAATAAATTATAACTTTATTGAGAAAAAAAAACCGAATAAAAACAAAAAAAATAATAATAATCAGGGTAGAAGGCTATCACCAGAAATAATAGATTTTTAACAGTATAATGAAACTATCTAATAATTTTCAGTTAAATTGATAATTAATAATTCATTAGACCATTACTTGGGCATTGCTCATGAAAACAAATGCAAGGAAGACAGTTGTGGATTTGAAATATTCAAAAAAATAATAAAATTTTTCTAATTTTATAAAAATAAAGGTACTGGACATTACAGTTATTTGATTCACATGGGAGGTTTATTTGTATATATTATCAAAATAAGTATATAAAAATATTATTTTAAATGATTAAATTTATCTATATTCCACCTTTCAAGCTAATGATAAAACACTATTCCGAATCTTCCGAATAAATCCAAAAAGACATGTGCATGTGTTTTTAAAATTTCCATTTTCTCTAAAATCTCATACATATTGCAAATTTTAATTAAGGAATAAAATATCGTGACAATTTGTCTGTAATTAGTTTGCTAAAAATCAAATTAAAAATAATGAGTTATATATATTTATTAATGAGTCACTGCTTTGCAACAACAAAAGAGTGACTATTACTTATTATATGCTATAGAACATTATTATTTATTTATTCCAACTAATTTATTACTTCTTTGTGGATTAAAACATCATAGTCTGCAACAATATTAATTTATTCTAATCTATTTTACTCTTCATCTAAACACAAACACATAAATTTATAAATTTATTAATTATTATTTTTCATCATAGACACGCACATCCATCAATATTAATGTGAAAAAAAAAAAAAAACAATTCCAACCTCCACTCAGCAAAAAAGAGTTATCATCCTTCTAATATAAAATCCATAAACAAATCATAAACAAGTAAAAAAAAAATTAATAGCTTAATATTTATTGTGGGCTCCTTTCTTGCCACCCGGCCTTTAATTGGGATAAACCGGGTGATAAGCATGGATCACAAATCAAATTTTAATTATTTTTTATATTTCAGGTGATTGCAGGTTCATAACTTCTATTAGGGGCAAGCCCCTAATATTAATTACCCCAGACAACGTCATGGGAACCTCCGATTAAGAAACAAGTGTGAATGAGTAAATAAATGAAGAAACACAAAATTATTTTTTTTTTATTTGATTTAGTCATGAGCGAGAATGCAAAAAATATTAAGAGAACTATTTTTTGTCATGTTCTACAAATTTCCTTTTTTTTTTTTTTTTTGACTTGGTTGATGCTCTTGACTTCTTTGCAAAAGCTAATCAGAAAACCCTCTAGCTTGGTGACTAGGGCCTCCTTCAATTTTTTTTTATGCGTGCTTGTATCTTAACGCATCGCATAACTTTTAAGCTGCGGCCACTCTGCAATGATGAGTTGCCTACTTAATCATCTTCATTTCTTTTATCACTGAAGACTTCGGCTCTTTGTGCTTGTAAAATATTCAGGTTTTGACTTGTGAAACTCCTCCAGTCTTTGACTTCTTTGTGTCTTAAACTCCAGAGTTGCATTTGTCATTCAGGTCTTGACTCTTTAATGCTTTCAAGTCTTGACCTTTAAATCTTCAAGCTATGGACTTTAGCATGATTAAGTCGTTAACTTGGCAATTTTGATTTTTTTTTTAAAAATGGATCTCAAGCTATAATTATGAGCTTGATTTCCGTTAACTAAGACATCAATTGAGTTCTCCATTTCAATTTTGGCCAGAGAGACCTCATAATGAGCTTCAAGAAAAAATCTCTGTCAACATTTTTTATGAGTGTTGAAAAGAGATATATTTTTTTTTGTGAAATTTTCATTTTTTTTTAATTCTTCCTTGCACTTCAAGAAAAGATTTTTTTTTGTTTGTGGAATTTTCATTTTTTTTCACTTTTTTTCTTTCACTTCAAGAATTTTTTTTTTTTTCAAGAAGAGAGATTTTCTTTTTGTGGAATTTTCATTTTTTCACTTTTCCCTTTCACTTCAAGAATTTTTTTTTTAAGAAGAGAGATTTTTTTTTTTTTTTTTTTTGTGGAATTATCATTTTTTTCCACTTTTCCATTTCACTTCAAGAATTTTTTTCATTTTTCAAGAAGAGAGATTTTCTTTTTGTGGAATTTTTCATTTTTTTTACTTTTCCCTTTCACTTCAAGAATTTTTTTTTTTTTTTTTTAAGAAGAGAGATTTTTCTTTTTGTGGAATTTTCATTTTTTCCACTTTTCCATTTCACTTCAAGAATTTTTTTTTCATTTTACAAGAAGAGAGATTTTCTTTTTGTGGAATTTTCATTTTTTCCACTTTTCCATTTCACTTCAAGAATTTTTTTCATTTTTTCAAGAAGAGAGATTTTCTTTTTGTGGAATTTTTCATTTTTTTTACTTTTCCCTTTCACTTCAAGAATTTTTTTTTTTTTTAAGAAGAGAGATTTTTCTTTTAGTGGAATTTTCATTTTTTCCACTTTTCCATTTCACTTCAAGAATTTTTTCATTTTTCAAGAAGGGAGATTTTCTTTTATAATTTTTTTTGTAAGAATTTCTCTTTACCCCAAGAATGTCAAGACCTCACGGTGGAGTTAGAGAAATTTCATAGAAATTTTCTCCTTACCCCAAGAGTATGTCAAGACCTCAAGGTGGAGTTAGAGGAATTTCATAGAAATTTTCTCCTTACCCCAAGAGTGTCAAGACCTCAATGTGGAGTCAGAGAAATTTTATAAAAATTCCTCCTTACCCCAAGAGTATGTCAAGACCTCAAGGTAGAGTCAGAGAAATTTCATAGAAATTTTCTCCTTACCCCAAGAATGTCAAGACCTCAAGGTGGAGTCAGAGGAATTTTATGAAAAATTTTCTCCTTACCCCAAGAGTGTGTCAAGAACTCGAGGTGGAGTTAGAGGAATTTTCCAAAAAAAAAAGAAGTTCTGCAAAAAGAGAAGAAAAATTAAGAAAAAAAAACACCCCACACCCAATAAACTTCCCTTTCATATTTTTTACTCATCCTTCATTTTTTTCCTTTTTCCTGCTTTTTTCCTCTCTTTTTTTTTTTATTTTTTCCCCTCTTCAATTTTTACTCACCTCTTCATTTTTTCTTTTTTCTTTTTTTTTGTCTCTTTTCATTTTTTTTTCTCATCCTTCATTTTTTTTTATTTTTCCCTTTTCATTTTTTTTAACTCCTTCATTTTTCCTCTTTTTTTTTTCCTCTTTTCATTTTTTTCCCATCCTTCATTTTTTTATTTTTCCCTTTTCATTTTTTTTTCCTACAAAGTTACCCCTCTCATGACAATTTTGCACATTAGCCCACAAATTCCTTTCTTTTCACAAATTTAAGGATTTATGCAACTTCGCCCTCTAACTTTCACATTTTTCACATTTTATCAAAATTTGCAAATAAACCCCAAACTTTCACATTTCTATATTTTTATAGCTTTTGCAATTAAACCCTCTAACTTTCATATTTTCACACATCCTCACAATTTTGCATAAATGTCCTCACATATTTTATTTTTTCACATTTCTCCATAGATTTTGCAACAAAGCCCAATCTTTCTACAAATTTATTTTCTTAGCATACTTTGCAGCTAAACCCCTAGATTATTTTTTTTTGCGTATTTTTTCATGCAATCTCCTCAAACGTTCCTGTTTCACTCCTCATTCATTTCATCATCATTTTTTTAATTTTTTTTTCAATAATTATATAATTTGAATCATGCAAACATGGAACATAATGGTACATGCATCCATGAGAATCAGAAAATCATGCATTTGAATAACATGAAACCAACAATGGGTCCATCAAGCATGTATGTCATCATAAGGGTAATATAAATCCAACATTAATCTAATTCATGCATCGATCCATAAAATGTGAGAAATCATGCATCATATCTCAATGGGGAGAACTCTCTAAGCAATCATGCTTCAACCTTTTTTTTTTTTAAAAAGAATAAACAAATAAATCCAGTACCTCTTTTTTTCTTTTCGGTTCTGGTTCTTTGTTTTGATTTTGTTTTCTTCGTAGAGCTCCTGGTTTCTCCCTTTCTTTCCTCTTGTTCTCTGCTTCCTTCTTTGTCTCCTTGTCTTGTCCCTCCTCTTTCTGTACTCTCTTCGTCTCTTTTTTTCAAAAAAAAAAAAAAAAAAAAAACTCTCTCTTTTTTTCTTTTTCTCTTAGTCTCTCTTTTTCTTCCAAAAATTTTCTCTCCCTTTTTTTTCTTCTCTCTTTTTTCTTTCTTTAGCCTCTGTTTTGTTTGTTCCCAAAAATCCTCAACTCCCCGTGACGGGAGATTTTCTTTTCAACAAATCGCCAACTCCCATGATAGATACGGGAGATTTTTATTATTATTATTTTTTTAAAAAAAATTTGAATTTTTTTTTAAATCCTATCTTATCCCTTTCTCTTCTTTATCATTTTCTTTCTGACGATTTTTTTTAAATTTAAATTTTTTTTATCCTTAGCGTGATACTTTGTTTTATTTTTTTTCATTTTGGACCTCCGATATATATTTTTTATTCAATTCTTTTTTTATTATTTTTTTCTTTTTTTTTTATATTCAAAGTCCATATAAACATTTATATAATAAAATAACTAAAAATATAGTCAAAAATAATTCAACCCTAACATATTATTAAAAAAAAATACTCATTAAAACCCCACAAATAAAATTTAAGAAAGTGCATTCATCTCCAAAGTAATAGATCATGAATTCAACTCTTTTCTACCTCAATGGTTTAGGATTCATAACTCATCCACATTTATTTATATATATATATAGTAACATAATAATTAAAATTAATTAACTGAGCTCAAGAAAACGGCGAGCCATTGGATGTTGAGCGGTGGAGAGATGAACGGGATCCAACACCTCCACCACCTCGCCGGCGACCAGAAGACAGACGATGTCGGCGATGCGCCGGATTTGGTTAACACTATGTGACACCATCACGGTAGTAATCCCACGAGTCTTTTTCAACCGTACGATGGCCTCTTCAATGTTTTGGGTTGATATTGGGTCTAATGCACTCGTGGGCTCGTCCAGTAGTATTACTTCTGGGTCGTTGGCAAGAGTGCGGGCCAAGGCCACACGTTGGGCCTGGCCCACTGACAGTTCGGATGCGGGTCTGGAGGCTAAAGACGGGTCTAGATCCGCTAAGCTGAGGAGATTCTTCACCTCCGCATCCGTTAACCTTTTTCCTCTTAGTTGAGGGCCGTACCTAACATTGTCCGCCACCGTACCTGCATGAAATTACAAAACTAGGCTTAGTTATTATACTTGTGGATTAAATGTATTTAATAAATGTAATTGCGAAATTAATATCCAAAATTATTATTGGGTGTTACTGTGTTAGAGAATAATAAAAAAAAAACATCGCTTTTTATACCCCGAAAAAAAAACTCTTAATTTTATGATTATTTTTATAACAAACTAAACTAAATTGAGGGGTTTACTTTGCTAAAAACGCAACACTAATCAACCTTAACCAACCACCCTGTTAATCAGTCTATCTCTCTCTAATTTAGTCACTGTACTCAACTACGGACATTTTATGAATCTCTACAATTGACGTTTTCCCCATATATATATATATATATATATAATGAAAACTCTAATAACATGACTAAATGCGTTTCAATAATGAAAACTATTAGCATACTTTGATTTTGAAAAATTTTATGGACAAAAATTTAATTAATTTTTTTTTCAATTATTACTAGTGCAAGACACTCTAAACCAAATTATTCATCTATTTCAATGCTAGGTATAGATTGTCATGGGTAAAAGAAAGTAATAGTGCAAGAAAACTCATCATTTACTTTTATATTTTCCAAAAAAAAAAAGAACTTATGCTTTTATATATATATTACTAGGCAAATTCTCAACTCCCTATGAGATTTTGAGAATTTTGAGAATTTTGAGACAATATGATAAATATACATATAATAAAAACTTTAATAACATGACTAAATATCTTTTAATAATAAAAACTGTTAGCATATATACCTTAGTTTTGAAAGATTATATGTTCATAAGTATAATTAAAAAAATTTCAATTATTTGTATAATATAATAAATAATATTTAAATTTATTTATGGAAACACTCTAAACCAAATTATTAATATATTCTAATGGTAGGTATAGAATCTCATGGTTAAAAGAAATTAATAGTGCAAGACAACTCATCATTTACTTTTATATTTTCCTAAAAAACAGAACAAACCTATGCTTATAATCCACTGCATAAAAATAATTTCAATATGGAGTATCAATAACCACTAACATCTTAAGTTCCACTACAACCACTAGATCACCTTCTATTTTATTTTATATTATTGATAACTAAATATATTAATCCACCACTTAAGTTTTGACATGGATTTCACATGGATTTCACTTTATTATTTATAGATATTCCCAAATCTGAAGAGCTATTAAAAAATAGTCATTATATGCTCTTAAAAAAACAACACTCCTTGGTTTACAATCTTGATATATTTATGAAAAACAAAGTTCTCACATACTCCCATATGTAAATATGTGCTGCTTATTTTAAAAGTCATAAAATCTATATGAATATATAGAGGACCAATCATCTATGGATGATCCATAGATAAAAAAATCTATGGATGTCCATTATCAACCGTTAGATCTCGATCCAACATCTAACAATGATAAACAGTAACTACTACAGTATTATATACATTAATTACTATTTTAAACAATAAATATTATTCATCAATGTTAACCATTGGATCACGATCTAACGGCTAATAATTAGACATCTATAGATTTCTTATCAATCCACGTCAAATGTTTTGAAATATATATATATATATATATATATATATATATATATCTGGTGACTGTTTTCTTAAGATCTAAATTCTATGAATCTATACAAATCATTGACATCTTTACAGAAATATATAAACTATTATTTCTCAACATATAAATCCAAAAACCAAAAAAATAAAAGAGTACGTGCATTACATCCACAAAAACCAAAAAGATTGAAAGAAATGGTGGCGTGATAAGGACATGCACTTTTATATCTAAACAAATAAATAAACGGACACCATGCCGTACATCCTTCCAATTCCAAAAGTCCACTTTGCCATAACATTCATATCTTTATTATTATTTCATTCTTATTTTTATTTATTAATATTATTAATAAATAACACCTAAATTTATTATTTTCAATATTTTAAAGCTTAAAAACCGGAAAAAAAAATCCTTTAAATTTCCAAAATTGATTTAAAAAAACGAAAAATTAAAATTAAAAACATTAAAAAAAAGAAGAAAAAAAAGAGGAAGGAGGTGAAGGCGGTCACCGTCGAAGAGGGCGGGGAGCTGGAAGAGCATGCCGACGCGGCGGCGGAGGGAGAGAACATCGAGGCGGCGGATGTCATCGCCGTCGAGGAACACAGAGCCGGGGGAGGGTTCCCAGAGGCGGTTAAGAGCGCGGAGAAAAGTGGACTTACCGCTGCCGCTAGGGCCGATGATGCCAACGATGGAGGCCTTGGGGATCTCCAAGCTGATTCCCTTCAGGATCTCCTCTCCGTTGTCCGATCGCCGTTCCAATCTCTCAACCCGGATCTTGGCTTCTTGTTCTTCTCCGATTCGGATCTCCATGGCGTCGTTTCCAAGCAATCGCTCGGTGGCTTCGTCTGCAAGGCAACAAGAAGTCATCAGGCATGGATTCATAGTGGAAATTATGGAAGAATTTGGGAAGTGATTGAAGGGTTTACGTGCTTCCGGAGCTGAACCCATGAATCACGGCGAGAGAGAGAGAGAGAGATCTGGTTGGAATGGAGTGGTGGATGATGGGTTTAGTGTTTTGAAGGTATATATAAATACAAATATAAATATATAACACGTAAATAAAAATATAAAGTTATTTGAGAAAGGCGGTGTGCATGTGCTATTATTATTATTATTATTTTTATTTTTATTATTTTATTTTATTTTGTATGAAATTTATATAGTGTGTAACCTACCGAAGTAGTCTGGACTCGTATAGTTCGGTGAGATATTTAAAAGATCTCAAATTAAAAAAATTTTAAAAATAATATTAGTAATGGATTGTTGGTGGTAAGTAAGAGCTCGCTGTACAAACTTTTTGTCTTTAGTTGAGAGTGTACAAATTGAATAATTAATTCTCAACCAACCTATGCACATGCCCATAATATATATAAAAAGATTTTTTAATTTTGTTCTAGATTATTTTGTCACTATAATTTTTTTTTTTTGAAAAAGTGGATACTATAATAAAATTTTCTTCATCAAAATGAATAAATTATTTACTGTTTTTTTTGTGATGCTAATGTAATTTGATCTAATCATATGTTTTAGTTATTTATATATAAGGGAAAACGTCAACTGCAGACGTTCGTAGAACGTCCGAATGTCTGCAGTTGTGCACAGTAACCAAAGTGAAGTGAGATAGACTCATTTATGGGTTGGTTAGGGTTGATTAGTGTTAGATCGGTGTTTATAATGTTTTGTTGTTGGTCGAGTAAAAATAAGGTTGAATGGTTCAGATTTTTTAGATTACTATGCTAACAATGATTGAATGGTTTACATCAAAATACTATATAGCACACTTTTTTTTTTGTATTACTGTTTATGAGTACAGTAATACTGTTTATTGCATAGTATTTGACTAGTGGATGGAAATCCAACCATTGGAAGATTTCATATTACCAACTTTGTTAAAAAAACTCATCATATATATATATATATATATATATATTTTAATAGTATTTTTTCCATCATTAATAAATTTATTATTATTGTTGTTGTTGTTATTGTGTTGTATTGAGTTTTTGTTGCAGTAAGTTGTGGTTAATCTATTATAAAAAAAAATATATGGGTATCATATACTTGGTGAGAATAAAACTTACCTATAATGGTGATGCGTTTAATTAATTTTATTATATTAGTGTAATTTTATTATCTATGCATAATAATAATAATAATAATAATAATAATAATAATAATAATAAAATTTGCAAAAGAGGACCACACCACAAAGACCCGTACTCAGATAGAGGCGGGCATGATAAGTGGGTATATGAACCTGAGAAGACAAATATAAGGTGATATAAAATTATAAGAATATAATAAATGAAAAAAAAAATAATAAAAAAAAAGGATCCGTGATTTTTAAGTACCATTCCATACCATTAAGGACGTACCTCATAGTCATAAAGTTGTCCTTCCTCCCTTGGTTGCCACCTTCCCTAGATAATTCCTTCACTGCCACGTACTCCCACTTACTTTTCGGTCTCTCTTTTTTTTTTTTTTTTCTTTTTCTTTTTAATATATATATATATATATATAGGCGTTTCTTTAAATTCAATTGAATCTTGACTTTAAGTTCCGGTTGTTTGTTGACTATATCAAATTGGTTGGAAAAAAAAAATGAATTGAAAAAAAGAAAGTAAAGCAGCCAATGAAATTAAAAATAAATAAATAAATAATTCACATAAATTTGGCTAATATAAAGCTATTGATATTGTTCAAAGTTGAACATTTTCTTTAGGGGGCGTCAAATTTTTTTTAGAAAAGATTAAATTTTTTTTCGAGAATAAGTAAAAAAGACAAATAATAAATTTTTAAAAATATTTTCTTAAAAATATATATATTAATAATATATATATACTAATTTATTGAAAATCAAGTTACCTTACAATAAATTTTTATAAAAAAATTTGTTACTGTATAACTAATTTATTAAATGTCAAAAGCTAAACAATATAATTTTATATAATTTTACAAATATTTTTTTCTAAAATTATTTTTTATAATATTTTAAAATATATATACTAATTTATAAAAAATCAGGCCAAATAATAGATTTTTTAAAAATATATTTATAAATTAATTTTTAAAATATTAGGAACCAAACAATAAATTTTCACAAATTTTGTATAATAATAATAATAAACTAAAACCAGTGGTCATGACCCATCTTTGCCCTCCCCTAGTTCCGTTTTTGCATGAGCCAAATAATTAATTTTCGATAGTACACACGTCTTTAACATATGATTTGTTTACTTTGTCTATATATACATACAGTCAAACAATTATTATATTTTAATGGTTGATGTGGGAAAAAAAAAAGAAAAAAAAACTTGATATTTGAACAAGTGGCATATAGGAATAAAAATTAATGCTTCAAACTTTGGTTTATCTAAGGAAGGTCAAGCCTGGGGCATGAATCAGAATAAATGAAGATTCCTTTCTTAGTTTATTCTAAAATAAATAAATAAATCAATAAATAAATAAATAAATATAAAGATTGATGTGCTACTTGTGAAATAGATAAGATCGTTGTATGTGTCACTGATTCGGTTATATAGATATTCATGTGACTATTTAAAGATAGGTTTTATTTAGGTATAGATAGGCTAGTCTCCAATGATAGGGAAGTGTTCATAACTTCATATAGGCAAATGACCCAAAATTTGGCTGCCCCATTGGGCCCCATAATGTGGTCCCCCCTCTTGATTTATTTATTTATTTATTTTAAAAAAGCAACAGTCACCTTTTTTTGACGTTCACGTGTGAGGAGTAACGTTCAACGCCAACCCGTCTCCTCACCTTGCGCGAATTCAATCTCGGATCCTCTCCAAAATAAAAACCTAACACAAAGAACCGGTAGGTCCTCTAGATTTATTTTTTATTAACAAATAAATATATAAATAAATTCATAAAATTATGTTTTTTTTTTATAAAAACAACAAGCGTTAACCTACACCCACAAACCAACGAGCTGTTATTATTTAATTGTTTCTATAAAATTAAAATCATTTTGTTATTAAATAAAATTCAGTATTTAAATAAAAACAAAGTTTCTAAGGTATTGTAGGAACATAAAGTTGTCAATATTTCCTTCCCACTTTTTAATAATAAAATATAATGGATTTATTAATTTTATACTTAGGTCCAGGGTAGGTTGATTGCCATTACACCCAAATCATTGAGTATGAAAAAATTGAAAAAAGTCAACTGAAAAAATAAAAATAAAAATAAAAAAATAAAAATTATCAACCCCTCATTTTCTTGTGTTATTTCAAAATTTTTAAATTGACTTTTTTATTTTTTATTTTTATTAATAAACGACAAACGCCCTCCACTTAAGGAATTTAAGAATAGTACTAGACTCGAATGTACATTGCATAAATAATATATAAACAGTACTAAAACCGGATGAACAGTGTATAAATAGTACGACAGAAGTATTTGAACCCATGACCTTCTTTTTTACTTTGGTATCATACCATTAGGTTACCATTGGACTATTCAATGGTTGACTTAAATTGACTTTTACTACAAAGTTTATGTACAATAAATAGCTTACATTTATAAGCATCACCTTTGTTAATACTAGAACCAAAAAACTAGTGTTACATGAAGCTAAAATCACCTTCTCATCTAGTTAAATAGCTTACATTTATAAGCATCACCTTTGTTAATACTAGAACCAAAAAACTAGTGTTACATGAAGCTAAAATCACCTTCTCATCTAGTCAATTAAGACCATTATTATCATCATCGAAAAAGTTATCATTGTCATCACTTTCTTGTTCATATATCTGATACTCGTCGTCACTTACATCGGCGCCGTCGATATTATTGCTTGGTTGTTGATCATTGAAGCCATTGCTTAGCGGAAAACCTCGCAAGAGTTCTTGCAGGAAATCCTCGGAGATGCCTTCTCCAACTTGATCTAGTGAAAGTCAAAAAAACATTGTGTTATTTTGATAAAAAGATTAGAACTTCACAAGCACGAAAAAGTTGAGTATCGAAGAATACAAGAATTCGCATCAAGAGAGAAATGATCATCTTCGGCCCCCTGACATGACAAGAAATTCAAGTTAATAGTTCGAACGCATGAACTGTTAATGATTATCAAAAGAAATTTGCATAACGTAATTACGATTGGCAGTGAATCATATCCATCTTCTTCTTCTTCTGCTTCTTCATCATCATCATCCTCGATGTCGCAATTATTAGGCTCTTCTTGATCCTCATTCTCATATCCGAAATCATTAGCTTCGGGAGAAGGAACATCGGCAGAATCACAAGAATCTGGAACCAAACAAGCTTTAATGAATTGAAGTATAAGGTTCAGATATACATTGGTGAAAGAACTAATAATAAAACCTCGATTCGCATCATGTAGCTCCTTTTCAGGCTTGCGAATTCGGCTAAGAGCTTCTTGCTTCTTAATCCTGTCAAAGAGCTCATTTGCCAATCTAAGCAGGTCTGCAGCTTCATTTTTAGGGCATATGGACAGAAACCTTATTTTCACGCGCAAACCCAGCAGTCTATTCATCGGCCCAGAGAACCATCCTGTTCCACGCTGCAAACTAATCGGTCAGGTAAAATAAATAAATAACGGTCACAAGTTATCTTAAATAAAATCAGAAAGATTGCCTCTATTACTTTCCTGTGAACAAGCTAAACAGATAACAGAAGGTGAGATAAGTGAAAATTCCCTGTGATAACTCTTTAGACTCTAATTCTTTAATGACCACTAGTTCAGGATAAAATAGAGAGATAAACATGGCTGCAAACCATTCTAGAATAAAATTATAAAAGCATAAGAAGACTTGATCTTCAGTCAAGCAAATAATTATGAGTGGAACCAAGATACCTTACTTTTGCAAAAGGATGGATTTGGGTAATTAATTGTAAACTTTGCCAAGTCATTTTATCTTCAGTAAACACCATTTTTATGAGATAAGATCTGAGTAAAATAAAGAAGGCCTGATACCTATTATATAATGCAAGTGAGAACTTACAGAACAAGTTGTTTGCAAAGAAGGTTTTCTTATTTGTTCTTGAATGAAATCATCTTCAAGCTCAAAAAGTTGCAAGGAGATGAAATTTTTGCAAGGAAATACTTGAAACTGGTTTTTATCCTTGCATGACTGCTCTGGTCTGCAATGAAATCAAATTTTATAATTAAGATGGGCTCCACAATGAGTTGAGCATAACAATTTTAGCACAAATATGAATTAGCATGCATGTAATACTTTCAAAAAGGGCTAAAAGCATCGCAAATTTACTGAGAAAATGCAGGGTTAAAGACCAAAAATCTGCCTGGCATTTGTTCTGATATCAAGTTTCATGTACAGCATTAAAAGCTTTCATGAGATCAATCAAGAAAGAAAGATTCCAATGCATCCCAAAGAAAATAAAAAGGGCCTGGATAAGATAGATGAAATAACAACATGTAAAGCGAAAATCACACTCACTGGCTGTCAGCATTTGCATTATCTCTTAATGAAGGCGGCATGCGGAAATCAACTCTTTGATATCTGTTTGAAGCCAGACTCAGAAATGTCAAAACATCTTCATCCAAAGAATTATAACACACTCAAGGTAATAATCCCTACATTACATTTGTAATGCTGAGTGTTGACACCATCAGTGTTCATAAGAATCTCTTGCCCAAAGCTTACCAATAATTCATGGAATGGAGTCAGAGGTTTTCAAAAGTAAAATGATGGTAATCTTATAATCATGTCACATTCTCACCAAAATAACAAAAACCTTTGTCCTGATCAGAAAAGCATAATAGCATTTCATATTCTATCACTAATAATTGCTTTTAAAGCAAAGCAGAAAACTTGCATCAGAGTTCTAACTTCATCATATTGATTAAATTCCAACTACAACAAGATGATAAATACAATAAAAAAGGTCTTCACAAACAAAACTCTGTTTACTATTCAAGTTGAAGTTGTTATAATACCCAAAAGCAAAAAAGAGAAGAAAGAAAAAAGAGTTGAGTAGAAGTCTTAAAAGAAAAACCACAAGTGCATTTCTGGCATCTAAAATAAGAGATGAGATAGCAAACATTACAAAAAAGGAAAACACTCACATCCTTGATTCAGGATCTTTACGTGGGTCATAACCCTTTTTCATCCAAAATTTACCAAATGGTCCTGTAGAAAAGTAGTAGCCAGTTCTAAACAGAAGCCTGAACAAATAAAGATAATTTATGAATGAAAATCCTTGCACAAATCAGATACATGACAGATGCACAATAACAGAGATCCTAAAGAACAAACAATTTCAGAAAATAACAGTTTAAATTCAAAACTATTGCATGCATACATAAAGAAAAGGATAAAAGTTATTGAAGCTAAAAGGGGAGGAAAACGAAGACCTCTTCAAATGGTTTTCAGTAACCTGCAGACCATCATCATGCAGACGTTCATAAAGGGACCATCTAGGCCATATAGGTCGCTCATCAAATAATTTAGATACAGCCATCTGCCACTCCCATTCTGCTGTCCCTCTTGCAATGCTTTCTTCCCAATTGAACTTAACAGGAATATTTATGAACATTAAGGACCACACAACAATAAGTATGTTGCATGATAGTTATTTAATAATTTACTGAGAGACACAGTAACTACATGACACAAAGTAGAACCTTCTTGCACTACAAACCAAACAATAAGAGGAATTATGGTAACATTCTAGACATGTATGCTCTGAAAATAGAAGTGTCTCTTGTAAAGGATATTTTCTATGTTGAAGTCAATTGCAAGGCATGGTTCTATATCCATCTGCGAAAAAAAGATACAAAGGCATTCATAAAACTAATAATTTTCAAAAGTAGGATGCCGACATTAAATCATTTGGAAAAAGTTACCTCCCAACGGTGCTCTACAACTCCCCTTTGCATGTTCTTTGAGAATAAATTTGCTGATGGATTAAGCCTGTGATCAAGTACAAACTAGTCAAGAATTTGAGTAAAATCCACCTGGTTATATTGACATGAAATCACAAACCAGATAAAGTCAACCATCCCAAACCATAAGGACTACCCATAATGATCTGAAAATGTGCTTAAATCCTGTCATGAACTTCTATATACACCAACCATTATTTCTCCCGAGAAAAATGTCGATGCATATAAATGCCAATAAAGCCCCATTATTTTAGAAACCATAATCTCTGAGGAAGAAAGCATCAAGCCTCATCCTCTGTGAATTGATTTTGTTGCTAAGACAAGAAAACTTTGTCAGGATTGGATGTCAATCTACTACCATCCGTGCTGGCCACGTCCAATAACAAAATAGAATAAATGTGAAAATTTTGTTATGGCTGAGTATTTTAATCTTCTTTCAATCATGACCATGGTTGTTACATATTCAACACTAATTTTTTATGCATGTACAACATGGTATATTATTCACATCTCCTGTAAAGTAGTACAACAGTGGAAAAGAAGAAAACATACTACAAGATGAGTTAAGTTAAACATTTTGCGCATGAAAGGTTGTTGTTTGTGAGTTTTCCAGCCAGACTGTTGGCATTGGTTAGAATCATGCTTTCAGCTCACAGAACGATTGGTACAAGAGGGTCAATAATTTCATCAACTTTAAAATTGCAAACTGAGAAGAAAGTCACAGAGACTTACACGATCTTCTCTGGGATGTCCTTAACTGAGAAGAGCGGAGGCACCATCATAATAACATCCCCCACATCAGAGTCCAAGACACCACTTTTCTCTGTGTTTCAAGAAAGCAAGAGACTCGATGATTACAGATACAACAACAAACACCACAATGCATCAAAACTCTTAATAATGAAATGAACAACTACTTATAAAAAAAAATGTTGAACAAATTCTCAAATTGATAATGCAAGCATCTCTCATCCAAAACAAAAAATAAACTTGAAGACTAAAAACTCACCAAAATCTAATCTTTCATCAGAATTCAATGGCCTCTTCCTCTTCCGCGCCTCTGCAGCATGTACTGCCACAACATGCTGGTAATCCACCATCCCTGCAAATCCTCTCACCGCTTCCAAGTAAGCAAAAACGAGAATAAACCAAATGCCGAATCATGGACAGGAGACAATAGACGATTTGCAGACCTTCAAAATGATAGGCACGGAGGACGCGCGCAACGACACTGGCGGAGATGCTCTCGGGCCCAGAATTCTTAGGCTTGGAGACCTTGAGGAGGAGGGAAGACGAAAGGCGGCGCTCGCCAAAGGCCGGGTGAGAATTGGGATCCTCCGGCCGGAAGCGAAGCTCGACATTGTTGGAATCCAAGCTTCGAACCTGAAATCAAGGATCGATAACCAAATTACAGCAAAAATCACAGAAATCTCAAAGCTAAAACGAGAAACCTTAGAGAGCTCGGAGATTCCGCCGAGAGTGTGGACGGCGCGGGAGGGAGAGGAGGGATAGCCAGGGTAATGGACGGCGAAGGCCTCGGCCTCCGGCAGCACGCCGGCGACGGCACCGCCGGCAATGATTGAGGAGGAGCTCGGAGGGTTTTCGGAGGCCCGTTCCGGCTCCGAATCCGACCCGATTTCCATGATTCGAAGTGGAAACGAAGCGGGTTTCGGATTTTTTAGGGTCATTTATTGAGAGACTTTGGTGCGGGTCGGATCTTTAGTTTTGTTTTATCGGATCTAATTCAAAGTCCGAATCCAGTTCGCTTGTATTTAGGAGTGTAGATGAGGCGGGCTTCTCGTGAGTTACTCAAAATTGGCTCGGTCTGTGCTCGAATTCAACTCAACTTTTCACGAGCCACATCGAGCTCGAGTTACTCATTTAATTTGGTGAGCCGAGTCCAAACTAAAAATATATTGAGCTACATGTAGGAATTTTATTATAAATATAATGAAAATGTGTTGAATTTAGAGTTTTATTATAAATTATATTAGATTTATATATATTGTTTGAAAATAACAGGATAATCGAGCTTATATGAGCTCAAGCTTCTCAAGCTTTTTTTTTTTTGGGGAAAGAGCTACACATTAGCTATTTATTAGAAGAAAAACCTGATTACAACCCAAGACATAAGGGAAGACACAAAGGAAGAAAATAAAGTCCAAAACAGAAAGACCTAACGCCAACAGGACCACACAAACAAATAAGGGAATTAATAAAACAGGCCAGCATGGTGAATAGCCTTCATAAGCCAACGTGGTCTGTCTCTGCCAAGAAGATATAGTGATAGTCTGGATTTCCGCAGTCCATGACAAGCCAGAATGGAAGCCACCTTGTTCCATTGATGCTGGATTAAATGTAGTTTGAATCTCCGAAGAAGATTGAGTTCACGATTAATCTCATTGAAAGTATCAGCCAGCATCCAAAGGACAGAGTCAGTATAGCCATGAAGAGCACCCCAGATCTCCTTGGAGCTGATGTAAATATCAGAGCAACTTCTATCCAACTGTCTCGAGGTTACAAGAGCAGTGATGAGAGCTTTAGAGTCCAGCGCAGGTTCAATCTTCTCAAGCTTAATTTGAGTATAACTAATGTTGAGCTTTACAAGTAGAGCTCGAGCTATTTAGTGAGCCGAGTTTGAGCATAAAAAACATGGCTTGAACGAGCTCGAGCCTGGTGATACTCAGCTTGGCTCAACTCGTTTATACCCCCTACTAGTATTTATTAGTAGACTTTGTTGCTATTTTTATTTTATGAATCTTTTCCCCTAATCTTTAAGAAAATTACAAGGTTTGAGAAATAGCTTGTAATACAGCGGTAACTCACTATAAATTCGCAAAGGGGTTAGTGTAATCTTTACTTTTGCAGTGCAATATTATATATTAGGGCCACATACTACTCATTAACACTTGTCGTTGATTTTGATATGGGTTTCTTGTGATATAAACAGAGTTTTCTCCTCTACATGATTGCATGGCACGGAGAATTTATTCTCAATGGTGGTTAAACCATCATAATTGATGGATCTTTGTATTTTTAACGGTGTTAATCGTCTTTATTAAAAAAACCTTTTAAAAAATGCTACAAAGGTATATTATATTTAAATTTGTTTAATGCCTTGAACCAGTGCATTGACATGTTACAAATGACAAAAATATGTATTTAAATTATTTATCTTATAACCAATATATTCTAACAGATTTGATTCGAGTGCACCGTCTATGATGCCATCCAACACAATTGTTTGTAAATATACATGAATAACTATATTTCTATGAAATTGCATAAATAAACATTTATGTAAATATTGCCAAACAAACCATTTTAAATAAAATAAAATTTTATTATGCGAGATTCCTTGATTGCATCCATTGACTAAAAAAATATATTATTTCAAATTTAAAATTGAAATAAAAACGTTGAATTGTGGAAATCAACAGAAACAAAAACCTATGTTATCTTTCATTATTCTACTTTAAATAATAAATCATTCTCTTATAAATTTAACTACAAAATATATCAAAGTAAAACATCATTTTTTTTTTACATTACAATCTCATATTTCATATTTATTTTATTTTAAAATATTTATATAAAAATATTAAAATTTATTATTCCTAGTATTTATTGCTTTCCTTATGTTAATTTTTTTTTTATATAAAATGGATAAGTGAAACTAACATTAGTATAGTCCAACGGTAAAATATTAAGCCTTTGTGGGAGGTCAGAAATTTGAATCTCCCACCGGAAACTCATTTGTTATCATGCCAACATTTGTGATAGTGGTTAATTCCAACATTTATTTTATATTTAAAAAAAATAAATTAAATCCATTTTCATAAACATATCCAAACATCAAATACTTTTGTCGCTAAAAAAGGACCAGATAGGTGAACATGAGACCCACCCTGACAAAGGATGGTCCTCCACTCGGACGCCGTCCGGCGACCACCGTGCCGGAGAATCATCCTTGGATATCACACACAAGGAGGGTGGCAACAGTGAGCCCCCGGCAAGGGTGTTAATCAAGACCCATTGGCAATACACCGGAAGAGAAGAGAAGTAATGTGGAGAGACAATGATAGTACAGGGCCAAACATTGCTCATTCAGTGGGTGCACTGAGCAATTGTTTTCAATGCTTTCTTCATTGCTTGTGTGTTTAATTTATGGTTACTGTTCACTCCATCAGTAGGTCCACTGCCAACCATGGCTGTATGTTTCTGCATCACCTTGTTCTGATACTGAAGCCTGAAGTCCGGGCGTGTCATTAATGATCTTGTTTTTATCCCTTGATGTGACAATGAAAGTACACCTATTTTTTTTCGCTACTTAAATTTAGATTTTTTTTCCTTTTTTTTTAATATACCCGTTGTATTAATAAAAAAATATATATTTATATATCTCCATGCTTTCCATCATCTTGTCTATTAATATTGAGTGTGTTTTTTTAGGGATGTTAATTCTATATTAAAGAGATGGGTTCAAACTTTAATTTATACAAAGTAAAAGTATATGTGTGTTGAAAAATTATTCATATTTATTAGCCCAAACTCTTCTCTTTGACTCTCATTTTTTTTTTCTCTTTGCAGACGCTCTATGTCCGTATAGAATGTATTTCCCTATACATATATATGAAAAATTATTACAAAATTAAATTATTTTTATTTTATAGGAAAGAATAAAAATTAATAAAACAATATTTGGTATGTATAATAAAAAATATAATTGAAATGCATTTAAAGTTAATTTCTTCGTTTGGTATGAATTGGTTTCTATATAAAATTATATGCTTTTTCAATTTTGCCCTTTAATTTTGCCCTTTATTACTCTAGTTTATATATATATATATAGAGAGAGAGAGAGAGAGAGTTAAAATCTCATCACCAAACCCTTGTAACATCAAATGAATTCACTAAATCAAACAAAAAGCTAAAATCTAGTCTCAAAAATATAAAAGTTTGACAAAAAAAAATAATAATAATAAGTAAACAAAATATATCAGAAAAAATCTAATGAGGAATCTCTCTTACCCTAGAGTTTTGGAAAGAAAAAAAACGAAAGAATTTTGCTCTAGGATTTTCAAAACAAAAAAAAAATAAAGAAAAAAAATTATTTAAATAAGGGCAATATCAGAATTTCACTCGCCTAATATTTTCACAGCCATTGTGTAATCTTTTTCACACCCTCCCCTCTATAAATCATTTTTCCTAGTAAAAAAAAAAAGTAATTACATAAAAACCGTTATTTTGAATAGTTCATATTATAACCAAACGTGTGAAAGTTTTTCACAAGTTTACTTTCTCTTGTAAAATTATTAATTTTCTACATACCAAACGGCCCCTAATGCAAAAGACCAAAATATCAAACATAAATATTAAACTGAGTTAAGTCTTTATTATTATGTAAATTCTAATTTTATGTGAGTATTTGATGCTAAGTAAAATGTTGACTTTTCTACATAAAAACAATGTTATTCCGACATTCTCTGGAGAAGAAAACAACACTTGCACGAGGATAAGTGATTTTCATTTGTAAAGCCTTTTTCCCAACCCTTCCCATGCTATATTATTGATGTATCTTGTCTCCTTTTTCTCCTTTTGTTTTGCATTTCTGGTGATCCTTCATTCCTTCCCCACCAATGTTTTTTTGCCTAACTTGTTTCAACTTTTAAAATTTTCTCATATCTAAATAAATTATAATTTATTCACTATTTTCATATCCCGAAAATTCTATATATTTTCAATTAACATGCATGTATATATAAATAGTTCATTACGAAAATTTTCCAGAGTATGAGCTATATCTCAATTATAGTATGACCAATCATCATTTCAAATTAATTACTAATTATCATTTTAGTAAATTATTATCTCACCAACTAGTTAATTTCACTTAGAGTTTTTCTCAAAAAAAAATTTCTTTTTTATTCATCGTCTTATAAATACTAACAACTGTTTCCTATTATTTACCACCGGAAGTATCATTTTTCGTCCGGCTTATATGTGTTAAGCATGCTGCCAATGTTCATTCTATACCAAGATCGAACTCTCCACGAGATTCACACTTTGCATATATATACAACCATTCTAATTTATAGAAATATTTTGTTAGCATTATATATTTTTCTATATGAGTGTGGAGTACTTAGAAACAAGTGACAAGAGAAAATTCTTCTGGTGCTAATCATGAGATAAAAGAAAAAATAAATAAATAAAAGATTCAATTTGGTCCAACAATGCACATGCATTGCCTTCTCTTTAGACACACTCACACAGATCTAGCACAAACAACAGCAGAATAATTGACACTCTTTGTCTCTCTCTCTGCACCTCACAATTAATTCTCTCCATTTGGGTCCCATTTAATTAAATATATTATCAATAAAACTGATTTAATTAACTAATCCATATGTTTAATCCTTAATCACACTCTTAATTCCTCCCATTAATGAACGCCAATTCACGTGCGCTCATTTGATTGAGCGTGATATATATAGATCGCATTCATGTCGCCCGCGGGTTCCTCGCATGTCATTTAATGAACGTACCCTTTTTTTTTTCTATGTAAATACATATGATTTATGGACTTTTCTGCGGAAAAAAACACTGCGTTATTTTTTTTCTAAAAAATTGGAAAACATGTATTTTGTCTGTACTGAAATTTGAGCGTTATTTTGTTAATGTATTTTATCAAATTTTTTGAATAAATTCAAAATATAGTTAAAAAAATTATTTTCATTTTTATTTTTGTTTTTTACAAATAAACTAAATATTGCCATTATTGTGCACATATATTGAGAATTGAACGCACAATTTATATTCTCTCACCCAATAATATGTGTTCATATAAACTTGAATCTATAACTGAGAATTTGTTATTATTAGCGCGTCATGAGATTTAAATTTGAGACTTGATTTAATAATGATAAAAATGATACAATGGACTCAGAATTGAGATGTAGATTATTATTAATCATGCGTTAATAAATTTTGGTGTTTATTTATTATATAATATAAGGATTTGAAAATTTGTTGTTTTTTATCTCAGAATTCACTAAATTGAGGTAATCATACGAGCAAAAATAAATCACATCTATATTCTGTGATAATTGTCCTAGACTCGTATTTGTGGGAATGTCTCACACCAACTACTTTTACAGTGAGGCTAATGTGAATCTACTACGAAGCTTTTGGTGCAAAAATAATTATGTATAATGTAATTGGTGAGCGGTAATAAAACGTTAAAATTTAATAATCACCTACCTATCTCTAATAAACTGACCAAAATACCCTCGTGCTCTAATTAAGATTCTATGGCAAACCAGTAAAATTCATAACAAATCAAGGAGGTTTTAGTAAATCCATACCTTTATTTTGTCCTCTTCTGCTCGTCTTCTTCAATGCTCTTCTTCTTTGAAAAAGCTCAACGGCTTTCGAAGAAGCAGAGAAAACGAGACACAGATGGGATTTTGCCGGAATCTCGGCCTCTGCCTCTCCGACCTCCCTCACACGACGGCGCCGGCGCCGTCCCCCATCGCCGGACCGCTGTCAAGCAACGCCGCACTCCGTCCCTCCATCGCGATCATCGTCGGCGTGCTTACAACCACCTTCTCCCTCACCTCGCTCCTCCTCCTCTACGCCAAGCACTGCAAGAACAATCCCCATTCGAGAGGTCTCGATCCAAGCTCATCTTCCACCTACGCCGCCCCTCGCCGGAACTCCGGACTCTCCCCAGCCCTCATCGATGCTCTTCCGGCTTTCCGATTCTCCTCTCTCCGGTGCCCTAGTGCGAAGACCTCCCTCCTCGACTGCGCGGTATGTCTCTCCTCCTTCCTCCCCTCCGATCCCCTCCGTCTTCTCCCCCGCTGCCGCCACGCCTTCCATCTCGACTGCCTCGACACCTGGCTCTCCGCCCACTCCTCCTGCCCTCTCTGCCGCTCACCCGTCTCCCCCGACGATCTCCTCCTCCTCCCTCCCATCCCCCACCCCGAATCCGATAAACCCCCTCGCCGCGTCTCCGGCCGCCACTCCTCCGCCGGCGAGAAATCCACCTCCACTCCAACCCCCATCGAGATCGACCCCCGATCTCGCCGATCCGCCGATTCCGCCGCCGTTTCTCACCGGAAGGACGGCCTTCTCCTCCCCCTTCCCGCCGAGCTCGCCGAGAAGCGGTTCGCTCACCGAATCATCGTCTCCAACGGTGACCCGACTCAGGAGCGATGGAGCGATCTTAGACCGTCCGATCTCTTGTTTCTACGGTCGGAGATGATCATCACGGACAGTGGACGGTTCTCGGCCTCGCGCGGGCGCGTGTCGGCGGATGGCAGGATTGTAAATAGCTTGAGAAGCGTGTCGGAGATCACAGGGGTGAGCCGAGTCATGAGAAGCCGGCGGGAAGAGGAGGAGCGCACGATGCGCCGTTGGCTCGGCTTCGCAGCGCGGCGCACGGCTCGGTGGCTCGGCCGTGGCGGCGCCGGCAGCGACGGTAACGAGCCCAACGGGTAGACGCGGGAGAGTTATGAAAAGACGAGAATGCCCTTTGTGAGTGTACGGCGGGATACCAGATGGGGAATATTTGAACTCTTAACTCGGGGGTCGTGCTGGTCACGTGCTTGCATCGAGATCGGAGACAGAGTTCCGATCGGACGGTGGTGGACGGTGGAGATAAACGGATCGGGTTGGGTTGGTAAATGGTAATTAATGGGTTCGGGTGGTGGAGGTTATTAGTGGGTGGGACCCGATATATTTTATGGATCCGAATTGAAGCGGGTGATGGGGAATTAAATCCGTATTTCCGATTTGGGTGGAATGGGTTTATTGTGTCATTTTGCTACATGACACACTTGTAAGGAAGTCTTTCAATAGCACATGGATTCCTTTACTGGTTGCTATTTTTATCATTATTCTTAAATTCAATTAATGTCTCTCCATACTATAAAAAGTTATATATATATATAATTGTGAAATATTAAATAGTATGGACACGAGACAAGAGATGACTCAGACCGTATTTTGATAATTTATCAATGTAAAATGTTTTTTGAATGCGGCTAATATTTTTCAGACTTTTGAAGTTTTTATTTTTTAACTCTTAATTATGTTGTTATTGTATTTGTCTATTACCTATGTTATGATGGTTTTATTTTAACGGTGTTTTATAAACTTTTATATATATAAAGAAAAATATAATGTTTGATATTTTTAGAAAAATAATAATGCCACTATAACACTACTAAATAAAAATTATAAATATGAATAATGAGTTTAAAATAAATTAACAAAAAAGTTTCTATCAATGTGACAGAAAAAAAGGTTAGTTATATGCTTACACCTTACACATGTCTATGATTTGGACATTACAACTTATGAAATCTTTCATGATATCACTTTATAACATAAACTTTATGACATCACTTGGATAATACAAAATTTCATTATTCTAAAAACATTGAGGAAAACAAAAAACAAATAAACAAATAAATAACTATACCATCACACATTGGATCACTCACCATTATTTCTCAAGTAGTAAACAAAACAAACACAATCTTCTCAAACTTCCATTGATGACAAAACACAAGCTGTTGCAAAACTCTGCAACACTAAAGATACACAACATAGAAGAAAAGAAGATAACAAAAGAAAAGAAAAGAAGCACATGAATCACAGCTTACACTGTAGTAGTACATATCCCTTGTCTATTTGCAGTTATTCCAAAGATTCTCCTTTCCAAACAACAGTTTCATCACCAAAAGAATAACCAATCCTCTGCTCTGTCAATACTGTAGATGTGCATTCCCATTTGTCCAAGTAATAATAACAAACTAGGACTACCTTTTCTTTTAGCCGATTCATCCAATGCTTTTTTACTGTACCTTAATAACATACCATGAGAGAAGAGAAAAAACCAGAGAGAAAAGAATAAAGCATCTTCAGATGTAGTACTACTAAAACAGAGTTACTTTTTAATTTTTCTTTTTTTTCTGAGAACAAGCATCTCTTCTGCAACAACTTAAATCTAATCTACAGCTTCAATTATTATCCACATCCAATGCACTTTTTCAGATGATTCAGAATCAATCACCTTTTTCTGGTTTGGTGCAGATGAATAAAAAATTAGATACTACTAGAGGCTGTGTTGTTTTCTCTGTTTGGGACTCTGTTATTGACTGAGATGATAAGATCTTGTAGCTCTTTATGTTGTTGGATTTGAGAGATGAAGATTTTGATGCAGGATCTCCAGAGAAAAAGAAAGGGTTCATAGTCCATGTGTTTGTAAGGGAATTAAAAAACCTTGAGTTTAAGTTCTTTTTTATGACAGTAATATTTATGGGTGTTCTATTATAGATGGAGCTTGTAGTTCGAATTCTATATCATATCACCGAGTCAAGATATATGAGTTGAATGATCAAATTCTCAATGTATGCATGAGCCTCGGGTTATATATATATGTATATATATTTGTTACAAATTGATTTATAAAATTTTTATTTCACTCTTTCTCAAAAAGTGGATGTCTTTTCATAAGTGATGGAAATGAGTCAAAAAAAAAGTTTGTAGAGATTTTATTCCTATGTAAATAGAGTTTGGTTGGGAGGTGAATTTTTTTTTAAAATATGTCAATAACTCTGTAACAAGAGAGTGGGGATTTATGCATGATGATAAAACTAGCACAAATATCAAATAGTTTTAGGTTTTGGGTTTTTGAGTCAAATAGTTCAATTGTGGGGTCATTTGAGTCATCGCTTGGTTAATAGAAACAATTTTAATTATATTTTAAAATTATAATAAATTAAATAATTTGAAAAAAAATTGTTAATCAATTAATTGTAATTATTAATTAATAAGATAAATATTAATAAATGACATATTTGACCATTAACATACGATGAAAATGTCTTTCAGGAAAAAAAACTTATGTTGCCTAAGTTATAAAAACTTGCTTAGTTCATTGGGTCTGGCTAGTTCAAAGTGGATTGAATACATAAACTATATAAATAGAAATTTTACTGTTTAAATATTGGGTCACTAGGTTGGCTTATAAGATCACCACTTAGGTCTATGTTTAATAACTTCAAGTTTATATTTCTACCAAGTGAAAGGTGGAGGTTAAACTCATTTTTTTAAATAATAATACCTATTAGATTATTTTTATTGTATAATAGAAGTTGAAATTAAGCATTAAACAATAGCCATCACCAATTTAGAATTTTCCGCTAAAATAGAAGATTTGGTCTCTCAGGCTTAAGCAACAAGATCAAGGATAAAATGAAAACTTTATAATCATTTAAAATTTTCATTCTAAAATTTCTCATAAATTTTAATATATGAATAAATACAATAATATGCTTGTAAATAGAATTATTAGATTATTTAATCAGATAAACTTATTATTATTATTAACAATTCAATCATAGTTTAAATTCCTCATTTGCCCAATGGTTCTGTGTTTCCTGCAACACAAGGCCTTCGATTTCTGAAAACACCTACCAAACATTATACGTTTTGCTAGAGAGGCGTTCACCAACATTTATAAAGGGGACAAGTTGTAATTAGTTAAAATGATTGTGGGTATTTTTGTCTAATTAAAATTCAAAGCTTTTACAACACACCACCCCTATTAGGACGGTTGAGAAATGTAGTTAAATAAAGGGTTAATGCTCTCTTATGTTTTATTTTATCTTCTAATTTTGTGTTTAGCCTAGCTAAGTATTTCTTTAAAGGTTTAAAGTAATTTTCTACTGTTTTTGGTCCAACAATTTTTATTAAAATTATTTAACCAGGCTCTGATACCAATTTAAAAGAGGTTCCACTGTTACTAAGATATTATAGTATGTGATTAGTATATGATACTATAATAACTTTGTGGTTAAATCCTCTTCATTATTAAAGGTATTATATAAGTTTATATAAAAACTTCTAATATAAACATAAATATGGGGCACTGTGATCATTATTAATTATAAAATTCTTCCATAACTCTAATAATTTATAAGATATTATTGTAATAACCAATACTATCCTATTTATTAAATGTAAAACATAATAAAGGATATATACTAATATATTTATTGTACTAAAAAGAAAATATATTAAGTGCCATGATATAGTATGGCTCATAGTTAATTAGTATAGGAGCCTAGGATCTGAAAATTTTATATCTATAAGGTACATGTCCTCGAGAAGAAAGTGCAAGTGGATCCCTTTAGAAAATTGAGGAATAGTCGAATTAAGCCGAGTCTATCTTGTAATCTATGGCCTCTTTATTTTTAGGTTATATACCTTTATTTTAAATATATTACTTGTAGAATTTAAATTTATATCTATAGTTACATTTTTTGCAAGAATGAAATTTATAACTACAGTTACACTACTAGCTGAAAATAAATTTATAAATTAGAATATACACTACTTGCTGAAAATAAATTCACAACTAAATTCACACAGGTTATAAAATATGTTATTTTTTAATAATATAAAATATTACAAGGATTATTATAAATTTTGCATAAACTATCTTAATGACAAGAGATCGTTTGATTCATAATAATGTGAAAACATTACTATCTATTACGTGATAGTTTAAAAATATTACCACGTTTGGATTGGTGACGGTGGTAATATTGATAGTAATATGTGATTACCAACCTTGGAAAATTACTAAAGAATTTGATAATTCCATTACTATTAGAATAGGTGGCTATGTTGGATTATCAAGTGATAATCTGAAAATATTTTTGGACAAATATACCTTTTATATAAAAAAAATAATGTTCATACTTTATCTGTTGGATACAAAAAATAAATTTAGATAACTTTATTTTGGGAATATATTCAACTCCAAAATTTTTTTGTATTATAATAATTTTTTTATGTAAAAATTTGGGTAAACTACATGTTTAGTCACTAAACTATTCTTGTTTTCCTAAACTGGTCACTGAATTAAAAAAATTTTCAATTGGATCACTAACATTAGCATTTTCTTCCAATTAAGTCACTCTTCTCAACGCCGTTACAATGATGCTGAGCTGGCACCCACCTCACCTGACACGTGTCAAACTTTTTCTTGGGTTGTTGACGTGGCTTTCACTTCAACATGGGTTTGAGGATGATGAGGAAACGCGCGGCGAGTGGAGATCTATGGGGATTGCACAGGTTTGGACGGTGGGGAGGGGGGGATAGTGTGAGTTTGAGGTTGAAGAGGAAATGGCCGGCGGGGGAATTGTTGTTGAGGTTTGGGATAACGACGTTGTGTGGAAGAAGAAGGGAGATAAAGGATATTGTCTCCGTTCATCCTATAACTGTTATACTCCTCCTTCACTTTGAATTGAACCTCCTTCCACGTCACCTGGACATTTATTTGGTCGAGAAACATCTTCAAGAAGCGACCTACAATTCAAAGTAAAAAGAAAAAAACTTCAGCTCAATCCTTAAGTAACAAAACCAAACAACAAAAAAACCCAAATTCCATCAACAAAAAAAAAAAAAAAACAAAATTATATGAAAAATAACAAATAAACAAATAAAAAATTAAAACACCATTGTTCTTGCTGGGGAGGAGTGGAACCACATCGGCATCACTGAGGAGGCATCTAATCCTACACAATCCTTCATTAAACTGAACATCATGAATCAAACAATCACAAACCAAACAAAGCAGAAGATCAAATAAATTTAGGAACACATTTCAAAGACCTTATCCAATATCGCATGATCAAGGACAACTTTCTGAGCAACGGTTTCTAGTTTGTGGAGGTCCGAATCAAGGGCGACAGTGCGGTAGCGAAGGGTTTGTTCTTCATTCGAGGTCTTAGAGATTAGCGGGGAAGCAGAGTCATGGATCTCCTGTGCGAGCTCGCCAAGGCGCCTGACCTTCATGAGAAGGTGGCGCTCAGCGTTGGTGGCCGCCATGCCCGGCAAGGTCCAATTTCGATTACTCCGAGCTCGTGTAATTTATAATGGCGGTGTGTGGGTGAATGTTCAGCTCAAAGCGAATAAGCTTGGAACGGGTGGATTTGGTGTAATTTATAAGGTAGGGGACAATGGATTGATGAAGTGGAATGCCACGTCAGCAATTCAAGAAAAAGTCCAACAGTGTCAGGTGAAGTGGCGCGCCAGCTTAGTATCAGGGTAACGACATTGAGGTGAGTGACTTAATTGGAAGGAAATGCTAATGTTAGTGACTCAATTGAAATTTTTTTTAGTTCAGTGACCAGATTAAGAAAACGCGAATAGTTAGTTACTAAACATGTAGTTTACCTTAAAAATTTTATTTTATTTTTTCTCAAAATTTTAGATACAAAGATATTTTGGGAAAAATGTGCAAAAATTAATGCTTGATGTAATGTTATCAGAACCGGACCAGATATTGAACCGATCAAGATGCCGGGTCACCGGGTCACCGGTTCAACCACTGGGTCAATTGGGTCAATGTCGGGTTAATTTAAATATTTAAAATAATTTAATTTAATATAATTAATTGGAAAAATATATTATAATTACAAAAAAAAATAAAATTATACAACAAATAAGGTATATAAGTAAAAGTAAAATATATAAATTTTAATTTTCAATAGAGTATATCTTTTAATACAAACAGGTCGGTTCATCTAAAACCGGACGGTTCACCAGTTTAATTGAAAAACCGCTGGTTCACACCGATTTTTATCGATTCAACTACATGTCCGGTCTAACTAGAGAACCAGACCTGTTCTAGCACCGGTTCATTGGTTCAACCGGTCAGAATGCTAGTCCAGTCTTGTTTTGATAAGATTGGTTTGATGTTATAATTTAATTATTTTGATCCCAAATTTTATTTTACTTTAAATTTAAACTTACATAAAATAGTAGATAAAAGATATTTTAGAAAATTTGGAATACTACCCAACAATATCAGTTTCCAATCAAACATGTTATCGTAAATTAACACAACATTTATAGCATTCCCGATCTTATTACTATAGTAATTTTATAATATGGTAATATTACCTCGAACCAAACGAAATCTAAGAAGTATTTTAAATACAATAATTACAGTAAATAAAATTATAATAACTACTTGTAAATCTAACAATTGGATCCATTAAATTAAATTCCTTACTAATTGGGAAGTACCAAGTTACCATGATCACTACTCTTTTTTACCACACTAATCAAATTTCTCCAAGTTTGGTTTTCTATTTACTTACCAAAGATTTTGGTAAATCTTCCATTTAACCCTCTCATACCATATCTTTAATTTAACCCTGGTTTCAAAAATGGGTTAACCCTCAAAAACCTCCTTCTATAAGCAAGAGCTTAGGGTTTCGATCAAAACCCTAGGGTTTCATTCGTTGAGAATGGCGGCGGTGCCGGCCATGTACGCCGGCGAAATCTCTGGCTCAGCCATCGCCCGCCTTCTCGCCTCTTGCAACACTTCGGCACGCGGCCGAGCGGTGCGCCTGTTCGTCTCGTGGATCCCCACTGCCTGCCCGCCCCCATCCGACGCCGAACTCCTCAAGATCTGGAAGGGCCTCTTCTTCGCCCTATGGCATGCGGACAAGCCCCCTGCCCAGCTCTCCCTTGCCTCTCGCCTAGCCTCTCTCATCGAGTCCCTCCCCGTCGACCTCTCCTCCCACTACCTCTCTGCGCTTCTAGTCACTCTCCGCCGTGAGTGGCCGGGCATCGACTTCCTCCGCCTAGATAAGTTCTATGCCCTCGTACGCCGCACTCTCCGCTCCGTCTTCGCTCTTCTCCGTTCCCGATCCTGGGATCTCGACCTCACTGTCAGCCTGGTAAATATTCTCTCCGAAAAGTCTCTTCTTTCCTCTGATAAGCACCAGGCTCAAGGGGTCAACTACCACTTTGCCGAGATCTTCTTGGACGAGCTCAAAGAGTTCCTTCCTCTTCCTTTGCAAGCCCTAGATGAGCTTTTGAAACCGTTCTTTTTGATTCTGGAGAAATCTCCGGATAAGGTTTTTGTTAATAAGGTCAAAAGTAATGTTTTTAATCCGTTGCTTGAGACTGGAGAGCAGTTCCTGGAATTGGCCAAGAAGGGGGAGAGTGTGGAGATGGGATCGAATGTGGAGAAGTTTGGAAAGATTGCATTTTTGTTGGGGTTTTCCACAAAGATCTTTGATTTGGCTTCCAGACCGGAGACTCTGCAGGGGAATAGAAAGGTATTATTTGGGTTGCATGATGGATTTGTGAAGTTAGAAAAGAATTTGGAGGAGTCCAGAGTGACAATATCGGCTGAGAATTTTGATAATTGGAATGAAGGACAGGAGGTTCAACCACGTGGGACTGAGGTGGAAGTGGGAGGTGAGAACAGGCCATTGAAAAAGAGGAAGAAATTGAAGGAAGTATTGGTCTCTGATGGCAATGAGATCACTGAGGTGGCCATGGGAAATGACATTGATGGTGTTGAGTCATTGAAGACGAAGAAGAAGAAGAAGAAGGATAAATCTGGGAAGGTCTTGGATGGTGTTGTGAAGAAAAAGAAAAAGTTGAAGAATAACAGGCTGTCTGAATCAGCTAGGGAGAGTGTTGTTTATGAACCAACTAGTGAGAAAGATGATGCTGCTGCTGGTATGAATGGTAATGGGGATGCAGGGGAGGCCCTTAATTTTGATGACTCTGTGATTTCTAATCTTCAGAAGCAATTTGAGAAGGTTGCTGCGGAAGTTGGATTGGTAAATGGCAATACAAGCTCAGCTGATGCGGTAGAAACTTTGGAAGTTAATACTGTTCCAAAGAAGAGAAAAAGAGGAAAGAATGTTGATATGCAGACTGCTGGTAGTTTGATTGATGCCAGTGGAGGAAACACAGTTGGAAAGAGTGGGGAGAAGAGTGCTAAGAAGGTGAGGTTCTCTATGAAGAGCAATTTGGTTTGGAAGCCACACAGCCCTTTGCCACCTCAGAGCTTGAGACTGCCACCCTCTGCTACTCCTAGAGGAAGTGCAATGAAGAAAGGTGTGCCTCCTGGACCCATTAGAGAATTCTCTTCTGCTGCCAAAAAAGTTAAGGTGAAGAAAGCTCGGAAGGGTGCAAAAAGTGTCTCTCCAGCAATTAAGCGGCTTTGGAAGTTGCAAAACCTTTCCGTCTAAGTTAGTTGAAGTATGTTCTTATTTTACCACACTTTAGGTATTGATACTTTCAGGTGTTATTGTTTTCAGATATTGTTGATTGAGATTTAAATTTTGTTTAACAAGTTGCATCTTCTTATAATCCGTAAAATTATGCTAATGATGAATGTTAGTTCTAGAAAGCTTCACCTGCTTATGTATCGGAGTATGTTTCATTTGTTTGAATATTGTTTGCTTGAAATGCTTCGTTTTTTTACTAACATGAATGATGGAGAAAGTAAATGTGTTCTCTTTAGTGTTTTTTTTAATTTTTATATTGTAGTTTCTATCCTCTCCAATGTGAATGATGAGTATTGTCTTTCTTTTCTTTTCTTTTCCATTTTAGTCTTGATACGGTGGTTCTTTCTTCATTATAACAATGTTGTTTTTTCCTGTGGGCTTTAAGAACAAGTTATGTATGCATGAGTTTGCCTTTATGTATTTGCTAAAAGTCATACTGTTGATGATATAGCTATGGTCGAATAATAGTAAATTTAGTTTACTGTTTTGAGTTGATCTAGAAATTAAGTCTCCCAATGCTGTGGTACCTGAATATTGTTTGTCTGGCACTCTTCACATTATTTGTAATGTTATTTTCCTTTTTGTGTTCTTTTAGATTTGTAGACATATTCATGTTGACAATAAAATCAATTTAAGTAATTCTTTTGAATTTCAAGTTCTAAAAGTTTCCTCAAGTTTTCATCATTTGCTCCATGCTTCCAACCATCAGAACTCCCTTGTTGTACATTGATGCCAAACTATGTGGAACATCACACCCTTATTTTCAGTTCATGTCACCCAAAATTTGGCAACTTAGGCTTGTTTGAACAGAGAGCAATCTAAATTTCGTTGATCATGGATACCTGTTTCTGCGCATGGTGAAAGAAATTTATCAAGGCTTATCTTTGAGGAAAGTTAGCATTGGCATAGAGTGATAGGCCAGTCAAACAAATTGGTACTCATAAGTAATATGCTTCAGATGATTAGCATGTTCAAATTTGCCACTCAAATTGGTCATCACTTGATTATTTATTAGATCTGAGTAGTTTTATTATATTTGTTTCCTGTTTTCAGTCTATAGCAGTCATGTAAACGAATATTTGTTTAAACGGAACTTCCATCTTGGAAGTCCAAGCTTCATGTGCAGATTGTGAGATACATAATATTATAAATCATCATAATGTAAAATTTGTGTTCTTACAAAATTATCATTAACTTGAAAGTGATTTCATGAGCACAAGACCATTTAGCGTCAGAAAAAAAAAAAAAAGGGTTCATTTTACTGAATTGAATGATATGTTTTTGTTTACAGAACCAAGTTCAAAGCCGGGATTTTTACTTGTCAAGATTGTTAGAGAAATTGAGCTGTGTTGGCCACCTGTATTCGAAGAATGAAGAGAACCTGTCCATACACGTAAAAAAGGCAATTGACAGATATTTATTCTGGTCAATAAATTACGCCAATAAGTAAGTTCAGTCACAAGCAGAGGAACACCAATTTCAAGCAGCAACACATTAAAATGTTCTTACTACTCCAACATGGCACCCTGAGTTTCTGTTTATTAGTCAATGTGGGTCTCTCATACAAACAATACAAGAAGGAAATTTTAATCTTAGGGGCTTTGTCTTACTATTAAAGTTATGAAGCTGTATCAGAGGTCCTGTTTGTGGGGATGCATGTTTTTTTTCTTTATTTAATCCTATTTGAGGACAATTTTGAAAATTTTTCTCCATGTCAAAACTTGTTCTTGATTATTAACAGATTATTGATGTCATGTACTTATTATATTGTGTTAATTGCTCTTTCATCAAGTCATTGTTGTCATGCACTTCTGTCATGTCAATTGTTAATAATTATTTCAACATTAAGGATAAGGCGCATACTAAAGCAAAAGGGTTTAAGACTTAAGTAACTCCATACAAGTGTCACCGCCCCATAAACAAATGGTGGAACAAAGTTAGTGAATGGTAACAATACCCCATTGTCTTGAAAATCATCATTTCCTCCTTTTTGAATTTTATAGATTAGTTAGTAGTCTCTTGAAGACAATGTACTGAGGTCTAGAATTCATGTCCATGGTATATAGACACCAGAAGCATCTTCCTTTGCAGCAACACAAAAGGCTCACAATGGCTGCTTCTTGTATTCTTTGTGCAATGGCTTTCATTACTGCAGTATATGCTGCTAACTTCTATCAAGATATTGACATAACTTGGGGCAATGACCATGCCAGAATTCTCAACAATGGACAGCTCTTGACTCTATCTCTTGACAAGTCCTCCGGCTCCGGATTCCAGTCGAAGAACGAGTATTTATTCGGGAAGTTTGATATGCAGATAAAGCTCATCCCCGGGGACTCTGCTGGCACCGTCACCGCCTTTTATGTGAGAATTCAATATTATAAGAACCTCTGTTTTAATGATACTTTGTACTGATGTTTGGTTTGTAATCATTCTATGTAGTTATCATCCCAGGGATCAACACATGATGAGATTGATTTTGAGTTCCTTGGTAATCTTAGTGGAGACCCTTACATTGTTCATACAAATGTGTTTACTCAGGGGAAAGGGAACAGAGAGCAGCAATTCTATCTCTGGTTTGATCCTACAAAGGATTTCCACACTTACTCCTTTCTTTGGAATCCTAGAATTGTTATGTATGTATATATTGTGTCAATTTGTCTCTTAAAAATTGTATTTTCTGTCAAGTGTTTTACTGTTCCATTGGTGTGTCTGTTGTTCTGTGCAATTGCAGATTCTATGTGGATGGCAGGCCTATAAGAGTGTTCAAAAACAACGAATCAATTGGCATCGCATTCCCGAAGAACCAGCCGATGAGAATCTACTCAAGCTTATGGAATGCCGATGATTGGGCAACAAGAGGCGGGCGTGTTAAAACAGATTGGAGCAAGGCGCCGTTTACTGCTACTTTCCGAGAGTTCAATGCCAACGCTTGTGTATCAATCTCCGGTGTATCATCTTGTCGTTCATTGTCGAACAACTCATGGATGTCACAGGAACTAGATTCGACGAGTCTCGAGTTGCTGAGAATGATACAGAAAAACTACATAGTGTACAATTATTGTTCAGATTTGAAGAGGTTCCCTCAGGGATTGCCTCCTGAATGCTCAACAAACACTTAGAACAATTATATCATGTATTATTCAATAAACTTATTGATCATTAATAACAAAATCAATTCACATACACAGAGATACATTAATAAAAAAAAGAATAACAAATAGTATGATCATATACACACATATAATGAAGAAATCAAGGCAGAGAACACTCAGTGGGGAGGCCTTGAGGAAACCTCTTCAAATCAGTGCAGTAATTGTAGATCATGTAGTTCTTTTGCACCCATTTCAATCTCTTCTGGCTTGAAGAATCCAACTGTTGATTAAACCATGGCATGCTTGAAGACTTGGAATTAGAACAACTAGATTTCCCAGAGGACCAAACACAAGCATCTGCATTGAAGTTTCTATAGGATGCAACAAATGGAGCTTTAGTCCAATCTGTCTTGATAAGTCCTCCTCTGGTTGCCCAATCATCAGCATTCCATAAGCTTGAGTAGATCCTCATCGGCTGGTTTTTCGGAAAAGCCACACCATTTGCCTCATGGTTCACGAAATCTCTGATCGGAATTCCGTCCACCATGAAACTGAAAAAGCCGGTAAAGTGTTAAGTGAGTTCAATTCAATCCAAAAGCTTAAGCTGATAGGATGAGAGACTCGCAAACTTACATTACATGCCGGGGATTCCAAACAACAGAGTAAGTGTGGAAGTCTTTGGTAGGATCAAACCAGAGATGGAATTGCTGCTCTCTATTGCCTTTCCCTTGAGTGAACACATTGGTATGCAATGTGTATGGTTGTCCACTCAAGTTTCCTAGAAACTCAAAGTCTATCTCATCATGAGTTGCACCTTGTGAAGATAACTGTAAAAATAATAAATCATAAGAGAAAACCATATATAATCAATTTTTCTTAAAAACTGATAGAGTTCATCTAAGAATTACATAGTAAGCAGTGACGGTGCCGGCAGAGTTTCCGGGGATGAGTTTGAGTTGCATATCGATCTTGCCGAAAAGATACTCGTTTTTGGACTGAAAGCCAGAGCCGGAAGACTTGTCAAGAGAAAGAGTGAGTTGTTCACCATTGTTGAGGAATTTAGCTCTGCCATCACCCCAAGTGATGTCAAAATCCTTATAAAAATTGGAAGCATTGGCAAAGGTGGCTACAAAAGCAAATGCAAGTATAACACTAAGAAAAGAAGACAATGTCATTGTTGTTGTTTGTCAAGCTTGCAACTTTGTGCTTGATGAAATGGTGTAAGAAGATGGTGAGTGGTTTTATAGGTAGAAATGGAGAGAAAGTAAGAGGATGGTTCATTGGTTCTTGATTATAAGTTGTAGCTGAGTTGGCAACAGATGTGAAGAGAAAAGCAAGATGATGTTAAATGTGTGTGGTTGAAGGAAAGAGAGTTTTCCATGGAAGGTTCCTTTCAATGGAGGAAGCTGTTAACAGCTATGGTTTGTTTGTATGGATTTGACACACCGTCCATAATATGACTGCACCAAGTTGGTCAAAAGGCTGAAAAGGAGTTGCATTTTAATGGTCCACACGGTCAAATATAATGTTCTATAACAACTTCATCCAAGTGTTATCAAAATCTCAATATATTAATGAGTTGGAGTGGAGAACTAGAAGTCTTGTTTATGATATCAAAAAGGATAACTATTGACTTCAAATTTGTGTGGATTAGGTAGACCTAAAGCTACAATTAGAGTATTAAGCTCAGTCTTGTTTTATTTATCAGGCTCTGAGAGCTCAAGCTCTCTGCTCGGCTAACTACAGTATCACAACCACAATATACATATTCATTAATTTAACTATAGCAATGCAAATTAAGTAAGATAACTACAATAACACACCTATAACCATAGTTATTAAACTCGGACAAACCCAGCGATCAGAACTGTTGATTCGGTGATCCGGTGCTTAAACCAGTTTAAGTCTCTAATTAAACCATTTATGCAATCAACCTGTTTTGACCCACTTTGAACCGATCAAACCTAATGAACCGGGAGGGTTTCTATAACCCAGCCGGATCAATATTTTTTTTAATGACCTTTTCATCCTTTGATTTTTTTTATTTTTTCTAATATATTGAAAGGTATATATATAATTTTGTCAAGTTTGAGTTTTTTTTTCTTTTTCTATTACTTCTAAGGTCTTGACAATTTTTTTTATTTTTTCCATCAAAATATTTATTTGATCACTAATAATTCATGAATAATAATAATTATTAAGGAATGAATTTTTTTTCTATTACTTCTAAACTTGCCTCCTTTATTTAAGGAATGAATTTTTTTTTAAACTGAAATCCAAGTAGCTCGAGAGCAATTTGGACCTTGGATTCTTGGGAATGAAAGTGAAATCTATTGGCACTATTATTGTTAGTTTGAATTCAAAGATGCATCATTTTTTTTTTTTTTTTAAAGTAGGGTCACTTGTTCATTTAATAAATGAAGTTGGTCATCTTCATGAGAAATAAAGAAAATTATTGGTTGATGTTTGGTTTGAATTAAGTTCAAGCAGAGGTCTTCATACGCTGTTCATAAACAATGCATTTGTTGAAGCCTTTATTGGTTGTTTTGAAAAAGCAAGCCAACATGCTTCTTTGTGAAGATGCAATTCATGCATCATTTGAATAATTCCATATGTATATATATTGGCTTTAATAAAAGCCCCAAGGGATATTAATAAATCATGGTCAAATGATAATAATTAAATTAGGTGTCACCTTTTATTTTCCAATTTGTTAAAGACAGTACCCAAAAGCTCTAGATTTATTGCTATGATACCAAAAATCCAAGATAAATAAATATTTCATCTTTTAATTTTTATGCATGACTTGTACAATAGCTATTTAGTTGAACTATTTTTTTCCTTAAGATTGAGACATCGAACGACTTCCTAACTATGCGTACGGAGAATTATTGGGACAATAAATTTTATTTATATAGTTAGAGTTTTTTCTTTGATTTGCAATTGTTAGTAATTGTTAGTAAATCGATAAAAAAATATTATATATATATATATATTAGCATTTGTTCATTTTTATTTCTATTATTTTAGAAGAGGCAAAAAATTATAAAAGTTAAAATTTATACTTTTATAAAATTTTAAATTAATTATAAATAAATATAAATATATTTTCTAGGAGTATAAAACCAAATATATTTTTGATATGGGGCAAACCTCTCTCTTACCTTCATGCATGCATTGAAATGCATTTCAATGCATTTCAATGAACTAAAGTAATGAATCCACTTTTATTGCATCTTAATTATTATTATTTCTTAAAATACAATCATACAACTTTAACAAACACACACAAGTGTATATATATATAATTTTTAAATTAATTATCAAAATAAATAAATAAAAATACTCTATGATTTTTGACCTGTCTCTCTTACTTTCATGTACGCACTTGAATGCCTTTCAATGAACTTAAGAAGTAAATCCACTTTTATTGCATCTTAATCAAATTTAAAAAACAAGTATACAATTTGAACAAAAGCACAAAGATTAAGGTATTATTTGAACTCTATTAACGTTTTTTAGTTGGGTGGAGTGTGAAATATTGCGTAGTTGTTACACACACACACACACACACACACACACACACATATATATATATATATATATATATATATATATATATATATCAATTCTGAATTAATTAAAAATATATAAATATGATTTTTAATCTTTCATGCAAGCATTACAAGGAACTAAAGTAATGAATCCACTTTTATTGCATCTTAATCAAATTAAAGAATACAGGTATACAACTTCAACAAAAACTTAACACACATTAATTAATACTTTATATCATACATGAACATATGTATAAAAAAATTAAGGAAGTGAACACTCGGGAGGTAAACCCTGAGGGAAACGCTTAACATCAGTACAATAGTTATAGATCATGTATTTCTCTTGCACCGACTTCATTGTTGCTTGGTTTGCTGTATCGAGTTCTTGATTGAACCACGGTTGAGAATTACTCGAACCGCAACTCGATGAACCCGAAGACCAAACACAAGCATTTTCATTAAAGTTTTGATAAGATGCTGTGAATGGAGCTTGAGACCAATCTGTCTTCACAAGCCCACCTCTTGTAGCCCAATCTTCAGCGTCCCAAAGACTTGAGTACATTCTCATTGGTTGATTTTTAGGGAATGCAATGCCTTGGCTCTCATGGTTCTTGAAGTCTCTGATTGGCTTATCATCAACTAAAAATCTATATATATATATATATATAATAATAATAATAATAATAATAAATAAATCAAATTAGCTCTGATACTATGTTAAATATAATAAAATAAATTTAAATACTTACATAATATGTTGTGGATTCCAAACAACCGAGTATTTATGAAAGTTCACTGTAGGATTAAACCACAAGCGGAATTGTTGCTCTCTATTTCCTTTGCCTTGAGTAAAAACATTCGTGTGGAGTGTATAAGGATCTCCGCTTAAATTGCCAAGGAATTCGAAGTCGATCTCATCATGTGTTGAACCTTGTGATGATAACTATAAAAGAATACAATATGAAAAACATCGCTATTGCTAAATTAACTGATGTGGGACTATTAGTTATAATTACAACTTACATAATAAGCGGTGACAGTTCCGGCAGAGTTTCCGGGCACGAGTTTTATATCCATATCGATCTTAGCGTATAAATACTCGTTCTTCGATTGAAAACCAGAGCCGGAAGTTTTGTCGAGTGAGAGAGTGAGGAGATCTCCATTGTTGAGGATTTGGCCACGGCCATTTCCCCAAGTTATTTCAGTGGTTTGGTAGAAGTTTGTAGCTAATGAAATTTTGATACAGAGAAATAAAGTTAGAAGACAAGGGAGCAAAGAAGAAGAAGCCATTAGAGAAGAAAGATTTGAGGACATGAGAACAAGTGAAGGTATGCATGGCTTTTATAGGAGGGTTGGAAAGTTCTAAGTAGGTTGGAAGGAGAGATTTGCTGGCTAAGCACTGGCATGATAAATAAACAATTAAATGGTATTGCATGTATTAGTAGTAATTGATTTGCACACGGTTTTAAAAGGAAAGAGAGAAGGAAAAGAAAGTGAAATAATGATGCATTATATTGTTCTTTTGGGAGTTTGGAATACAGCTGGTTGTGTTTGTTGGCTTTATGGGTTTTAGTCAATGTTTGTATTTTAATTTTATGAGGAGAAAGAGTAGTACAAGATTTGAGTTTTGGTTATTTGATTACTTTCCCATTGTTTATCTCCTTTTCCTCTGTTTTATCTTTGATGTTTTAGTGTGTGGTTAGATTGAGAGAAAATAATTAGGAAATAGGATTATAATGACTTAAGATTTTTATTTTGAGATGTGATTTGTAGGACTTTAATTTAAATATTTATTTTAATTTCCATGAATATAATTTTTTGCTAATTAATTACTATATAATTATTTGTTGTAGGCATAAGAAAAACTCATATTCTAATATGGGTTTATTAAGACTTTTGAATGTCATATTTAATATTTGTAATTCAAGTAAAATATGTATACATTTTTCATTAATTAAAAAAACTTTGCATGAAATCAGAATTCCATGATAAATAATAAATAAATAAATAAATCATGACTTATATATGGCATGAAGGTTCAATGAAGATTAGATTATTATTTTTTTTTAAGTTGTGTTGTTCTTATTAAAATAAATAAATATATAAATAAGACTGCACTAAAACGCTTAATAAATGATATATGAGAGATTATAATATATAATTTTTTTAAGAAAATAAACTAATCATTGATTTATTGAAAAGACAAAACTACAAAACAAATTGAAAAGACAAAACTACAAAACAAATGAGAATAATAGACCGAATAAAAAAGGAGACCACAATAATAAAAACAACAAATAAACATAATACTACGGAGTTAATTACTACAATGAAATACTACTTCAAAGAAAACGGAAAAACTAAAAGTAACGAGGAAATATGAAGAAGTAGAACAGTCAGCATTGTTCACTATGCGGCAACAAAGATGGACTTCTCAACTTAAAAAATTGCTTACTGGTCAGATTGCCTGACTTAGAAGATTAGCTTCCATGTTGGTGCTCAGAAAATCTATGGAGCATTAATAAACAATTGATCCAGAGTGATCCAAAGGCTAACTTTATATCTAATACTAATTAAAGCTTAACAACTGTGTTTTGGAAATACCAACATATTTTATACACTTCAGATATACTCTAGTGACCTCATTTAATACTCATTGAAACACTTTGGGTCAAAATTAATTACATTTATGAAAAAAAATTATATTAATAAATAGCAAATCAATCCTAAACCTAACTAAACCGTGAAATTAGATTTATAAAGACATAGCTTATGTTGAAACCTATAAATATATTGTGTATTTTGAGTATGTTAGTAGATTGAAAATCTATGAATATTTTAGCCGTGTTGAATGATAATGGAAAAAAAAAAAAAAAAAAAATTCCTATTTTCCACCCCCACCGGTTTCCTCTTTTCTTCATTGACTCTCTTTTTTATTTTTTATCATTTATGAATATCCAGAGGCGTCCACAAATATTTATTATATATATATATATATATATTATTAGTTTGTTAGATTATAATTAATTGAGCCACCAGCTATCTCTTTTATTGTGAAATTATATTCTAGCAGCCATCATAAACTTCCTCTCAGGTGAAAATTAATCTTAGGAAAATGTTTAATATGTCTAATTCCAAGCTATTCACTATTTAATTAAACTAATGGTATACTATAATGGAAATTTATACACTAACAATTTTTTTTTTAATAATGTTAATAAACCACCAATTTATTAAAAAAAATTTTAGATAATAGGACTGACTCAACCAGAAATACAATCATACAAAATTAAAAAAACTGAAGACCTCACAAAGGATAAGGAGAGCAAAAAAAATGAAAATAAGACAACATGGGGAGGGAGGTGGCTAGGCCAGCGAAGACTTCTTATTAGAAACACAGGCCTATCTAGTCTGTGGGATAGAGAATTACTCCTGATTTGAGATGCGCTTTAGATTGCTTGAGTGATTTGCAAATCTTCCTACTAACAATTTGTTATCAACAAGTTTAAAGAAATTAGCAGGTTAAACAAATTATGCATATTCATAATTATGATAAAAAATAATATTAAATAGATTCTCCGAGTCCAAGAATAGATCAACATGTTTATTATTAAAATAGTGAGAGTTCTAACATGAATCATTCCATTGACCCTTTTGATACCTTTGTTATTAATATGCACGTGGGCCATGTTTGGCTCAGGGGAACATTGTTAAACCGAGTTTATCTAAATTTGGTCTAATAAATATTAATTAAAAATACAATGAGTTTAGTTGGATTTCTATCTTGTTTAATAATTAATATTAACAAATAAAATTACTAGCTATTTGGTTCCCAATTTAGTATTTTATCACAATAATATTATATACTTAGAAATAGTGATAATAATTTACAATGGTCCAGTTAAGTTAGGAACTCATGTTATCGATAATAATAAAGTTGGTTATAGTAATTAATAGAAAATAGTGATAAAATTTCTGAAATAACTCTAAAAGTAAAATTTTCAGCAAACTTAAAATATATATAATTACAAAAATAAACTAAAATTAAAATATTTTAACCGTAACATAGTACATAATTATTAAAATATGAATACAATAAGTAAGAAAATGTAAATGTAATATTATTAAAAATCAAGGGGCAATTAAGTTAGATTGTTAAATTTGATCATTAAAATCCCATCTTAAAACAATGAAATTATTTAAAAATTTTAGCCCGGATTACCATCACTTGACAATATTTAAAAATTAATTAATGGTTATATAATTTTATCCTCTCAAGTTCTACCTCCCAAAAGGTTTGGAATAACAATGAACATGCACATGAGTTGTCATGCATGCATACATGCATGCATGCTTCTCAACACAAAGATTTACTCCATAATAGTAATATAAGAATCCAACCAAACTTAGAAAAATCATTGGCATATCATGGCTCTATTATTAAATAACAACATGAAAACAAATTCAATGAGAAGTTGTGCAACAGTCTGAGGAAATAAATGCTTACCTTCTCTTTCTCTCTCTCATGGACTCATGAATGAAGGAACCCTATCTAGCTAACCCTAACCCTAACCCTAACCCTTGTCTTCTGTCCCCTATATAGGCTAGGACCTAATTAAACATCACCCAAAAAACCCTAAACTGAAAACCTACTCATGTTGTTCTAGTAGACATTTAATGTTCTGTCTGAAGCTGTGGTCTTCTTCATACTAAGATTTAGTTAGATACATATATTTGAACCACAGGACTTGTTTGTCCCCTAGAGACAAATAATGGCATAAGAATGGAATGTTAATATACCCTAAACCTATATACATGCATTTCTCTCTCTCTCTTTCTCTTTCTCTTTCTTTCTTTCTTGGGCCCATGGAATGAAGGCAAATAAATGCAGTTTGGTGGAATCACTGAGCTTCAGATGTAGATGTCTCATAAGACACTGTAAATCTTAGTAACTGTAGTAGTTATTGCTCTTCTTTTTTGTTTTCTTATTTGTTTGACTTGAACTCTATTAACTTCATTGTCTTCTTCTCTTCTATATCTCCTTTGTCTTGTGTCATTTGGTGTTTTTTTGAGTGTTTTTGTTCCATGAAGTGGAAGGCTATTGTTCTTATTCTTATTCTTCTCATTGTTTCAAATGTCTTTGCAAGAGAGTTTATCACTTCAAAGAATTCTAAGCCTGAGTTTGAAGGTGTTGTTTCTGAGGCAATGAAACTTGATGATCGTTTCGCTTCATCGACGATGAATTCAAGCTTATCCAATGATCGTGTTGTGCCTACCGGTCCCAATCCTTTGCATAACTAATGCACAAGAAAAGAAGAAGAAGAAGACTAATGCACAAGAAGAAGAAGAAGAAGAAGAAGAAGAAGACTAATGCACAAGAAGAAGAAGAAGAGAAGAAGAAGAGAAGAAGAAGTTTCATTTGGTCTTGTACTTCTTTTTGTTTTGCTTCTTGTGTTAATGATTAATGGTGTTAATTAATTATTGTATTTCTTGAATGTGAATGAATGAAGAAGAGACATAGTTGGTGAAATCAAGTGATAATTGTGTAGCTCTTAATTAAATTTAAAACCTTATTATATATATGAATATATTTAAGAAAAAAAAGGTGAGCAAAGGGTTGATGGGGATTTTTATAATAAATTGTGGTTTTGTTATTTTTATAAAAGAAATAAAAAAAAGGTTGATGGAGAGAATTAAGACAGGAAATGAGAAAAAAGATATATAAAAAAAGGAACAAAAAAGGTGGCAGCATTGAATTGAATGTTTTCTGTTTCTTTTTCTGGCAGCATCTCTGCTACTTTCTCCTCCGTCCATTCAATAATATCCCCTTTTTCTCTTCCATTATATATATTATTATAATATAATATCATTATCATATTATATATATATATATATATATATATATATATATATATATATATATATATATATATATATATATAAATAAAATATAAAATATAAAATAGAGTTAAAGCTGGTGCCTGATAAGGAAAGCTCAAGAGGAAGGAGAGAGAGAGAGAGAGAGAGAGAGAGAGAGAGAGAGAGAGAGGTATAATTATAAATGATTCATGTATGATTGTGAGTAGTGATGGATTTGATGATTAATTTCTTTTGTTTCATAACTGAAAATTAATGTATAATGTCACATGGATTTAACATTTTTTATTCTTATTTTTAACTATAATACCTGGATTCTGTTATCGGGTCGGGTTCAAACCGGTTAGATTTCGATCCAATATAATTATATTTAAATTAAAATTAAAGGGTGTTTAATTGATAAAATTAAAATTTTTTAAATATTAAAAGAAATCTAGAGACAAAATGAAGAAGAGTTTGTTAAAGTTAACTTTCATTTAAATTTTTTCCTTTTTTGTCCAATATTGATAGCCTAGTAAGCTAAATAACAATTAGTGTTTGAGAGTGTGATACATAACACACAGGACAAAAGCAAAGCAACTTGTGGTGCTAAAACAATGCCATGATATATTTCCATCAAAATCACTCTTTCCTTTCTCTCAAACCAATGCATCAAAAGTAACTCTCTTTTAATTCACACAAATACACATTAAATACTCTTCCAACTTCATTTTCATTTCCAAAATTGGTAGTTGTGAAATGACAGACACCCTACCTTGAAAACAGAGTATATAAACAATACAACATGAATATATATATATATATATAGTTTTGAATTACATGAACCTGAATATACTGTTTATGTTTCATGAATTTCAGGTTGACTATGAGTATTTGCAGAAACATCTTGCAATACTGAAATGGATAGTGAAGGTGAAGAAGAAAGATCTTCAGATACAACAGCATTATTGTTTGTCGGCGGCGATCGATGATTTAGAAAAGCCGGTGTTTCGGGAATATTTGTTGGTTTATTCTTGCTAACCAACATGCCAACTACTTCAGACATTGCAGGCCTTAAATTTGGTTCAGATTGGAGACATAACAATGCAATGTAACACACATTGAGAACTTCAGTTTCAGTAAAATTCTCCTCTGTTTTTAGTTTCTCATCCACTAAATCAATCAATTTTGATTTCTTGTGAAGTCTCCATGCCTGAAATTCAGCAACAAATAAAAACAAAATGATCAATTAATCTTTAATTTAAGATTGGAATTTAGAAATCAAAAATTCAGAATTACATATTCTGGCAAATACTGTTGTTCTGATGACAATTCATGGTCTGTGTTTTTTCTGCAACTTATGATCTCCAGAACAAGAACTCCATAACTGTAAATATCTGCTTTTTCTGATAATTCTCCTCTAATTGCATATTCAGGAGCAGTATAACCTCTGAGAGAATTTAATTTAATTCAATTTAATCTATCAATTAATTAACATTAGAATAATCACTGAATCACTAATTTGAAACTCATAACTTACAGTGTTCCTGCAACTTTTGTGCTGAGATAAGCCTGATCTTCAGGGAAGAATTTTGCGAGACCGAAATCACCAATTTTCGGCTGAAACTTACCATCAAGTAGAATATTGCTGGCTTTGATATCTCGATGAATAATTCTCGAATGTGAATCCTCATGCAAATACTGTAAACCTCGAGCAACACCGAGAATTATCTGAAACCTAGTGTTCCAACTTAATGTTACTGTTTCATTGCCTCCTGTTCCAACAATGGATGTGTATATGTACATACATCATAAGTAGTAATTAATTAAGTAAAAAAAAAATACTAATTGGTTATGGTTGTGAGTTTCTAACCATAAATTAAGGTGTCTAAGCTTTTGTTTTCCATGTATTCATAAACAAGAAGTCTCTGTGATCCTTCCGAGCAACAACCGATTAATCGAACAAGATTTTTATGCTGAATGTTTGTTATCATCTTCACTTCAGCAAGAAACTCAGATTCACCTTGCTTTGATTTTCCAACAGATAATTGTTTCACAGCAATCACTCTCCCATCAACCAAAACTCCCTGTTAAAAATTAATTAAACCATTAATGAATTCAATAACAAACTTAAATTCATATGAACATGTTTTGATAATATAGAAAAACCTGATAAACAGGACCAAAACCTCCACTTCCAAGCTTGTTCTTTTGATTAAAATCTTTTGTTGCTTTCTTTAGAGTTTGGAAATCAAACTGGCTAATTGCATGGAGATTACTACTTAAATGATTTATAACTGCAATTCACAAACAAATACATGAGAAAAAAAAAAAAATCAATCAATCAATCAATCAATCAAAGAGATTAAGTTTACCTTGTGTGATATCCTTATAATGCATAATCTTGAACAAAGTCTCAGTCTTGATGAACCTCAAGAGAAGAATAAGTAGAATGACAACAATGAAAAAACATAGTGCAACACCAAGGAAAAATAATGAAATTAAAACTGATGACTTTGATGAATGCATTGCTGCAACACTGAGAACTCTGCAGAAATAATTGAATAAGTAATCAAATTCATTGTTTCTTGAATTAGAGCTGATATTTTAAATAAAAAAAATTGGATTTTCATCAAATTTGTTGTGTGATATGGTTCATAAGAATGCACCAAATATGACAACTACAAATAAAGGACAACTAAGAACCAACTTGACTTTAATTTCTTGTTTATGATTACTGTTTAAAAGGATTTTTTTTGTTTAATATAATTTGATTTGCAAGCTAAACAATGATTGTGACTTTAAAAACTATTTTATGAAACATATTTGTCTTATCAATTTGAATTTGTTGTAAAGATTAAAATCATTCTTGCTGACTCCATCAACACTGAAAATAATCGACAAAGATGTATTACTTTGGAGATTTTACTAAAAGTGCAAGATTTGTATTGATGGGAAGATGTTAAATTTAATTCTCAATTCCAATTTTGATGTGAATGTGATTTTGAAACCAATGACTAAATTTAGGCCTTAAAAAAATGATTACTTGTAGAAATGAAACATACCATCCACACACACACACACATATATATACAATTCCAATTTTGATGTGAATGTGATTTTGATACCAATGACTAAATTTAGGCCTTAAAAAAAATGATAACTTGTAGAAATGAAACATACCATCCACACACACATATATATATATATGAAATGTGAATTTTTGTAAGTAAAAATTATATTATCTTTAATGATATGTTGGTCTATTGGCAATAGGTTCTCTTATGTAGGGTGTTTACATTTTTACTTAAAAAACTGGCTGAATTTTAGTTTACTTAAGGTGAGGACACATGTGCATTGCGGTATTAACTCCATACCTGTGCACATCTCTAATATGGTTTGCTCATTTTATAATATATATAAGGCGATAGCTAGGGAAGAATAAGACCATATATATATATAGAACAAATATTATTTTGTTTATATATTGATCCAAATAATCTAAAAAATTATATTTTTATAAATATTTGTGAAAATTTATTGTTTGGCTTCTTGATATTTTATAAATTGGTTTATATAATTTTTTTATTACAAAAATCTATTCTTTAGCCACTTTGTTTTTTTATAAATTAGTATATATTAGGTTATATGGATTGGTAACATTGTTTTTTTTTGGCAAAAAATTATTATTTGACCTCTTTGTTTTTTTTTATAAATTAATATATATATATATAGTATAAAATAAAATTTTAGAAATTTTTTTTATGAAAATCTATTGTTTACCTCCTTCACTTCTACTTGTTTCCCAATAAAATTTTTTGGTCCTCCTAAAAGAATTTTTGTCGTCATTCTTGTATATATTAAGTGGTAAAATTATTAAACTTGGTCAAACGTTGAATTAATATTAATTTGGGGACTTGATGACCTTCAATCTAATTAATTCAATCCATGCAACATTGACAAGTTTATCCCCAAAGAGTTGGAACCCCAAAACAAATTAAAATGAGAACCTTGGGAAATTAAACTTACATTTTCTTTGATATATATTTGATTCCAAGACCTTTCTCGTATTTGATTGAAAGTTCAAACACATGTCTATTCATTTGCCAAGTCCATTCAAACCATGTGCATCACTTACCATTTTATAATATTTAGTATCTATAAAATAAATAAATAAATCATGATTTCATTAATCAAGCCATTAAAACACAGAAAGATGTTCATGTTGTGGCCTTAAAAATCAAGAAGATTTGTTTATATATATAGATGAAAAGGAGTGAAGAAAGATTTATTAGTGAAGTAATTAATAAAATAAAAGGTGTTAATTATGGTCAAAACATTCATTTAATTTTATTAAAATTAATCAAAACTTGGATTCCCAAAATATTCTTGACAAATTAATTATGAAAAGGAAATTCTTCCTATCAAGACCAAGAATTTTATGCTGAAAGGAAATTTTCTTCCTAACTACCACCAATAATTATTTCATTATGACCTTTCAAAATAAATGTTGATAATCATCCCTTATGACAGTTTCCCAAAGAAAAAAAAAACAAAAAAACAAAATTTAACATTCTATTTGCACAAATGAAATTATTATTTTTTCTTTATAAATTGGAACAATCACAAGAGTCAAAATACTAAACAATTTTGTAGAACCATTTAGTACAAATAACATTACTTAATTAATCATAGTGATGATTAACCATATTGTTGAGATAAGTAGTACTATTTCAATGAAGAAGAGTATATATATATATCTTTTTATTTTTTTTCCATTTGAGAACCTTTGCTTTTCCAAATGGTATGAAACTAATTAAACCAGAAAGTCTAAGTAAGCAGAGTATTATATACAAAGTAACAAAGACCAAAGACTAATCCAATGGCCATTTAACACGCCATTGAAGAAGAAGAAGAAGGCTCCTTCTTCATCCTTTCACACGCCGGACACACAGCTGAGATCATCGTCGGGAAAAAGAACGGCGATGTTCGATGTTTCCCCGACCGAAGTTCTTGAATCTCTCTCTTTAACCTCTTGTTCTCATTGTTCAAACTCTCACAACTTCTCTTCAAGAATTCACAGTCCATCTCAGCCTTCTTCAACTTTGTCCTACCATTCATCCATATATCCATGCATATATTAATTCATTATTTCATATAATATATATATATATATATATATATATATATATAAACATACATAAGTATAAATATATATATATACCTGGCTCTTCTGTTTTGGAACCAGACTTCAACTTGCCTAGGCTTCAAGTGTAGCTCCCTAGCCAAGTCTTGCTTCTGTGCCTGTTTATATATATATATATATATAAATTTCATTACACCATGATATATATGCATATGAAAATATATATAGATATTTATGGAGAGAGAGAGATATATATATACAGGATTGAGGATGTTGTGAGCTCTAAAGCAAGCTTCTAAGGAAGCAAGTTGATCATGGGAGAGCTTGAGCTTCTTCCTCATGCCATGCTTCTCATTGCCATGATCACTATCTTCGTATTTTTCGATCTTTGGTTTCCATCTCCATGACTTGATTGTGTTGATATCTTCTTGAATAACTTCTTTAAGGACTTGTTTAGGCCTCAAGTAATCATTGCCACCAATTGCAAGACCAAGCTCTATATTGCATGCTTCTTCTCCCATTCTCTATATATTTGCCTATATTTACTTATGAATTATAAGGTAAGAAGATGTCACACACCTATATATATATATATATATATGTAGGTGATGAAGGAGGTAGGAGAAAAAGGAGATCTCCACTAAATGACGTTTGCATGGACCAAGGAAACAAAGTCTATCATGCATTTAATTCAGCATATAAATTTTCTTGGCAGTTTCTTTGTGACCTTATCACTTGTTATATATCTTCTCATATGGAGTACTAATTAATATTAATGACATAGTAATAACATTCACATTCAAAGTTGATACTCCATTTGCTTTATATTGAGAGATATCATTGTAGTAATTAATGAGGAGTTACTAAGAAAACCAAAAGTTTCTTTTAATAAATTAAAATAAAGTAAACTTGTACACAGTCTTTAATAACAACTTAACTAATGGTTTAGAATGTTGGACTTGTTCTTGTGGGTTGTGTTTGGACTTTGTTGATTTTGCTAGTGAGCTTGACTTGGTAATTAGTGTGAATTTAAAAAGATAATGGGATTGAGAATGATGAGGCAAGATAGAAGACTTTGAAGGTTGACCAAAACTTGCTTCAAAACCTACCAAATGGGTCATAAGTCAAAGGGTTTCTTGACACTGTGATTGCTGAAACTCTTCCATTTTTTGTTTTCATGCAGAGATTTCAAAATGTTTGACTATTTTTGCCCACTCTAATTCCATGACTCATCACTGCTTGTCTTTTTCTTTATCTTCCAAATCATCTAATCTCTCTCTCTCTCTCTCTCTTGATGCTATGTGAACTCATTAATTATCTAGTTAATTTTATCAAAAAATAAAAATAAAAACAAACACAACTTCTCTGATCTGGATTTCATGCTTTCATATTATAATTAAATTTTAATTTTGATTAAAGTTAAAGATGAATTATCTCCGTGACAAGACATATTTGATTTTTCAACGTATGATATATTTTTTTTATTTGGAAATGGACAGATCGAGACATATATGATTTTATCAATTTGACATGTATTATCTTTTCTTTTTATTTGGAAAGGGTCAAATCTCGATCTTTCACTGAGGTGAAAAATAAACAATCACTCCGTTATTGTAAAGACATTCATTTAAACTATTAATTCACTATAAAAATTTAAAAAAACTATATTATATTGTTTATAATTTTATTATTAAAAAAATAATTATAGTTAATTATAATAAAAATTATTATATATATAATTTTATGTGATCATAGAAAATCTCTCATATTAAAGGTTAAATTTTAGAAAATAATTATTTAACCAACTATGACCCATGAATGTTTGGCAATTAAGAATATATATATATATATTCAAAATAAATTAAGAATACCAAATAATTGGAATTTACAGTTTCTTGTTATTATATATAAATTGAAATCTATCTCTTTTGGAAGAAGAAAAATAACAAAACAAGAAAACATTAAAATCAGAAAAATAAACTCCCAATCAAACTCAATCAAACTAAATCAAATGATTAAATGCTTCATACCCTACAACCTTCACAAATTTTGGACAAGAAAAGACAGTAGTCTTATCCCATTTAACACACATTAAAACACATAAGCTTGGCCCTCACTGCCAATGAAGCAAAGACTTCATGTCACCCCACTGCTCTTCCATCAATAAAAAGACAATTGCATGCCCATGATACCATCCTCTATTAAGGGCCCTGTTTTGTCCCCAGACCTTCAATTTCCAGGCAAAGAACTCTTTAATCTATGCTCCAGAGCATGCCTGCATCCATGTGCATTGTCCTTCATCACTTCAATAATTCATCGTTCCCATATCGTCTATTTATATGTGCTTTTCACTCATCCTATCATAACTAAAACTCTTATCTTCAATTCATCACCATGAAATCAGTTTGTTTGGCTTGTTGCTTTCTCATTCTGGCAATCCACATCTCTCCATCACCAACAGCCGAAGCCCGTCTTCTACGAAGACAGCTTGCGAGCTTTCAACCATTTGAACCTGTTGTTGCCAAAGAGAAAACTGAGGTCAGTTAAAACCACTGTTAGTTTTATTAAGAAAAAGAAAGAGAATTCTAACAAGCACTTATTATTATAGATACTAGATAAAACAAGTGGATCAACCACTCAGCACATTGGAGGTGATGAAGGGCTTGTCTACTTTGTAGATTATCATGGAGTGGAAACTCATCCTTCTCCGCGGACCAAGCATCCGAAGCCATAAAGATTGTAACTGTAGTTTACATCTAATATATCTACTATGTTGTGTTATTCTGAAATAGTCATGTCAAAATTCGCCGGTATTGTGCCTATTAAATTCCCATCCTGTAACTTATTGAATATCAACATGCTGCAGTTGTTAAGAGTTATTTCATATAGATACAACATCACAAACATTCCTGTTGTTTGTTGATTATGGTACTCTGATTTAATAATATCCTTGACGTTATCTTTTCACTCGACATCAGAACATGAACTAACAAGCAGGTTTTTTTTTTTAAAATCAATTTTGTGACAGCAACCAAATAACTCGCATGCAAAAGTATTGATGACAAAAATGTCAGGCCATGCGGGATAGTCTCATCTGACAGAACTCGCATAAATGATGAAAATTTTGTTTCTTGGTTGACAATCTTGATTTCAAAGTTTCCTAAAGCATGCCAAACTCAAGAAAATTGATGTCTAATCATCAGACGGTTCAAGAATCTTTCAAAGACTGACCTTGACACAAGCTATTAAACTTCATATCAGGATTCTTCTAGCCCTTCTCACGAGAAGCATGAAACTACAACTGTTAGTTTTCCAATCATCTTTCCCAACAATACAAGTACAAATGTACTTTGGGATGTTCAAACTTTAAAACTTTGAAAATAAGTATTACTCGCTAATGAATCATAACCACACGATTATAAATATCAACAGTCAAATAAAAGAACTGAATTGGATCTTATCTTCTATTAAAATTACAAACCAGAATAAACTCCAAAGGAGAAACTACTGTAATGACTTATCATGCAACTTGAATGCATCAAGAATATGGATGAGTCTGTAAAATTTAAAGATAGCATGAATGCCCATAGTTAACTGTATTCAAATAACAACAAGGAACAACTATGCATTCCACATACCTCGTAAAAGGGAACCAGCAAGTTAGGAAAATAGATCAACAACAGTTTCTCACATAACTGAAGTTTGAAAACTTCAACAAAGGAATCGTACTCCAACCTTCATTTGTAGACACAATAAAAGAGTTTGGTGGCCTCTACATTCCATGCCTCTGAGCAACCCAACAAACCCATATGCATTGTCCCTACCCACAAATCTCATCCTTTCAGTAGAACCAAGAATGCAATTAGCCCAACTAAACGTTTCTGCACAAAAATAGAATTAGTATGAGGAAACAATCAATATATATTGGACAACAAAAGCAGCACTCATGTTCTCTTACCCTTGAGCTCTCCATGGTTATTCAAATCCAGTCAGCTGGCCCCACTAGGACCCAACACAATGTCTCAAAAAGGCAAAACTATGCCATCGTCAAATCTCAGTAATGTTCTGAGACTTAATGCTATACACATGGTCTCATAATGCACAGACAACTTGAATGTGCAAGAGCTAAAGTTTGCCTGACATGTTTTAAAACCAGCCTTCCTTCCCAGAGACAGGGTGCATGACTAGAATTGTGGACTGCAACCACTAAATGCATTTCTCTTCCAATAACATCAACCGTCAACAATCAAGTGACCGACAACTGTGACCACAGCATTTGCACCAGCATGTTTTATCCATGAGAGAACTGCACGTCTATGTCATCACTCAATTATTGACTCATCCAATTAGGCCACCATTCTCTTTTTGTTCATGTTTAATCCATAAGATCTAAAGTGAACAAAGCAACAGAAAAAAACAAACTGAAGAGCAAAAAAACCAAGAGATCCTGCCATAGAGACTTACTATTTCGAATGAAGTGACAGCATTCCTCGCATATATTGTCTCCTGGTCCTTCTGTAATCCTCAAGAAGCAAAATGTACATCTCGCAAGCATCTTCAAATACATTATCTTTACAGAAGTTGAATTTCATACAATCAAATTCAAGCATTACTTCCTTGCTATGCTCACTATACGATGCAATCGTGTCCTCAAAAACTCCTACCAAATTACTGAAGTTTACTTTTTCATATTCATTACCTTCCTGAGGCAGATGCTGGAGCCACCTCATCCATTGCAGGGAGTCAATATCTCTTTCCTGGACCGCAGTCTCCACAATCTTGAATGCTTCCATGAAGTTGGAGCTGGCATTTATTTTGTCTAATATGTAACAGAAAGTAGCTTTCTGCTTTATCAAAAGGGAATTTGTGTCTTCAGTATTGGATGCTAGAGAAAATGCGGCCATCAGGCAGGCCTTCCTGAAGATGGGGTTGCTGTTAGCAATTTGCCTAATTGAAACATGCAGCAAAATTACAAGTGTAAGCCTCCGCCTTTCATAGTTAGAATCAGAGTCATGATCCAATGCTTCTTTACGCTTTTCATTCCAACAATGGAGAGCAATATGGGTAAAGCCTTCCCACCTGTAACCAAACAATTTAGAAGCATCAGCTAAGCCAGAAAGCACTTCATTGAGAACTTAGGATGCAAGGGTAATAAAAATTACTTTCATGTCAAATACACCAATTGGCATCTTTATGGAAAAAGAATGCAACGTTGGAAAACCAACATGCTGGAACAGGCATATCATACAAGAGATGATTTACCCATAAAAATAAATCAATATAACAAGTTTAACTCCCCAAGCAAAAACATAGAATTGTAGAGTCATATACAGTACCAAAGACATAAGGTGAAAATTTATCGGAAAATCTTTGCTAACTCCTCACAGTTTTAATGGCTTAATCTAAAGCAATAAATGTGCTCCTATATAGATTTAATGCATAAACTCAAAAATACTTACTCAAAGGGAGGTTCAACCTCGATCCCAAGAGTCAAATGTAATGAAAACTCCTTGAATGTTGATTCACCCTGATCAACATTTGTCTGAGCCTCATGAGGATAACCTCTGGGAATATATAACATATCTCCTTCTTCAAGTAAAACCTGCATAACCCCAGATAAATCACCCTCTGAATTAGGCAGCCTCTGAAGAGGTTCATACAATCTGGGAAAGAGATCCATTGGACGAGGTAAAATTCTCCAGCTTTTGCGCCCGTAGAGTTGGCAAACAAATACACAGTGATCATCATAATGCTGAGCCAAGCCTTGAGAATTAGGTGGTGTCAAGTATATATTGGCCCCGGCCGATGGTTGGCCAAATAAACTGGCTAGCCCATCTACACTGGCAGCAACTTTATCATCACGGAACTCCATTCCTCGTACAGCAATCGTGTAACCATTCTGAAATGCTTCTATGCACTTTTGAGTAAAGGATCCATCTATGACTTCTGAATCAACAATGTCTTTAAAAAAATGCACCTCCTCTTTTGTTCCTTCCATCATGGGCGCATCAGTCACCTTTTGAGTTCTCAGGACACGAATATCCTGGCCATATATAATTGGAGAACCTAGCATACCTTTCACCTCATTTAAGAAACAATAAATGTCCAACTCATCTGAAGCAATAGGAGGGCAGGAAATTAACCCTTGTAAAATTGAAGGAAGGAAGGTGTCAATTGTCTTACGATCAAATGGACGGCCTAAGGAGCCAAAAATAATATTATCATTCGCATTCTCAGAGACCCTTCTGAAGAGGAGGGGTGAAACCTCCCAATAATCAAGGATGAACTTTTCAAATGCAGACTCTGTGCTTCCAAATAAACTTATTTTGACATCATCAGGGCTGTGAAGTGCAATGTTCTTGTTCATGGCAAGCCTAAAAATAGCAGCAGCAAGGTCAGCTTTTATCCTGTGCAAGAAAAGTGGCCCCAAAGCATTGCCACTTGAAGTTGCTGAGGCATGTACTTTGCCCCAGAGGGATATCGATAACTGCAAAAAATTTTCGACCAATAGCTCAGGGATTCCGCCCGAACAATCTTTGTCCAAACTATTGATGAGTATCAGCACAGCATCAAGTACTAAAGGAGAGAGATCATTACTTGAAAACCGCCACTCAAAATTGTTGGTGCTTATTTCTTCTGTATGATCATGTGAAACAGCATTTACTGGAGCAGAACACACCTGACAAAATAGAAACCTACAAGAATTCACATCAGAATTAAACAGTTTAAGAAATAAATAAGAGTAACTGAGAAGAATTTAAAGCAATGTCATTGCCATAAGTCACTTGGGGATTGATCCTTCCAAATTGCAAGTATCATAGTTTACAAGATGTACATGCCACAAACCACTGCAACATCTTTTTTGGTTATTCAAGGATAAGACATACTTTCAGATTACAGCATGCAATTCACAAAGAAACCAAAGAAAAAGGTATGGAGAAACAATAAATTATGTTAAATTATATAGTTATTCTGTTCAGAACTTTGATACTAAACTGATTGATAGGTGAAACGATAAGAAATTCTCAAGGGACCAAGTAGTAGCAGAGACACTTACAACAGCCTCCCAATGGCATTTGACTTCCTTAGCTGACTCCTCCCCAATGGAGAGGTCGAGAGATCCATAACAGCATTGCATGCCGCCATGACTGCTCGCTTTATATGGCTCCCCAATGCCCCCTGCACCAGACACTTAACAACCTCCTCATTTGAAGCAATTATTTCATTTGCTTCAAGGGAATGCAAAGCAATGGCACTGACCACCTCTGCACTGAGCACCACCAGTGATGGAAAGCTGATAAGCCAAAGCAACAGAAGACACACTTCCCTTCAGTTAAAAGCATACGAGCTCGAACACATCAAAAGTTCAAAGCTTTTTCCTCTATAGATGTTGAAACACATCAAAAATTACATTCATCTCAAGGATGAGAAAGACAATGAGAAAGTTCTAGCAAATTGTAACCTTTTCAACTTCAACAAGATAAAAATGGACAATTATATATATAAATATATAGATAAATTTTATAAGGAAAAGCAACAAGATGACTTTTTTTTTTAATCCAATAAGGACGAGAACTGAAAACAAGAGATAAACAGAGATCTCACCCAGAAGCAAGAAGGTTGGGGAGGAGGGCGAGCAATCCATTGGGTACGAGACGGAGGATGGAGAGAGGCTTTGAGATGAGCGCGAGGTGGGATCGTAGAAGGCGCTTGATGATGGAACGAGACCGGCGGTTGTGGAGCTTGGCGATAGCGGCGAGCATCAACGGGAACGAACCTCGATCAAACGAAGTAGACGAAGAACAAGACCCCCCTCGTCTTCTCTTCCTCTTTTCGCCAGCGTCGGCGGAGGCGATTGCGACGGGGTCGCCGCCGGGGTGGTTTCCGTCCATTGTTTCTCTTCTTCCGTTCTCCGGCACTGGCTCTGGTTTCTATTGTGAAGCATTATGAGATCTAGACCGTCCATCTCGTTGGATTGAGATAAACGGTGGAGATTAAATAAAAAACTGATCTTGAGGCATTAATCAGGACCGTTCGTTTTGAACTATAATAGCTTGAACCCGCGCGCTGGAGGGAGAGGAGCGGCGGGAATGGAGATGGCGGCGGCGGCCACGAGCGAAGAGGGGATGGAAACCCTAATCCGAGATTTCGAGCAGATCTATCAGGTATCATCGTTGTAATCGTCGAATCCTTGATCCTAATCTCTTCTTTTCCAGCGAAAATTAGGGTTTTGGAGATGTATTGTTGCCAATTACCGCCTCAAAATTCCTCTTAGTGATCTTGGACTTTGGGTGTTTGAATTTGATGAACTTCAGGGGTACAAAGATGCTGTCTTGGAAATCCAGACATTGAAATCGAGTTATTGTGCTGAGATAACTCGACGTGAAGCCCTTGAACTTGCTTGTAGTGATCTCAAAAATGGTTAGGGTTTGCTCTTGTATCTGTATGTTTCCCTTTGTCTTGTTTGAAAAATAGTTACTTCACCATTGATTGGATCATGGAAGATGATGGTTCGAGGTCCAGGAATGAGATTTACAGTGCAACTTGAGTGCTTTTAAGATCAAAAGAAAATCTCTATTTTGATGTTTCTGGGGATCTTTCTTGTATGCATTAGCATGGAACAAGCTATATATTTTTCTGACACATGTTTTTTCTTAGAACTAGTTATCAAATATTATGGAGCATTCTTATTTCTGATAGTTCTTTTGAAGCATGTCTTGAATAGAATTTTATGTAGCTGATTGCATTTTACTGTGTTGATGAATGGTCTCTCTATGCTTTTATGCAACAATTTGAAACATATAGGTATGCATGTATGTCTGTGTGTGTAGGCACATGTAAATACGGCTTAGTTGCATTCCATCAGTGTGGAGAATTTGAATATCTCTGCAGATTGTAAGTGAACCATACTTGATGAAAACCTCTGCAGCCTGTGATAATTGATTTTTTATAGTTTTAAATAATGAAGGTTTGCATTGATTTTTGGAAATGTTTTGATGCAGATAATGAACGTTTGAAGAAGTTATATGCTAATTCATTGACCAAGTTGACACATCAGGTATGTCCCTCCTGCTCAGACTAATGCACATATTATGAGGAATTAGCAAATCTCATTTTGCTTGTTTCACTCGGCTGTGAAGTTTCTTTACTTAATGTTGACTATAAACTGAACAGTATTGTAGCAGAAATTAGTCTCATGTTGCCCTTAAATATTTTGAGTTAAATAAGAGATCACAGGCATGTCTGGACCTGTATGAAGATGTGGTTAAGGTCAGTTATTTCACAGTTAAGGTAATTAAAACTCATGTGGAAGACTTAAAGAATAATAGTGAGAAACAAGAATTAGCTTAGTAAATTATTCTTGGAGCCAGTGGTCTATTCATAGTTTTTAAAAATATTTATAAAAATTTATTATGTTGGCTTGATATTTTACAAATTAGTTTATATAATATAAAAAATTATATTTTTAGAAATTATTTGTGAAAATAATTGTTTGACCTTGATTTTGATAAACTATGATGTAATATAATATAATAATAATTTATGTTATTAATTTTATTTAATAATATAATCAAGTAAACTAATATGAAAAATAAAGTTTTATAAAAAAATAAAAATATGGATTTGAAAAAAAACCGATAAAAAACGTTATAATAATTTTATACTAACCAAACAGCTTTTAAAAATAGAAAATAGTCAATGTATCCAAACATATTTTTATTTTCAAAAAATTGAAAATAAAACGAAAACAAAACAAAACAAAAACAAAACAAAAACAAAAAACAAGAAAACAAGAAAACAGTAACGATGCCAAACAACCCCTAAATTATTCTTGGAGCAAATGGTCTATTTCAGATTTAGATGGAAAGTATGTATTCTTTTTAGATCAGAGTCTTTGAAAGCTATGATCAGCAGCAGGAAGCAGTGTTGTTAGGAATGGCAGCTAGAGGTTCCATCTACATGAATTTCTAGCAAAGAAAGGGAAATGGATAAGAAAAGCCATCATTTAATGGACATTAACATATTCAAAACAATCAAACGGATCTCTTTTAACATCATTTATAATTTGCAGAGTGTGATAATTTGCTAATACATCTTTTGTTTAATAATTGATAGTGCCATATTGAAACTTTATATACAACTGACTTGTTTTCAGGTTTATGAGGCATTCCATTCTTTCTTGTGAACTTGTGCAACTTGGAGCATGATTATTTCTCCCATGAAAATCATTTTCTTGTGGCAGATGAGATGCCATATTAAGTGCCAGAGTTTGAAGGAGGAACTGAAAGATGCTGATGACCGGCTCATTGGTTTAGAAGATGTATGTGGCACATTCACTTGATTAAATTAAGCCAACAATGATAAATATCAAGAGAGTTTTTCTTCTTCTTTTTTTTTTTATGCAGAATCATAGGAAAGCTATTGAACATTTATTACAAGAAAGTGAACTGAAGATCCATGACCTTGAGAGGCAACTAAGGTGTGCCTGTTTAATTTGTTTTTATTTGTCTCATTCCTATTTCCTGATTAATTGGTTGTTGAGCTAATTTCATTGCAACCAGCTGTTCTCTTCTTCAACAAGCAGCAGATAAAACTCTGATAAACCAGCTACAACAAGATTTGGCTGCTCACAGAACTCAAATAGACATTTTAAAGACAAATCTTGAACAGAGTGCTGCTGGTTTTGATAAAAAATGTCATGATCTGATTTAACTTTGGTCAAACTATCTGGCTTTTGATCATATGCCATAGCCACTACTAATGTTATGCATTATGTAGCAGATCATCAAGAAATTCATGATTTAAAAGACTGGATTCTAGTTGAACAGGAAGAGAAAAAGGAGTTGCAAAAGAAGCTCCAAAATGCAGAATGTGAATGTAAGCCTTCCCATTCAATACTCTGAATTTTGGATAGACATTGTTGCTGAGTTATTTGCTAGATCGATCCGCACATTCAACTGTGGAAGGATTGCATATAAATTGAATGCTTCACTCGAGAAAATTCACCAATGTATAATTAATGCCCTTTTTTATTGAGGAAACTCATGTACTTGTATCCATCCTGCTGTTCTTCATCTGTGGAACTGCATGATTTGTCAGACTGAATACTAAAACTGGTCTATGTACTTCAAAAAGTTGAAACTTTCCATTGTATGGGTCCTAAACACTTGGGAGTTTGTTTGTACAGTGCTAAACCTCAAGACGAAGCAGGCGGAAGAGCAAAAGGAGTCAATCTCCATCCGTCATATTGAGACGTTAAAGCAGAAGATAATGAAACTAAGGAAAGAAAACGAGTCTCTAAAGAGGCAGCTACACGTCTCTGAACTTTGATGTGGCGTTACACTATTCAAATCGTCTGCTTTTGTCTTAATCGTTTTTCATGGAACTAGAAGTTTGTAGACAGTAAATGATCATATTTCAGCAAAATGTACTCAGTTTTATACAGAGAACTTGCGTGGTGGCTAAATTGTTGATTGCCATGAAATTGTGTTTTTGAGCTGCTATTGTAATACAAATTCTAGCTTCTTATTTGTACATAAAGTTTAGACTACTAAAACTTAGCATTTAGTCTTTCAGGAATACTTCAAACTATTTCTAACAACCAACAAAGCAACCAAAGAAGTAGTTCACATTGGTGTTGATGGATACATCAGCAAGCTTTTGGAATCAACAAAAGAGTAGAGATTTGGACAGAAAGAAAGAAACATATTCTTGTGGAATAAACAGACTCGAGTTATCGAAAGAATGAAATGCCTGGATCTTTTAAAGATGACCCTAATAAGTTTTTTTTTTTTTTGACACAAAAAAAAGACAGCCCGAAGGCCCTACTACTCAATTAGGGGGTGCACAAGTGTCAGTGAAGCAAGTGGGGGCGGGACCCATGCTCACACGGGTGCTGAGATCACTCACACACAACCACCGGGCACATTTCCCCAGAAATGTGCCCTCACCTGAGAATCAAACTCTCACCACTCGATGAAAAGCTCTATCGGGGACCCGGATACCAATAGGCCGTTTGATCGTTGGCAAATATGACCCTAATAAGTTAACATATAGGCAGAAATTGAAGATGCTAATAATGTCCAAACATAGACCAACTATTGAAGCTAGCTTGCAGATGCTGCTTTTATTCCTATAAGAAAAGAACTAATCTACAAAGAAAGTTAAAGTCTTTGAAGTTGAAATTCCAATACAAATCGATCAGAGCCCTAATTAAAGTATCAACCAACAAAAAAAAAGAACCAATCTTGTATGATATGATGAATTTTTTTCTTTATTTTTTTTTATATGTGAAAAGAATGAAGAAGAAGAAGAAGAAAAAAGAATTTCATTTGAACAGGGAAACATTATATTTTTCCCAAGACATTTGATCAAAGATCAATGCAAAAAAAAAAAAAACTTAATGCAACAAAGAATGTTTTCCATCTCTGTTAACGCACACCAAAAAGAAAACACCTTTCTCCTTTTGAAGAGAAAAAGAAGTAAGAATGTTTTCTGCTCTACAGTAATCATAGGAAAGCTATTGAACATTTAAAACAAGAAAGTGAAGTGAAGATCCATGATCTTGAGAGGCAACTAAGGTGTGCATATTTAATTGTTTTTATGCCCCTTATTCCTATTTCTTTATTCATTAGTTATTTAGCTAATTGCATTGTAACCAGTTGTTCTCTTCTTCAACAAGCAGCAGATAAAACTCTGATAAACCAGCTACAACAAGATTTCCCAAATAGACATTTTAATGACAAATCTTGAACAGAGTGCTGCTGGTTTTGATAAAAAAAAATGTCATGATCTGACTTAACTTTGGTCAAACTATCTGGCTTTTGATTATATGCCTTAGCCACTACTAATGTTATGCATTATGTAGCAAATCATCAAGAAATTCAAGATTTGAAAGACTGGATTCTAGTTGAACAGGAAGAGAAAAAGGAGTTGCAAAAAAAGCTCCAAAATGCAGAATAAGAATGTAAGACTTGAATAGACATAGTTGCTGCTGAGTTAATTTTCTAGATCGATCTACGCATTCACTGTCTTTTCTATTTTTGGTTCTATCCTGCTGTTCTTCATCTGTGGAACTGGTTGATCTATCAGATTGAATATTGATTTTCTATTGCATGGTTCCTAAACCCTGGAGTTTTTTGTACAGTGCTACAACTCAAGACCAAGCAGGTGGGAGAGCAAAGGGAGTCGATCTCCATCCCTCATATTGAGAAGTTAAAGCAGAAGACATAATGAAACTAAGGAAAGAAAATGAGTATCTAAAGAGGCAGCTACACATCTATGATATATTGTGTCACATTGCACTCTTTGAAATCGTCTGCTCTGTCTTAACTCATTTTCATGGAATGTACAGGATCATATTTCGGCAAAATGTCCTCAGGACCTGCTATCTTAATACAAATTCTGGCTTCTAATTTGTCCATAAATTTAGACTACTAAAACTTAGCATTTAGTCTTTCCGGTATACTTCAAACTATTTCCAACAACCAACTGCAGCAAACAGGACTTATAGATAACAGGCAGTGTAATATCAACTATAACAGCATGAATGAACAAGCATATCATCACTCTAAGTTCCAAAAGTTTATTTGCAATAGTTTCATCCAATTTCCTTAAACCTACACTGCACGTTCTGATTCTAAAGTTAAAGAAATATAACTAAAGCTATAGGATGCCATTTTTTAAATTATTTCTGATGAGCATACTGATCTTCATTTAGAGGTCTTCTTTTCTTTCAACACCAAGAAGTTTTGCCAGTTTCCCGCTTTCATATGCTTCAACGGTATCTGAAATTTTATAAGCAAATGTAAGTAGCAGAACAATTTGAAGATGTACACATGAGAAGAAAAGGATTTAAAAGAAAAATAAGGTTCATTACCATCAGATCCACCCAAGTGCTTCCCATTGATAAAAACTTGTGGGACAGTTCGCCTCCCAACAATTTCGGAGAGAGCATCTTGTATGTCCCATCCATCATCTACATGATAAAAAAGAAATCATTATTAACGGACAACGAAAGTTCAAAGGATTTTAACATAATTTTACTGAACTCTTTCACAGCACAATGAAGTCATAAACGGAGAACGTGTAAGTTGTTGTGCTAGTTGATTGAGAGAGTAGGGTTTTGTACGTAGGCTATTTTCAGTAGAAGAGGATGATATTGGAAACAACTCTTGACCAAGCATCAAGCAAAAGGGAAGAGATTTTACTGAACTCTTTCACAGCACAATGAAGTATTTCACATTGGTGTTGATGGATACATTAGCAGGCTTTGGGAATCAACAAAAGGGAAGAGATTTGTACACATACAAAGAAATATATTCTTGTGCATAAAATAAACAGATCTGGAGTTCCAACAAGAATGAAATGCTTGAAACTTTTAATCACATAAATCTAGACTCAGAATTTCAATGTCAATAGAGGAGAAAATAAAGAAAGACAAACAGGACAAAACCAAAGATTTTGGATCTTCTTTCCTTCCTTAAATTAAGAATCATACAAATCCCTTAATGACGAGTGGATATAATTACTATGAGATAATTGTGTCGCCTCTACTTTTCTAATCAATTTCACTTCACATTTCACAGCACACTAACAAAGACTTAAATGAAGTTCTCTCCAGAGTTTCCTATCTTCAACTTTTAGTGCACAATACAATCAAACAAAAATTCTCGCAAGAAACCCAATCAAAAGCCACAAAGATGATGTAAAGGAAGCATCAACAAACCTCTTTCATCCAGTTCTACAACATATGGCACCTTGCTCAGTGACTTGAAGACACCCTTTGCTCTTTTGCAATACCTGCTCAAAACCATGCCATGCTCAGTGCAGAGGTATAACACAACCCCAAAATGCAAAATTTAAGCATAAAACTAAGTCAATAATGGATGCTTATCAATACAAACATTCAGATACACATTCAGGTATACAAGTAAGTCAATAGTGAATATTCACCAACCTAAAAGCTTGAAGGGTATTCCTATAAAAAGGTAAGTAAATAATGACTATTTCTCAACAGAAAGCTCAAAATGCACATTCAAGAAAAGGAGCAAGTCAATAATGAATGCTCCTAAAAAAACATTCACATCCAAGCACAAAATCAAGTCAATAATGAGTTTTCATCAAGACAACCTCCAAAATAAGCATTTAAAAACAAGTGAACAATGAATGTTCAACAACACAAAATTAAAAATGCACATTCAAGGAACTCCAAGACAACACCTTTCAGAAATCATTCTCATATAAGCAAATAGAACAAACACAAGGCAACAACTTTAGGCTTAATTGCACATAAACCAAAAATTAATTTATCAGATTAAAATCCAATCCTGAAGGAGAAACATTGCATAAGTTCAACACTGAGTTTCAAGTTTCAATTACACCAACCTCACAAAGCACATACACATACAAATAGTCCTAAAGATAACACCTTTCAAGACTCACAAAGGATTTACTCCATAAAATCCCAAATAAGCACTCATCCAAACAAATCACATTAAACAAAGGGCTGAAAATGAACGAAAAGGCAAGGAGTAATCTACGAGAAGAAAATCAAAAGTAGAGAAAGAGCGTACGGGCAGTAAGACTTGGAGAAGATGACGATCTCGTGGGCAGCCACAGTCTTCTTCACAAACGCCGACGGAGAGGCCCCAACTGAGGAACCAAAGAGAGACGCCGCCGCCATCGCAGCCAGAAGCGCTGCCGCCGCCACAGCCCCACTCCTCCTCGCCACTGCCATGAACGCAGATCGCCGGATCTTGATCCAAACGTACGCGTAGAACAGAGCGCGTGGACTAGTTTAGAGGATTTTTAGCTTTTATAAATTTTACTGACGGAAATACCCCCGCTTTGTTTCTCTTTGTTTAATTGAAAAAAAAAAGTATGAAATTCCAAATTAATTATAAGAAAAGTAAAATTATGTTTAATTGAATTGAAATAAATGACGACGGTCACAACAGCCGAAGACTCTTGTAAGGGAGGTTGAAGGTTCAACTCCTTCTTAAAGCATTATTGAAGTCTAATAATAAAAATAATAATAATAATTTGTGTAAATAGTTTATCCATATTTAAAAAAAAAAATAGGAGAAAAAAAAGGGAAATTTCTGATCTATGCATTCAGATTTCTAAACTCAGTTTCAAACGGTGCTCAATAGCTCAACTCAAACTAAAGAAGAACAGTGATATATTCAATTGCTGAATGAATATACTCTCCATCAAAATGTCACCATGAAAAACACTCATGCAAATTTTGATGATACACTGCTATTCAAACAAAGTTATAGATCAATGGTTTGTACCTATAATAAGTTAGGTGATACCCCCAGTTCTCTCGTTTGAAGAGATGCGAGTTTGATCCCCCTGACCGAGCTCCCTAGTTTGAAGAGATGCGAGTTTGATCCCCTGACCGAGCTCCCTAGTTTCAAGAGGGTGAGGACGTTATGGTAATTCCTCTGCCCGCGTACATCTTAAAGGTTGATGTTTGTCATCCTACCTCAATCCAAAAAAAATTACATGATGGCATTCCAGCACTTCTGCAGGACTGCAAGTTAAGTGAAGATTATAAGGGACAGCTTCTAAGGCTAGGAATGTTCATCTGACCATATCAACCAACACCTTGCGACAACGTGTTTTTCCTGCTTATGTATGGCCTCCAAAATACTATTTTGTACATACATGTGGCTTCTTTGCCATTTACCATTGATAGGCTTCCCCTGAGCCTGCACAACCGTTGCTCTCATGCATGACCTCCAAGGGCCAAAACATTATTTTGTATGTGCACATATGTCTTGCCAAACACCAAGGATTGGTTTCCCCTGAGGCTGCAGCTTGAATATTGGCTGCTTTAACAGTTCCTGGCCTGTCCTTGCTCTTGACAGATCAACTGACAAGCAAATCAACTGCTTTAAATATGCATCCAGACCATAATTCAATAGATTGGCACAGTCAATTGTCACTCCTTCCAATCCATATGTCCTTGTGCTATTTTCTCCATCCGTATTCTTAAATTCTCAGAATTGCACAATTCACCACAAACATGACTGGTGATAGAACCAAGAATGCTTCCACTGATATTCTAAGGCAGATCTTCATGCCCCACCAACACTAGCAGCACAAAAGGGCATTCCAAGCGGAGCCTGGAGAAGACAACCTCTCATGCATTCTAGATCATCTTTTCACTTCACATCTTCCTGGCCATCAATAACAGCTAATTCAACCAGACTCTTGCTGATTAAGGAAAACTGGTCATACAGCGAAGGCTTCTCCATCTGTGCCAATCTTTTTAAAGCACTGGAGCTCAAGTCACCGTCCCACCATACAACAATCTCACTGGGTGGTACCAAATATTGATGGGCACTGGGAAGCACCCTTCCACTCCATTCAAGAGGATTTGACAAATCTTTGTAAGACCTTGATCTGCATGGGGAAGATGGCAATGTCTCACCATTGGACAGACGGGACAAGCACTTGTCACCTGATTCTGCAAAGCTCTCTTATCATGAGCAACTGGTGGTGGGATTTTAGCATGACATGCATTCCTAAAGGTACACCAAATGAGCTTGTTGTGCAACATGACATTCTCTTGACCAGGAGTTGAAATGCAAAGTTTGCTGAATTCATGTTTGCCAAGCTTCTGTGAAAGCAACCGATTGAGGTGATGAAAGTAGCTATTTTCTGACTAAGCTTTTTCAAAATCTGGAACTTCAAATCACTGAGATTGATACAGGGATGCTGCAGCGGGAGTGGCAGCAGAAGTGGCTGCATCTGTCAGTGATCAGTAGCCATTCAGCTCATCAGATCAACCACAATTAAGCTAATTATAATCATTTTTTCCTCTCTCTACACTTCATCTAAGATACCTAACAATCAAAGCTTGTTCCTTTTCAAACAAAAAACTACCTCCAAATCGTACAAAGCGAACAATGTTGATAAAAACCTCATCTTTTCCGCGTAAAAACCTAGAAATTGACGAAATCCGAGAACCGAGAGTCAGCAAAAGAAATTTAGAGAAAGAACCAATCCATGAAAACAGATCAGAGCCTCAATTAAAGCATCAACCAGCGGAAAAAACCAAACTGAGACTCTCTGAGCTCGATCAAAAGCCTCATTTCTATTTATCATCATCACCAGGGTGGAGTTCAGGAAGACAAAGCCGGAACTTCCCGATCCAGAAATCCGCCCCGGCGGATCACGGCATGACCCAATCCCGATTGAAAATGAGAAAACTCGAATAGAAACCCAAGAAATAACACAAAAACGAAGCTCAAAACAAAACATCAGAACCATTAATGGAAGCACAAGCTGACCTAATTGCGTTCTTGAAGTAGAAGATGAGAAGGAGATCATTCGATTTCTCTCTCTCCACTGCGTCTTGTGAAGAGCTTCACTCCATTCAATTTCGCATCTACCTCTCGATTTCCATCTTTGAATTGGAGACGATCGGAGGGGAAGAGCTCGAGCTCGCCGGTTCCGTCTCCCTCTCGATCTCCGAATGTGGACCTTTTTTTTTTTTTGGAAATTATTTTTTACATTTAACCCCCTGACTGTTTCGTATTTTCTTTTAACTCCCTGAGATCATTTACCATTAATTAACTAATGTTAAGTTTTAATCTATTTATTCTTTGGCTCATTTTTATATGATATGATAATTTTTCTCTTTATTTTATGTATCAAAAAATGAATTATTAGCAAAATAAATAATATTTTTTAGCTATCTCTAAATTGATCACTTGCTTATTGATTGAATTAATACAATTCTGAAAACACATTAAATCATATTAAAGGTATCATTCTTGAAAATTAAACAAAGTCTCAATTTTGTGAGATCTTTGAGTTTCACTTTTGAAGGAACTATTGCCAGTGAACTTTCAGATGCTTAACAAACTAACAATGGCATACATCTGTCTTGCTCATTTCTTCGCAATAATCTCTATCCATCTCTATTCACGAGTTTTTTTATTATTTGTGTTCTAGTTTTCTAGTATTCTCTTTTGTTGTATTTAACTCTATTTTAGTTATTTTGCTAAAAGCTTTATTATTACTATTTTTATTTTAATAAAAATTTTATGAAGTACCCATTTTATCCAAGTATATATATATATATATATATATATATATATATATATATATATATATATATATATATATATATATATATATATATATATATTAATATATATTATCATTTAAATTATAGGAATTGCATTGTAATGATTTTAAAACAAATCTACTCAACCATTAAATCTCATATTTCAAAATTAACTATTCAAATTTACATGTTAAAAAGGAGTTATTCACTGTCTCATATCACATGTTGCAATCATCCTCAGGGACCTCAACTCAATAGTTTGAAAACTGGCTCAATAAATGAATTCTGCCTTCACAAACACCATAGATAATCACCAAAAATTAAATAAATCAGAAAAAAAAATTCTGATTTAATTACCAAAAAGACATTTACATATACACAATATATAGAAGAACAAACTCTATACAATTATGAAGTCCAAGTTGCACCATTTAAGCAACATTTAACCTCACTCTCTCAATCTCTATTTTTTTTTTTTTTTAAATTGAAAATTTATTTTTTCCTCTTGTTAATAGAGTGAGAGAGTTTCATGTCTGATCTTTGAAGCATCATCATCTCCCACATCACTTGCACATCTTTGTATTCACAAGTTTCCACCTCATCCTGTAGCTTCAAAATCCCACCACCTGCAATCAAACAACATTTTTTTTAATAAAATAAATAAATTATAATTTTATTAAAAAAAATAATTACAGACTCAAAACAAGTGAACTAAAATACTCACCAGAGATAAGAGATACAATTAACAGAAAAAAATAACAAAAATATAGCAAAAAAAAAACTGGACCGGGGAAAACTACCGTCTGGAAACAACTATTTTTTCTACCATTAATCCCACTAAAAATTAGATTTTTTTAATTATTAAATTTAATTAAAAATTTTCTCCATAATAGAGATCACTATTCACTAATCCTCATCCAATGTATATATATTTGCAGAAAAGTCCTTCAATCTTTAAAATTTTCAAAAATAACCCTCTAAAATCCTCATTTCAAATACCAAGTTCCAGATAACTCTGTCGCATTTTTGCAGAAAACCCCCCAATAAAAATAAAAATGAAAAAAAGAAAGAAAGAAAAGCCTCCATTGATCCCCTTCTTCATCTCCGCAATCCATTCACAACCAGAGAGAAAGAGAGAGAGAGGGAGGGATGGATGGATGGATTACCTTCTTTGCGGGATTTGACGCGGGAGGCGACGGAGACGAAGGCACGCTTGACAGGAACGACCATGCGACGCCACCACTCCATAGATCGATGATGTCTTTTGATCTCCAGCGAAGAGAAACGATGAGAAACAATGAAATCAGTGAGGGATTGATGGATGTATCGATGATCCGTGCGAGATCAGAGAGTGAGGGAATAGAGTAGTGGATGATAGAGAAAGATGAAGACGAGGAGGACCTCAAATAGTCGGCAATGGCGGAAGAGAAAGAGAGAGAGAGAGAGAAAAGTCGGGGAGAATTGAACACGTTTCTCGTGAAGAGCGCCAGACGCCTCGCTCTCGCTTGCTTGCTTCCTTCTCATACCACCTCCCCCATTTATTTATTTATTTATTTATTTATTTATTTTTATTTTTTATTTATTTTTTTTAATTGTTTGTTAATTTATTTGATGATTTAATAGTCTTGTCCGGCTTCCGCGCAAGTGCGGCGCGGGGATGGTTTGGAGGCACGTGAAAGTTGTATATCTGATTTTTTTAAAAATTATATATTTATTTATTTTAAAATAAAAATTTAATTTATATATATATATATATTTTTTAAAGAAGCAATGATGGTAAGCGGTTACTGGTTGTTGATGCAATTTGTAGAGCTCAAATTCTATCATCAAAGCTCTGATTATATTATGCTTGTCGTATTTGTTAAAAAAATAAAAAATATATAATTTTTATTATATAAATAGTATGCAAAGAGTAAGATTATGTATTTTTTTTTGGGTGTAGCAATTTGAATAATAATCTTTTTTTTGTTTTTGTCTCGTTTTTATTTTGTTTTTGTTTCTTTAATTTTTTAGAAACAAAAAATATGTTTGGATTTAAAAATTGAAAATAAAAATATCTTTAGTTAACACAATATTATTTTGATTTTTTTATTTCTTTCAAATTTATTTTTTTTATATTTTTATAAAAAATTATTTTGTTTTATTAGTTTATTTGATTGTATTATTAAATAAAATTAATAATATAAACTTGTTTGAGTAATAAATCTCTCATATAAAGAGCTATAGAGATGTAGTGATAAATCTTTCTGGGAAGATCAAGTGAAAAATATAGCTCAAACAATAGATTTTTACGATTTTTACAATATATATATTTATAAAAACAAGGGGCCAAACAATAATTTTCACAAATATTTTTAAAAAATATAATTTTATATTATATAAATCAATTTGTAAAATTTCAATATGCCAAATAATAAATTTTTTATAAATATTATTATTTTAAAACTATTGGTATTAATTTATAAAAACATATTAAAAAAATAAAATAAATAAAGGTAAGATCGTGAGAGATGAGAAGGGAGGAGTAGTGGAGGAGGGGTTTTGAAAACGTTTTCAACAAAGTTAAACCCATAAAAATGTTGTTTACTATTTTTTTTTTTTTTTTAGGAATATGAGTATTGTTGCCAAAAATTTTTGAACCAAAATTTTTATTAGTTTTGTTTTCACAACATAAAATTAAAAACAAAAACAAAAATTAGCAACAATACTAAATGACCTCTAACACATTAGGTTTTCTTTTTTTGTTTTTTAACACATGTGAATAAGTCATATGTCAGGGTACACGCATGCGAGGAGTGAAAACAAAACATAACATAAATACTCTATGTAAAGGACTCGAGTTTGCTAGCATCTCTATTTTTCCATTAATATAAGAAAAATATACAATAAATAATTGATATATATATATTTAACACATGTGAATAAGCCATATGTCAGGGTACACGCATGTGAGGAGTGAAAACAAAACATAACATAAATACTCTATGTAAAGGACTCAAGTTTGCTAGCATCTCTATTTTTTTATTAATATAAAAAAATATACAATAAATAATTGATATATATATATGAGATTCATTTAAGAATTTGAATTATTTCAATATTTAATCACTTTAATTAAAAAATAATATGTTATAGTGAATAACAAAATATTTGTATAGTAAAAAACGAAATAATAAATTTGTAAACTTAAAAAGATTTTTTTCCCCAAGTAGTTCAACTATATTCAAGAGAGATGTTTGTTTCCATCCACCCTACAAAGAAAAATCTATTTTCTTAGTAAATTTATGTTATACTAGCAAACTAATTTTTAAAAAAGGAATAGTTGATAATATGATTTTTTTTTTAATTTCTCAACTTTTCTTTTTAAAAACCATTAATGGGCTTCTATGATGAGTTTTATTTTTTAATGCAAAGATTAAAATTTTTAAAAGAAATTAAACAAAATCCAATTCTAATAAAACACATAATTTTTTTAAACAAGCAACTGATAGCCTAATGAAATCCCTACTTAGAGTTACTGGATGTAACAGTTTTGTATCATTGTTCTCATGAAAATCTCATGGGCATGCATGTGCAAAGACTTTTATCGTTCATATGACATTTGATCATATTAATAAATTTTTATATAGTCAATAAATTATTGTAACTAATGCACTATTTTATTTATTTATCTTTTCGCATTCTTTTAATGGACGGCTCTTGTGGTTTTGGTAATATAAAAAAAAAAAAAAAACATGATTCATAAACAAAAATATCTCTGATTTAAATACTTAAAAAGGCAGCAATCTAATCAAAATATGTCACTCTATTACAAGAAATCATTGCATTATGTACCATATTATTAAAAGAAACAGCTTTTTTCCAAATAGTGTTGTTAATTGGTCTAAGTCTAATCAAAAACATTGTACTAAAAACACGTGAATTAAAACAAGAGTTTCATTAGATTCAGAGTTCAGTGAAGAAAAAGCAAGGAATTAAAAAAACAAAGGGACCCATGAACTATGTTTGGTTGGACTTGATTTAGTCAAAGTGGTTGGGAAAAAAGTGAATCCCAAAGATTGGATTTCATTTTCCATTTTCCGTTTTCCATTTTCTGTTTTCATTTTCAACGATGGCGTCTGACCCGGCCCTCCTTGTTTTATACTTTGTCGTACTCGCCGCCACACCACCGACACACTCAATCTAACCAATATCCATCCATCCTCTCGTCATGCACGAATCTCAAGGCATTTTTTATTTATGAAATATTTATACATATTAATTATCATCCGTCTTTATTTTATTATTGTATTTCATCTACTATTGTAATCAAAACGAGAAGATAACTTTTATTAATATATATATACATCTTAAGTCCGATTAACTCGAAAAACAATACAGGTAATAGAGATGCAAATGAACCAAGCTGCTTGTGAGTCACTTGAAATTCGATTCGAAAAAAGTTCATTTATTAAGTAAATGAATCGAGGTCGAGCTTGATTATTGAGCTTGAATAATTAATCGAGTTGAGCTCGAGTCACATACTACTCGCCTCGTTAAGGTTTACGAACCTAGAAATGAACCTATTAAATGAATTTGCTCACAAACTTTCTTAATGAGCATGCCAAACAAGCTTGCTCACAAGTTTTTTCTTAATGAGCATGCTAAACAAGTTTGCTCACAAGCTTGCTTAATGAGCTTGCTCACAAGCCTATTAATTAGTACATCAGACGAATATGATAGTGAGCCTACTTGTGAGCCCGTCGCTAAACAAGCTTGCTAAATGTATGTGTGTGTTTTTTTCTCTCAAGCAGGGTTGTGAATGAACTGAAATGTTAGTTGAAAGCTCGAAAGTATAACTCATTTATAGTATTATTAAAAGAATATTTATAAGAATGGTTAAGAGGCTCATTTATATTATTATTTACAAGCTTATTTATAAGAATTATTACTAAAATTGTTTATAGTATTATTAATAAGCTTATTTATATAAAACATTTATAGAATCGTTTATAAAAATATCACATGTAAATTTAGTATATAAATTTAAATAAAAGATAAAATTAATTTATAATTTTTATTATAAAAAGGTTTAATATTATTTTTAAAAATAATATATTTATTATTAATAATAATAATAATAATAATAATAATAATAATAATAATAATAATAATAATAATGGATTATTTATGAAAAAATGATTGCGTTTTATCAAGTTAATGAGTTGAGCCTAAGCTTCAGAATTTCATGAAACTCGGAGTAGACTCGAGCTCGGTTGAAATAAGCTTGAGTTCAGCTCAAGCCTCGGTTAAAATAGTGGCGAGCCAAACTTGAGCATAGCTTAGCTCAGCTCATTTGCAGCCCTAAATATAGGGCAATACAAATAGTTGAATTTATGCTTATAATGTTGTATGTTTAATGTTCAATAAACCAAACAATTTTTTTTTTGTACTTTTTACTTTAATTTTTATCATGTTTTATTTATTTTAATAAACAGATAAATCACATTTTCATTCAACTAAAAAAAATACAAATACATTTGGAAAAACAACACACAAACATACAACAGGGTCCAACGATAATGGAAACAATGCATAATAAAAAAAAGGTAAAAAAGAACTATATAAGCTTCTGAGCTAAAAAAAAAAATTCCTCCTTGGAAATTACGAAAATAGTTTTGTTTTTTTTTTATTATGCTATAACTTGACAAAATTTTGGTATCAAGTTTTTTAATTAAAAAATATATTAATATTTAATTACTATTATTACTTTTACAGTGTACGTATACCATATCTGCAAATTATTTTATTATATTTAATTATTTCATGCAACATTATTTATTTGGAAAATCAATGCATACTTATTTCTACATGCATTATTTTAAAAAAACATTAAAATTGAATTGAATGCTTGGAGACTTGGAGTGGGTTCATTGAACCAGAACACAACATAAACAATAACAATCTCCATAATAGTACTTATAACAGTCAGGCAGGTTCAATGTATGTAAGAGGGTGCAGAGTAGTACCCAACTAGACTTAATTAGACAAACCAAAATGCTTTGTCAGGCGTTCATTTCACTGTAAGTGAAAGAAAATCAGACAGTGGGAAAAGTGTCACTGTTTTCAAATGAGAAAGCGATATTACATTGAAGACTTTTGATATTCATTTATGAGAAAGTGAGAATAGAACCAAAAAATTTAGGTGTTAGATAAAGTTTTATAAATTCAAAAAAACTTTAGAAGTGAAATGAAATTAGTTTTTATAAATTGACTCATTCTCTTCACTTCAGTAAAAAAAAATATTGAAGTGGACTTAGTTCAAAATTCACTTTAGTCGGAAGTGAGGGAAGTGTTACTTCCCCCATTTCAGCATAAATAAACACTAAAAATGGGAGAAATCAAACCACTTCCTCCACTACCCCCATTTTCCCAGAAATGAACACCCCTATCTGTTGTACCAATTCATATATATCATCCATTCTTAACAAAGTAATAACTCATTTCATCTTTTATTTTTTAATTTTTAATACTTACTGGTTCCTGGTTTGATTATGTATACAAACTGGTTAAGAAAGTTTGTTTGTTTGGTTTTTCTTTTTTTTGAAAATATAATTGTCTTTTATAACAATCATCGAGTGTTATAATTTATCCATATTTATTAAAATTAAAAATATAATATATAGAAGTTAGAAAATATCAATGGCATAGTGAAAAACTATAAATTAAAAATATTATCACGATAGCAAATTTGGTATTTTCATAGAAGACGCAATATATATATATATATATATAATTTATTAGTTTATATTTTCTCAAATTATTTAGTTATCGGAAGAACAAGCATCACCAACCAAGCATACATACCGTATGAATTAATATGTAAATATGTAAACAATTATATGTTAAATATACACTAAAAATTTGGGTAGGATCCATTGGTCTTCTGTAATAATCATCTGAAATTTTATAATAGAAGTCGATTTCAATTTAAATCAAAATAAAAAATTTAAAAATCAAATATTCATTTAATAAAATTGTTATACCAATGAGAAGATCATCTTTTGTTTAAATACCTATATAAATCATGTTTATTTTTTTTAATAAATTCTTATCACCAAAACACTAACTAAAAATATTTGTAAAATTATAATGTATTCCTCCAAAAAAAAAAAAAAAATCAAACGAACCCATCTTCCGCTCAATGAGCCCGATATATATATATATATCATTTTTTAAAAACAAAATTGAGTAGACCACAAAAATCAAATTAAAAAAAAAAAAAAGAGTTACAGAGATCATTAAAACAAACAATAAGATAAATCCAACTAGCAATAAAGAATATAATTAAAATACATTAACAATGTGTAGACATAGACCTCTATCATAATTTTTTCCATACACAATAGATTAGAAAAAAAAAACATTTTCAACATTTTCATATTGATAAACTTCAATTTTATTAAATTCTTAATATAAAAAAAAACTCATAATCCAATCATATTGATTTCTGGTGAAAACATATAGACTGAATGATCAATTCCTGATCTATACACACTGCAGATGAATATATTTCTTATTGCATTTATCAAAAGAAAGAAAAAAAAATTTCTGAAATCACAACCTGCAATCCATGCACCCAGAAATGACAGCATGATCCATAGCAAAACAAAGCTCACCATGAACTCTAAACCCCCAAACACAAACAACATGTTGTCCAGCCTTCAACTCATTATTCACCAAAAACTTTTTCCAATCACTACCAATAATCCTATGCCCTGTCAGTGTTTTATAATACCTCATTCTCATCTCATAATCTCTCCCAGAACTATCAATCACTCTCACTCTTATTACAACTTCATTTCTCAAATTTACTCTCTCTTGTTCTGTCAAATAAGGTATCACCACATAATTCATATCTGCTTTTGAAGGCAGTAACCTATTTTGCTGACTTTCTACATCACTTCTTGTCAGTTCTTTCTTAAACAAAAACCTCAAGTTCTCTCCACCAATATTCTTTATAGCATTCACTATCCACTCTGGTGGTTGATGTTCTTCATGTTGGTGTTCAACCACTTCATTTTCAACTCTATCTTGTTGAAGTTCTCTAACTTCATTTTCAACAGGTTGAATAACTACTTCCTGTTGTTGTTGTTGCATTCTTTCTTCTTGGATGGTTTCCTTTAATCTTTTTAGCCTCTTCTCAGTCATGGCAAGTAGAACTTCAAGTTTTTTATAAGGATTGGAAAACTCTATGGCTTTGAAATATGTCCTTTGTTTCCGAGAAAAAGGTTTTCTCTTCATGTGGCTCTGCAATGGGCTTGGAAGAATCAAGTTTAGCCGGATTGGATCAGAACTCATCCACTTGATCTCGAAAAAAAAACACTCTAATAAATCACCGTATTTAGTGCACTACTGTATTTGTATTCGTCTGTTGTTTGACAACTTCTTGTGTGTCGGCGCTTGTCACCTTTGTAAAAAAGAAACAAATGAGAAAAAAAGAAAAAAAAAAAAATAAAGGTATAATATTGGAGTGCTATGAAATGAAGGATGGAAGTGTGCTTTAATAGAGTTTGAGAAGCTGGGTTGAATGAAGAGGTTTGATTCAGAATAAGACTTGGATTTGGATTTAATCCAAATTTTTTGGGTGTTTATATATCTTTTTAAAGTTTTAGAGATAATTAAATTGGTTTGACATTGAATTGTTACCTAATTAGAATGGGATAACTATGAGTTTTGTTATTAATTTTTGAGTGTGTTGATGATCTTGAGGCAATTTGATGGTTATGATTACGTTGTTTAAAGTGTTAATTAATTATGTGGATATATTGTAATAGTGTTTGATGGTTTTGGATATGCTTTATTTTGGTTAACAGGATTCATAATTATCAAGTGGAATAATATAAAATTTATGTATTTTTAGGATTTACTATGTATTTTTTGGGGAATTTACAATGAATATTTAAATCAATTGGAAGTTAATCTTTCCTTATCCGTTCTTTGGGAGATTTTTTAAATATATATATCTTTCCCTCCAAAACAAAAATTAAGAGGGAATTAATATATATATATATATATATATAAATCATAAGCCTTTGTAATGAGCCACCATCGTCATCCTCAATTTTTAATATAGTGAAATAATCTTCCATTTTATTCCTCATGATTTTTTTTCCTAATTTTAAATTTTTAACGTAAATTTATATTATCTTATTTTTATTTCATTTTTGTTTATTTTCATTAATGATTTCTTCTCACAATCAGACATTCAAAGGAGATCAAATATATTATTGTGTCATTCAAATAAGTATAAAAGAAACATACACAAAGAAAAAAAAAATCAACAAATTCAACAAACATAAAAAAAGAAACACCTCAATGAATCAATAGTTCAATCAATTAGACTTAATTTTAGTCTATACTGATTGACTTGAATGCAGTGTAATATCGCTTTCATCTTCTTCTTTTGCTGCATGGTTTCCTTGCTGACCACCTTCAGGCTCCTGCAATGAAATAACAGTCTCAAAAGCCCCTACCAAAGCCAACACCCTATTCTTCCTTGATGCCAGCCTGCTCGCCGTCTTTTCGATCACCGCATTGCCATCCGGTGCCGCCTCCTTCCTTCTCCCCGGCATTTCCTCCGTCTTCTTCACCGTCTATACAAAATAACAATATGTTATAAATACTAACATACTATCTTTTATGTGAGAGGTCGAGCGTTCAATTCTCTTCTAATACATGATTAAAATATAATAACAGTAAAATGTGTGAGGTGATTCGTCCACATTATTTATATAAAAGAAGAAGACAGATGACTAACATGATATCATATGTAATGATATATACCTCAATAATCTCAGTTTTCGTTTCTATATCTACTTGTTCGTCTCCGGCCTTCTTTTCTTCTTCCTCTTTGATAATCTCTTCCTTATGTTGTTCATGATCTTCTTCTTTAGCCGTCTCTAATACATCGACCGAGGCTAACTCTTCATGGTGAAGCTCCGGTGCTGGCTCCGACGACACCGAGATCTCCTCCAATGCATTATGATGATCTTCATCGGTCACCGGAGTAGTACTGTCAACAAGTTCTTCATGCTTTTCCTCCTCATTAGTATCATTTGGTGCAACTGTTTCATTGGAGTGATCATCAATGATCTCTTCTTGTACTTTCTCAACCTTAATTTTCACTGGAGTTTTAATTGCTTTAGAAGATGGAAGTGATCTTGAAGTAGTAGAACTCCTAGTTAGAGTTTTCGAAGCCGAAGTTTTATCCAAAATGGTTCTCGAAAAACTTGTCGATTTAGGCAATGAAGAGGGAGCTCTCAGGGCTCTATCTTTCAATGTGGTAGGCATTGGTGATCTAAGAGGTTTCTTTGTGGTGGCAATTGAGGTTGAAGATGAAGGTGTTTTAATAGTTTTAGTAGTGGTATCACCACGAGAGCTCGCCGGAGACTTGACTTGGCCGGCAATGGGCTTCTCCGGTGTTTTCCGATCTCGAGGTCCCGGTGATGATCTTGGAGTTCTTCTCCCATTTGGAGTACTTGTATTGCCATTGCTTCTCTCAGAGAGGTTTGAAGGTCTTGTTGTTGCCATGATGAGCTTGTTAATTAACTAAATAATTAAACAAGATAAACATTATTATTAGTGTTAATTAATGATGATTGAGAAACATAATTAAGAAAGTTGGGAAGATAATTATACCTTGATTAGAGAAAGAGAGAGAGGTTGAGAGGTTAATGAGGAGTTTGATTGAGAATGGAAGGCATGGTTGAAAGAGAAGGGAAGATGGGATTAATTTGAAGGTTGGAAAGGAAAGGACATGAAGGTTAGTTAAAGAGTTGTTAAATTTAGTTCATTTGCTAAAGTTGGGTTGGAACTGGTCTAACTAACACCGGAAATATGTCAGCATTGACTAAATTTTTTTGGCAACATGGACCATTCATAATTCTAGCTAATCCAACCATTGATTTTTAATTATTTTTTTTAATTTGCATCTATGAAAAAAATAAATCAACATGGAAACCTTAATTAATTTATTTGATAGAGTTCTTGTTTAGGAAAGTAAGTTGGATAATTATTTTTTTTTATAAGATTCTTTTTTTATAATATTTTCTCCTTTAAAATAAATAAAAGCATATGTTTCCACACTCCATCTTCTGTAATAAATTTATCCTAGCAAACAAGAGAAATTAAAAAATAATTTAAAAAATATTTTAAAGTTTGTTTGATACATAAAAATTTGAAATATAGCACAATGCAATATTTATTTAGGCATGCAATTCAAATAAATAATTACGTATAATAATTTTTTTTTAAAAAAAATGGATAAACCACGTTCAATCCAATGAAAACAAGAAGAGTATAGAAATATTACAAAAAAAATTTACTAAATATAAACACAATTAAAAAAAAATTAAAATTATCCTCATTTAAAACAAAAAACCTAATTACCTTTAACTTATCTAATCACGACAATTATTAAAAATAAAATATAAAATAATATAAATACCTATGCTATAACTCAATCACCGATCTATTCATGTTTCTCCCAAGTAAACCACATCTCGGTTCTGTGATAATTATCATGAAACCTAGTCCACTTATATGGACCAGATATTATATAAATAAATAAATAAATAAATAAATATATATATATATATATATATATATATATATATATATATATATATATATATATATATATATATTACTTGATTTAATAAATAATAAAAATATTTATACAAATTTTAACTATATATATAATTATTTTTTTAAATATTATTTTCTCACGTGCATGTCACGTGCCACCATATCCCAAAAGGGAACGGTTATACCTTCAACTTTCTCAAGCTTCGTTCCCCGCCATCGTCTCTTCTCTTCTGCTCGACAGTGAGAAATAGAGAGAAAAAAAAATGGCGCTTTGCTCCGAGCTCCGCATTCCATTCCGGCCAATCTCCACAACTTTCAAAGCAACGAAGAAGGTTCCGACAAGGCTCTCATGCTCCCGGCAATCGCCGGACGGTGACGATGAGCCTCCCCGACCATCGGACGGGCCGAAGAAGAGGATCTCGGAGCAATCATCGTGGGAAGCCAAGGACTTGGAAGGAAGGGATTATCTTTATAGATTAGGGCAAGAGGCTGACAACATGAACATCGCCGTCGGGGCGAGAAAGGGCATTGTTGATGATCTCTTCGTTGGCAATTTCCTTGGCAGAGATGGTATGTTCGCATTCTACCACCCTTTGTTTGTTCCTCTCTGAATTTAGTTGTTCAATTTTCCCTAAATTTCCTTTTTTTCTTGGAATTTTGGCAGCGGATATAGTGTTTGATTACAGGCAGAAGGTCACGAGGTCGTTCCAGTATCTCCAGGGGGATTACTACATCGCCCCTTTGTTCTTGGTGAGTTGATTTTGTCTATGAGTGGAGAGATGATCTACTGTGGTTCTAGATTTTTGTGGAAGAGAACTGTGAATTGGGATCTCCTTCTTGTGTTTCTAGTTCTTGTTATTAGCTTTAAGTGAGAGAAAGATGGAGAGGAACCAAACCAAGCCGTAATCCAAAGAGTGATTGATCTATGACTAAAAATTGCTTGGTTTTTTGGTTGCTGTTGCATTGAGTCATTGACAGTGTAATTAGGGATAAAAGTTAGAACCCTAACTATCTAACTATTCTAGCATTATGAGTCACAGCTACAGAGATTTTTTGGATAAATGTATTTTTGATTGCCTTATTTTAATGCTGTATTGCATGTTATATAAGGATTTAATAATTAGACTTTCATTGTTTGATATTTTTGCATATAGCTTGTGACTGGAAAGTTTCCATGGGTTTTGTTACTGTATCTCTTTTTGATTATAAAGGAATAAGAAGCAAAATCTTGTGCTATGTTCTTTTGAATATTTTCTTTCTTGGTCTATCCCCATGTCAGCATATATTTTTGTGCAGGTGCTTGATATTACATTATAGTTTAAATATATGCTCTGCGGTCAAATATTTACTGTTGTTATCCCCATTTGATTCCCTATATTTATCTGTTCTACAGGACAAAGTTGGTAAGCTCTGTGAACCTTTGTTGGGGGTTAGCACTTTGCTAGTCATGACATTTTATGAGGTAGCAGATTAATAAGAAAAGTGAACCATTAAAACATCATACTGTCTTTCTCCGAATAATCTGAACATTGTGTGCTTGATTTGTGTTTAGGTTTATGTAGAAATTTTATTTTCTTTCATTCATAGTATGTAATCAAGAATTCAGATGTTCAGTTAAAGCAAAATAAATATTTTATTATCTCCTTAGAACCGTTGCTTTATATCAGGAAGCTGTTGCATAGATAATTTTATTGTATCGGTATAAAACCTTCTATATTAAGCCAGGAAGAGAGAAAGAGCACTCAATAAAACTTGAATCTTAAAAATCAGTTTAATACAGTTCCTCCCTTAGTATGTCATCTTAAAATCCAGTTCAATATTGTTCCTTGCTTAGTATGTCTAACATCTCTTGCCAGTCACCAATCAGCTTAGCTTGTCACAAATCAGAGTAGTTTGAAGCAACAATTCCAGAATTTTCTTCATGTTTTAAAGGAATTGGTTATGAGATTTCATTGCTGTTAAATAGAAGGATGGAATTTAATAAATGAAAGAATATAGCGCATTATTTAACCTTTGTCTGCAGCTTTTTGAAGAACTCAACACAATATATATTTTTTCCTCATGTATCTTAATATGTACCTTTTTTTTATTTCCTCTCGCAGCTTGTCACATCGTGAAGAACTATATTGCTCATCTTCTCGACATCAAGGTTCCATTGATATTGGGTAATTCATGATGTTGTTTTAATAGTTAAATACATGACTGCCCATCTATCTTGATTTTGACTTTCTCAATCTGAGAAGCATAATTTTAAATGGCTTTTGCTTCTAGTGGGTGATATACTAATATGTATGACATACATGTCATGTGATCCGGCCACATCATCAGAATCAAATCCTGAGAATTGATGATTTGTGACTAGCAATATTTGTCTTGATAAATTTGAATTCTGCTTCCAGTGGGTAACATGTGCATATTTTGTGACACCATCCCCATGACTAGACCATTAGTTTCTATTAATGATTCAAAGAGAAGCCATTTTGGCCTACCCATTCACTATATATGATTTCTTTTGCTTTTCATGAAACTGAATGTAGTAATCATTTTATTTGACTTACTGTTTGGGGAGGTAAAACACCATCTTTTGCATGATCTGCTGACTGAGTTGCAAAAATTTTTAAGCTTTTAGGTTTTAGTTAACTTAAATCTTTGTGCCCGCCTTGATTTACCTTTACTTGCTTTTTCTTTTTCACTAACATTGCATGTGTCAATAATTTGTTATCAAGAATTGTCTTTCTTATTTTTGGTGTTGGTTCTGTCATCTTAAGAATAATTTTATATTTCATTCTTTCTTATATATATTTTTTCAACTTGAAAAATATAGTCCTTTGCATTAAATTTTGTGTTTTATTATTTATATGATGTTTTGCACAGGCACCAAGGTGTTGGAAGTTCCATATTTTAGGTCATATACAACTTACTATTTGGTTCTTTTAGGTGTCTGGGGTGGTAAAGGACAGGGGAAGACATTTCAAACAGAACTTATCTTCCGGGCAATGGACATTGAGCCTGTCATTATGTCTGCAGGCGAACTGGAATCAGAGAGAGCAGGCTAGTGGGGATCTTTATCATTTTTTTGCAATGGACCTTAATTTCTCTCAACAATCTTGCAGCATTGCAATGTTTCTTCTTAGAATAACAAGAAATCAACTCTTTATAGCAAAAGAAGAAATCTCAAATTTTGTATGAATCGGCAACTGTTGGCTCTCCATTTGAATGCTCTTACCCATGGACCAAAGCATTTTTTTTTCTTTTTGCAAATGGGTGCTGTTTTTCTTAAAATAATGGTCAAAAGAGACACATGAATGTTTGATCTTTCTAATATATATATAGCTTTTATCTTCACAATGAAGATGAACCTAGAGGAAATAAGGGAAAATTTCTATGATGTGTATGAAATTATACTGAATAGTACTGTCATTTGAATTGACCCAAAAAGAAGAAAGGAAGACATTTTAGCACGCCAAATATTCGAAGCCTCTTGGGTCAAAATAGTTTTAAATATTTCTTACATATGCATCATATTTGGCTAAAAGATTGTCAATCAATTCTCTGTTTATTTATTTATTTATTTATACATGTTTAATGGGTAAACTCATAGGATTGGAAGAAGCTTGTCATTAGAAGAAATTGATTTCCATGAGATTATGTATATCATTTTTTTCCCAGGAGAACCGGGGAGGCTTATACGTGAACGATATAGAACAGCATCCCAGGTGATCCAAAACCAAGTAAGAAGCACTGGTATTTTAACAACAATTTATCTTCAGCTATTTTGTGTTACAATTTTCATTACTATTTGCACTTTCAGTACAAATGATTTAGGTCACTTAAGGTAACTTATGCTTCATCCTGAATTTAAGAATCTCAACTTCTCTATTTGCATATATTATAGCAATTCAACATGTTTTTATCTTCCACTTAGAATAATTTGGTTTGCAATATTCTTATTTTCTTTTATTGCACCATGAGCACCACATAGGATCTTTTAAGCACAATTAAAATAAAAATAAAAAGCGCATTGAAGATAATATACCTACATAAGAAAAAATGATCAGATGAACCTGAAAGTGAAGCTAATTAGCTACAAACATGTTAGTGGATTAATAAATTTTCTCACGGAATTACTGTATGCTTAAGGCAATATATTGTTCGTGCTTTAGACTCCATTATTTTTGGGGCAGGGAAAGATGAGTTGCTTGATGATAAACGATATTGATGCTGGGCTAGGAAGATTTGGTGAGATTTCCGCTTCAATTTTGTATTATATACTCATCCCATTTCATATGCAATGAGGAAGATCACAAGAGCATGTGTAATATAGATTGTGGCTAAAATGTTGTGTAGATTTTTTGTTAACCTTGCAGGCTTCTTCTTCTTCCTCCTCCTACATCTCTTTTTTCTGAAGTTTCACCCAGTTGTGAATTTTTAGTTTAAAATTCAATTTATTGTTGTTGGAAATTTAGTTGGTTTTAAAAAAAAGAAATATCTCTACTCCATTCTCTGAGTAGTATTTTATTCATTTCATGTGTGTCCATGTAGGAAACACACAAATGACTGTCAACAATCAAATTGTGGTTGGAACACTGATGAACCTATCAGATAATCCTACAAGGGTGAGCATTGGACAAAAATGGAGAGAATTTGATGTAACCCATAGAGTACCCATCATAGTTACTGGAAATGATTTTTCAACACTTTATGCTCCCTTGATTCGGGAGGGGAGAATGGAGAAGTTCTATTGGTGCGCATCCTTATAGATATTTTATTTTGTATATCCTAAACTGTGCTTATTTGTCGATCACAATTTCAGTATTCTAATCACTTGTAAATTTATGGGTTATTTTTATCTTGTGCTGGATCAGGCAGCCGGACCGTGAAGATATCATCAACATTGTTCATAAGATGTATGCTAAAGATGGTATATCTAAGGAGGAAGTAGAAACTATTGTAGATGCTTTTCCTAACCAAGGTATATCTCTGGTTTACAATTTAAGTGTTCCTTAATACCTTCAGATTTTTACCACAACTAAATATTCATAGAGACATCAAGTACAAATCTCTACTGGTCAATTGAATGTTAGTCTTCATAACTTCATGGTTATGTTTATACTCGTCTTTTTTTTTTAATTATTCTAAAATATAACACTTTGATCGATCTATGCATTTACTATCTGTTGTGCAGCTTTAGATTTTTATGGAGCTCTCAGATCCAGGACTTACGATCAGTCAATTTCCAAGGTCGTAAAAATTTGGCAAATATAGATACTTCATTGTTCTTTGAAAAGCTTAGTTGATATATTCCAATATGCTAATCCTTAGCTTGTGATAACTGCTTTCAAATTTTACATTTGAGAAGCAATTAATTCCTAATATTTTTTTTCCCACCTTTTACTTTTTGATGCTTTCATTTCTAGTATCACCAACAAATGAATTCTCTCTTGGAACAAAGCTTTTATCAAGACGTGTTAATTTATTTATTTTAGTTTATTTTACAGTGGGTAAATGATATTGGTGGCTATGAAAATCTTGGCAAAACACTTCTCAAGGGAAGGAAATCTGGGGATCTTCAGACATTTGTTCCACCAGAGGTACAAAGTTCTTATGCAGAATTACAGTGTTTTAAAGGTTATCGAACAATTTGCAACGCAAAATTTACTGCATAAATAAATCAATGAACTTGCCTTTGAATCTAATTTGAATACTTCATCAAACAGCAAACTGTGGAAGCTTTGCTTGAATCCGGACATTCGCTCATCCGGGAGCAGCAACTGATTATGAATTCCAAACTGTCAAAGGAGTACATGAAGAATATAGATGATTAAGAATGCGCAAGCATTGAATATTAATTACTGTATGAAATGTTTCTCAGATTGGCACACAAAGAATGAGTATTGGTTGAAATTGTTTCTCAGAACAATGTCAGATGTTGTGTACAGTGTGAAAATCAAATGTTTTTAAGCCAAGTTTTGATGCTCGTATTTGATCGATGAAAAATGCAGACAATATCATGATCTTGTATATATACTGAAATTCATATGCTACTTCAACAACATTGAACCTGAAAACAACATTTACATCTTCATTGCAACAGAGAAGGAAGTGCCACCTTATCAGTTCATAAGACACAAATGTTAATCAACAAAGCAATACTTGGACATCGCGGAACAAACCTGAGGTAGCACACAAGTTTTGAACAAACCATACACGAAAATTTTATTTCGTCTGTCGAACAAGACACTAGGCTATGTACACGACATGTGCCAACGCAACGATATTAATTTGATAAAAGAAAAAGGTGTAGTTCATGTGCATATCTGCCATTTTTATTGACACTACATTGGAAAGAAATTCAAAACCATTGTAATAAAACAAAATAAAATTCAAGTTTTCGAAAGATGAACAGACAAGCCATACGAGAAGGGCATTGTATACAATGTTTATTCCTTGCATATTGCGCCTGTACCTGAAGAAAAAGAATAAATTTGTAAGAAACTGAACATAAATTCAACAGCTTCACTCTTTCAAAATTAGTTAGCATGACATCAGCCTCAGCTTATACAGAAAAAATTTCAGAGGTGAAAACAAAAACCCATTTCAAGTCAGCCAAATAAGATAAAACTTTGAGCTTAAGTACCTAATTATGTTGCTAACCTGCTATGCTATTTCCTTAATAACACGGCCGAAAAGGTATTCTGTATCGATGTTGTAATTGGAAAACATATTTAAATTATATATATATACACAAACAGAAGAGAATGAAAGTTCAGAACAGTCCAAATATCAAACTAATAACTCTACTGGAAGATTAGGACAGATATATATATATATATAATCATCTCAGCTTTGGGATTTAGACAACAATAAGTGCATACAGGACTAGATATTCTGCATAAGTATAAACAGGAATAAACAAATAGTCAAGTAGACAATTCAATTCCAAACTATATAGAAATTTTAAACAGTAGAATCAACAATGTTACATCAATTGATTAAATTTCAGGATTTCAGCTATTGATTGAATTAACTTTCCTCCAGTAGCATAAATTCTATTTCAACTATATAATGGAGAAGTAGAGAATTTCAAGCATGTACAACAAATTTTAAAGCAATCAGATATAAGTTATACAATTAGAGTACTCCATAAACACAGTAATTCTAGTAAAGTATGAAACAGAATTGTTTTCTTTTGACAAGAAATCAAAGTTTTACAAGTGGGAGAAATTGACCTTTCACAATTGCCACCAGAACAAATCATTTTTACTCAAATAACACAAAGTCTCATGCGTTTGTAAATGATATAAAAGTATCACATCTTCAACCAAAGTTAGAATTTGCAACCTGACTTGTGTAGTGTGTTGGCATTTTACATCCATTTAAAGGCGGCATGAATATGAAATGCAGCACAGAATATTGCTTATCTCATTTAAATATATAAACAAAAATTTGATGACCTTGAATTCAGTGATAGATGCTTACATGTCTAAATGCCGCAATAGAGATGCTTCAGCAAAAACATAGACAATTGTCTTATTTAAGATGTCATTGAGCCACTAATACATGAGAGTTCACAGAACTTTCCTTGCAATATGATACAAACATCATTAATTACCAACTAAGACAGAACAAGTTTAAAGAAGACTAGGAACACCTAGCATGCATAAGATTCAAATTTCTGAATTGAAATTAATAACAAGATAAAAATTTTCCAAAAAGGAGACATGAAATGGTATTGCAATGTCACACCATGGAAAACATCCATGGAAATGTTGATGATACACCGTTACCCCATGAAACTTATAGAACATATTTGTACCTATAACAAGTAACACGAGAGCATTGCTGCAAAACTGTCTTCAGATTCCATCCGCATTGACTGCAAGTTACACAAAGGATCGACTTGTCGGTTCAAGTGGCGAGCGAGTCCCTATTGAATGTTACTGTACAACATACGGACAGAATAGAAGGGTTTTCTAACTCCATCAGGAAAGATATATCTGACAGACTTGTTATTCTTCAGGAGTGGAATTCTACAGAATCTTTTCCTCTGACATGGAGTTACAATAAAGGAATGGTTTTTTATGCCACAGAGCGTTCATTTAACTGGACTAGCACCGAAGACCCAGCCCTTGGATTTCAGAAATGAAAATGCATCATGATTTCAAAAGACCCAGAGATTTGGTGTGGGTCTGTCTTATTCTTCAAATGAATGAAGACATATTTTCTCAAGAAGCAATGGCCAGTCTTCCCCAAGTTGACAAGGGTTTAACGCCATAGCCACCTTAAAATCCTGAAGAGATATTGGACTGTGGTTTTCCTGCTTATGCACAACCTCGAAAGGTCCAACATTATTTTGTATGTACATGTGGCTTCCTTGCCAAACACCATTGATAGGTTTCCCATGAGACTGTATCTTGAACATTGGCTGCTTTAGCAGTTCCTGGCCTGTCCTTGCTCTTAACAAATCAACCGACGAGCTAATCAACTGCTTCAAGTATGCATCCAGACCATAATTCAATAGATTGGCACAGTCAATTGTCACTCCTCCCAATCCATGCCCTTGTGCGATTTTTTCCATCCGTGTCCTTAAATCCTCAGAATTGCACAATTCACCACAATTATAACTGGTAACAGAACCAACAGTGCTACCACTGATATTCAAAGGCAAAGATCTTCGAGCCCCACCTACACTAGCAGCACAAAAGGGAATTCCAAGCGGAGCCAGGAGAGGGCGACCTCTAATGCATTCAAAATCATCTTTTCGCCCCACATCTTCCTGGTCATCAACAGCAGCCACGTCAACCAGACTCTTGTCATGTAACGAAAACTGGTCATGCAGCGATAGCTTGTCCGTCCGCTGCCTCTTTTGAAGCCGCTCGGCACTGCCTGATTGATGATACTGTGCTGGTCTTTTTAAAACAATGGAGCTCAAGTCACCGTCCCGCCGTGCAACAATCTCACTGGGTGGTACAGAACTAGGCCGATCTTTGTTAGACCTTGATCTGCATGGGGAAAATGGCAATGTCTCGCCATTGGACAGATGGGACAACCGCTTATCATGAGTGACTGGGGGTGGGATTTTTGCATGAAATGCGTTCCTGAGGACAGCCCGAATGAGCTGGTTGTGCAGCACGACATTTTCTCGGCCAAGAATCGAAGTGCAAAGTTTGTCGAATTCATGTTTGCCTAGTTTCTGCGAAAGCAACCGATTGAGGTGATCAAAGTACCGCTGGGCCCGATCAGGGCCAAGTTTTTTAACAATCTGGGACTTCAAATCACTAAGATTGATCCGAGATTGCTGCGGTGGGAGAGGCAACGATGTTGGCGGCATCTCTCAGTGAACAGTAGCCATTCAATCTCACTAGATCAATCACAATTAAGCTAATTATACTCCCCTTCTCACTGTTCACTTCATCTAAGCGACCCACATATCAAAATTTGTTCCTTTTCAATCTCAGAACAGCCTCCAAATCACTGGACGAGGGCAATGCAGCTAAAAATCTCATCTTTTCCGCTTTAAACCCTAGAACGGGAAATAATAACCAAAAACCTCAAGTCAGCAACCAAATATAAGAATGCCAAAATTCACCAAAAAATTAAATCTTTAAAAATGGAAATTCCAACACAAACAGATCAGAACCCTAATCAAAACATCAATCCAAGAAAAAGGAACCAAATTGGGGTACTTTGAGCTTAAAAAAAAGCCTCATTTCGATTGATAATCGCGAAGATGAAGCTCGGCAAGACCCACACGGAAGCTCCTCGATCGGGAAATCCACTTCACTCCGGCAGATCGCGGTGGGACCCAGTTCGGATTCAGTACGAAAACTCGAAGCAAAACAGAGAAAGAGCACGAAAACGAAGCCAAAAACAAGATACCGGATAGTATGAAAGGAAGCCCAAGCTGACCTAATGGAGTTCTCGAAGTAGAACGTGAGAGATACTAAGACTCGCCGGTCGAGAAGTAGCTTCTCCGATTCCACTCACTCCACTGCGTCTTCTGGCGAGCTTCACTCCGCTCGACTTCGCCTTTGCCTCTCGATTTCAATCTCTCAATTCCTCGCGATCGGGGGAAAGAGCTCGAGCTCGCTGCTGCTTCTCTCTCTCTCTCTTTCTCTCTCTCTTTCTCTTGTTTTGAGGTTTTTACCAATCAACCCCTTGACAATCTCAAAACTTTTTTTTAATCCCTGACTTTTTAAAATTATCTAAAACCCCTCAAAATAAGAACCCGTAGATACTGTGACTAATGTTTTTATAGTTGAGAAATTAATAAACATGAAAAAATAATATATTTTTTTAAATAATAAACAAAATAACAATTTTTTATGCATCAATTATTTAAGACACTTTATGCCAACTTATCAATTTAATTATTTTTCATCACTTTTCCCTACAAGAAAAAAAAAATTGAAGGTTTAATACGTAATTTGACGTCTCAAGGGGCCTATACATAAAATTGAGTTAATTTATGGATCTTTATACAAGTGATCTTTTAGTGTGGCAGAGTGGATACAAAAGAGAAGAAAGATTTATTTCCTTCTTTAGAAGTGTTATGGGATTTGGAACCCCAAAAAGTGGGAGAAAATAAAAATAAAAATTCAAAAATAAATAAACAAATAAATAAATAAAAAGTCAACTCAAAGGAAAGATTGTCATGCTAGTGTTTTAGTCAACTCTAGTGGTCATCTTGTTGGAGATGTTCCGACCAAAAGATTTTGTAATGTTTTTAAAGCACTTGTGCAGTAATAATAATGTGCATGGCTCTAAACTCTCAATTCAGATGTTGATGGAATGAAATGAACAACACTTGAATTTGGTAATAAAAATCAAAATAACAATAACAACAAAATACATAGTCTACATCATACACCACAACATCCCCCCAAAAAAACTACAACAACACTGGTTTTGAAATTCATAACTATCAGAAAGAGCAAATGGTCCTGCTCCAGTTTCCATCTCTTTTCTTTTCTACATCCATTTGAAAACTAACTTGTTTTTCCTTCCCGGAACCGGGAACCGGGAACCGGGAACCGGGACAGATACGGCTGTGAATAGAGATCATTGACAGGTTAATCGGTATCGAATTCAAGTATCGATAGTATTTTAAAGTAGTTGTTGCATTGTAATATGTATGCATACCTTGATGATATTTACCTGGCTGAGTTTGTTTTAGCCATTGACAACCCTTTGAGGATCCAACTGGCCACTGCAGTAACTGGAAGGAACTGCAGAAAGTTCTAACCTTCCTTTCCATTCCTGGCCTGCCTTCAAAGTGATCTGTTTCTCAACAGTAGCTGCCTCAACACATAACATATACTTGTACTCATTGTCGCCGAAATCGGGCATGGCTTTAGCTTTCTTGTCCCAGGGATTCCACACAACTAACAAATAGGAATTTTTTTTATACTGTTAAGTTTGCGAAATTTGTATTGAATAGGTGGCATGAAGTTGTTTAGCTTACCGACGTCTGGAAGACCATCTTTACGCAGAACGAATGTTCTTTTTCTTTGATGATCGATGATTGCAATCTTGGTTGGTGCACCGAGATATACTCTGTCCACCTATTGTGCATGAGAGTGTTAATTTCATGGTTCAGGCATTATGAACTAACTTATGTTGGTCATATACTCACTTCAGATTCAAATGTTAAAGCATCTCCTTGCTCTGTAAACCTTTTCTTTCCCTGTAAATTATCGAGATAGTCCAATGTCTCCAGTCCTTCAATGCGCACTTCGCTGAAATTTAATTTCAAATTTAGTCTCATGAAGAATGGGAAATAGAAGACTGAAAGCTCCTCAACAAGTTAGCAGATTTTCAAAGCTTTTCAAACGTGATCAACATAAAAAAAGATTGCAAAAAAATAATTTGTGTAAGCTAACTATTCTATCAAATAAAAACAATACAGAGTGCAGACACAGAACAAGCAATGGGAAAGACATTTTGTACTGAATTCGCTCATCCAGATTAAGGAGTTTTCATGTGCATAACAAAATGCACCTGTTTAAGATGGCTATGAGGATAAACATGACAAGAAGTTGAATATTGATGGCTAAACCTGATATCAGTGACCCGCAAGCATGTGTGATATGACGCTGTGAACGAGAAAGACTTTCCATCAACACTGGTGTTTCTTATGCGTGAGGTGAGCAAGAGATCTCCTCCAGGTCCAAGTGTGACTCTCAGACGGCATTCACAGCTGCAGTCACACAGAAAACCAGTAACTGGATATGTTAGATGACAATGTGATCAATAATTATCTTTCACTGAAATCAAACAAATTTTCTGGTTCAAACCAGTGAGGCCAAATCCTGTGATCTGCTTCAGATAACTTGAGTATTAAATCAACAAAAGTCCTGTTGGTGCTGGTAGGTGGAAAAGGAGGAGGATCAGGATCAATGCTCCACATCATGTTCCTTGCAAATCCATGATGTTCAGCAACTCCATGGGTTCCAAACTGTGGTTGCACAATTTCACATTAGGAAGCCCAGTACAACCCAAACAAAGAACTGTTTGCTTCATAACACACATATATATATATCAAAGGAACGTACTTGAGGAAAGGATAATGCAATGCCGCCACGTACTGCTTTTGGAGAATTAAAAGTTGCCTACAAAGATCAGAACCGACAAACAGGAATGTTGTTAAAAAACATTTTTCAGATAAAACCAACAAGCATCAGAAGAATCAGAAGAATCATAAGATGAAGGAAAGAATCCTTGCTTTTTCTTTGATAAGCACTCAAAAGCAACTAGAGCACATGCTTGGCTATAGGCATATGAACATGTCCTACTGACCTAGCATTCAAAGATTTGAACCGCAGCTGACAACATGTCAATTGTGAGTTCCAATAAAACCTTCCAATCACTCACTATAGGCAAATGACAAGTAATCCCATACAAGATCCTTAACGACAATGACGTAAAAATCTCTATGCATCATGTCAAAACGACAAATCAAGCAAACGACAAGTCAAGTAAAACAAGTACTGTTGCTACCTTGTTGCTGATAAAAAGCAACTCTTCTCCGAGATCATTTTTCCAAGATGTCACTTGGCCACCACGCAGATACACCTGCACCCACACAAATGGATATTGAAAAAATGAGTGGACCGTGGAAGGCAAACAGGAAAAATGGCAACATATACAGTAAGAAATCCACTTTGATCAAGAAGTTCATTTTTTTTTTCAATCAGACTAGTCAAGAAATTGTTCCAAACAAATGACAAATGCCCAACCATCTGGATAATGATTCCATGTCCACGAGTTTCTAACAAGATATCCATAACACAGAGAAGCACATCAAAGCTTTTCAAATTTGTTAAGTCTTCATCAAATTACATGGCACACTAAATAAATAGCAGAACTCGATCAGAAGATGGACTTCAGAAGATGTATTAATAGAACAAAAAACATCCAACCAGAACCAGAAGTCCTGTGAGATTTTCCTGAAAAATCATGTCAGAGTCATTTCATAGTACAAAGCAACAGTAAAGTAAAAAAACATTATTTTGGAGTACTTTAGGCAATGGTTGTACAGTGCCTTTTCACACGTCTCAGAAAAACTCAACAACTCCTTAAATTTCCAGCATAAAGTTGATACTTCTAGGCCTCTTTTTCCAAAGCAATGATGAAGACAAGCATATGCAAAAACCAAAGAACCATCATCAAACAGTGTCCTTAACCTTATCCTAACCTTCCTACACATTATGAACATTAGATGAACATAAACAACTAAAATTACAAATCTCATACATCAAAATTGTCTCTTTTTTACTTCAAAATCAAATTAACTCCCAAAAAAACCACAAAATTAGATAACATTCATGAATCCTATAAAAAAAAAAAATCACCAAAATCCTTTCATTTTCTCCAATGGAATTCACATTAATTTCAGATAACAAAACCAAAGTTCAGAGCCACCATCAGATCCAAAAGAACCCCTTCGATTGCATCTCCATCAATTATCAGAAGAGAGAGAGATATATAACGAGATAAGAAGAACCTCGGCAGCGCTGCCACGAATCTCTTTGAGAACAAGCTTCTGGAGGCCATTCACGCCCTCACAAAGCCTCACTGAAGGACTCTCCATCTCCCACACTCTCCAAACCAGCCAAGAACCCAAACCCTCTTCTCTCCCTCTCTCTCTCGCTCTCGGTCTCGCTCTTGCTCGGCGGAGAAGACGACGAGAACAATGGAAAAAAAGAAGGAAGGGAAAGACAGCAGCAAATATAGCACTAGTGTATGGACCGTTTCCCAACCCGTTTCACAATCCATTTCGCGTTTCCCAACCTCTAGACTTATCGGATTCGGGTCCCATTTTTTTAATCCGCATTGCAGATTGACAAATCACACAATCCACTTTCATATATTTTTATAAATATAAGAATATATCTGGACAACATTATTTTTGGAATAAAACTTTAAAAATAATTACATATACAGATTCAAAGTGTTTCTATTTTCATATAATATTTTTTTGCATTTAAAGTTATAATTATTAATAAAAATAAGTATATATATATATATTTATAAATTACCAACAAGCACTTTTTTTTATTGTGCTTTCAAGATTTCTTAAATACAAACAAGATAGAAAGAAACTAGGCCATGCTTTGGTTCTTGTATCTTGGAAAATATAATTAATAGAATAAAATTTTAAAAATAATAAAATTTTGGTCAAATGAGTTTTTTTTCTTAGATAAATGTTTTATTATTATTATTTTTATTATTATTATTATTATATATAATCTAGGGATATATCCCAAAAAATATATATATTTATATATTTATATATATTTTTTAGGCGGTGCGGATGCGGATTTTGGAGAACGAACCCGTTAAGAGGATGGAAACGGGAATGGTTTTGAGAAATGATGAAAACGGAAGAGAAACGGTTTCCCTTTGCCAGAACCAAGCGTGGCTTTTAACACGTGGAGAGGCAGTTACGAAAGCAACATATATCCTCAATAAAAATAATTATATATATATATATATATATATATATATATATTTATTTATTTATTTATTTATTTATTTATTCCTTTTTCTTTAAGCGGTGCGGTGCGGTGCGGATGCGAATTGGGAATATAGAACCCGTTAGTTAGGATGGAAACGGGAACGTATGGACAAAAAAAGAAGGGAAACGGTTTCCCGTGGACAGGTGGAAACAAGCGTGGCTTTTAACACGTGGACAGGCAGTTACCAAAGCGGTGCGTCTCATTCGGATTATGATCTGCACCCAAAAAATTGACCAAGAAACCGACTCTCATGCCAGATGTCTTACACTGACCAATGAAATTTGTCTCATTTGCCAAGTCACTCAATATTTACATTTTTTTCTTTATTTATTATTTGCGAGGAAAATTTTATGAGATGAATATTTTTAAGATTAATCCGTCGAGTCCCTTCCACTTCAGCATATACAAAATACAGATGTGTTGATATATTAACTCTATACTTAAATAAATCTTTGGTCTGAGATTAATTGGCTTAGTTAAGATTTTAAAACCAAATTTAGTGAAGTATTAAATATTGGTTTTTCAAATGTATTCCTTATATTTAGTATATTTTTACAACTTCTAACCAATCATATTCAACCGCATATTCTATTAAATTATTTTTTAAAAATAAAAAAAAACTAGAACGCTGGTGTATTTTATTATAAATTTTAGATTATCAACTAATTTTAATGATTTAATTTAAACAAGTAAAAAAAACAGGTAGGAGTATATTAAATACTAAAATTCAAAATTTTCATATTAAATAACGGATAACTATTAAACACTAAATAAAGATCTTTTTAAAATGCTAATGTGATTTTATTATAAATTTTAAATTATCAACTAATTTTAATCAGTTTTTTTTAATCATATAAACAAGTTAAAAACACATGTGGGAATATATTAAATACTAAAATCTAAAAATTTCATATCAAATGGCTCATCACTATCAAACATCAAATAAAGATAATTTTAAAATAAATTTTAAATTATTAATTAATTTTAACCGAATTTTTTAATAAGTAAAAAACACCTGCGGGAGTATATTAAATACTAAAATACAAAAATTTCATATCAAATGACTCGTCACTATCAAACATCAAAATTGTCGGATTTCTTGTACTAAAACACTGTTATAAATATTTTTTTAAATAATAATGAGTTAAAAATGAAATGATTGGTTAATTCCATAAGATATTTTAACTAATAATTAAATCATGAAGCTCTATGTGGCAATTGATGTGCCATGCATCACTCGGCAACAAGGAAACGTGCCATGAGAATAATGGAATGATAAATCCATTATTGGTATAAACTTCATAATTTGTATTAATTTCATGCCACGTATCACATGCAAATCAATTCTTCAATGAATGATTGAATTAATCATAAGCATGGATTGAACCATTAAGGAACATGCTCTTAAAATTTAATTGCCATTTCCTATGATTATGATTGACTCTTGCTTCCATTAATTAATAAACTCACATTAATCAATACATACTTCAAAACTCTCACCGTGGACTCTCTAGTTCGGATTCAAACTCCAACTCAGTTAAAACACTTATAATTTATTCTCTTTTATAACATCATTTTGAATACATGAATTATTTTGATGATTTTTTTAGTGTTACTTCTATCTTCCATGAAATTAATATTTTATTTTTTATTAAGACCGATTTCACTATTTATATATATATATATATATATATGACACAAGTTTTGATAGTTGTTTAGTTTTTATTATTTATCTGTAATTTTATTTTGATTTTTTATATGAAAACGTGATTTATTTATTTTTTTAATAAATTAATAAATAGTTTTTTTATTTTTTTTAAAATAAATAAACTAAATTTTGCTATTTGAAAAAAATAAGTGTGACAAAAGAGATAATATATTAAAAAAGTTAATATGAATATGTCTTATGCTTGAACTTAATTTGACTACATTGTCCTCAAATTGCAATCTATATTAATATTGAGTTAAAAAAAATATTATTTAATAAATTATTAAATAATTTATTTAGTAAAATGAAAACTGTGTTCGTTTAATAAGAAAAAAATTTAAAACATGAATAACCATTTTTAAAAATACCAAGCATATAATTTGTTGACCTATTTTATTGTGTATTTATAATCAATAGTGTTATTAAACAAATCATTTATTTTTTTAATATTCATTAAAAATATCGATTAATAATTTATTTATAATAATAGTCTACAACATGTTTAGGCTGGTGTATTATGAGAAATAATAATAAATATAATTTAACATTTAACTTAGGCAGCGTTTAGTTAAGTGTAGTTGAAAATGCAATGAATTTCAAAATACAATATAATTGTAATTATTGCATTTAAAACTATTAAGAGTGTTAAATCTAGTGTTTGGTAGATTTAATTGGAATGCCCTCATTTGAGCATATTTACAAATATACCAAAATTTATCACCACTGTAGCTGTAACTACTTTGAATTTCTCAAATCAACTCAAACAAACACTAGATTTTAAAAGATGTCGTGATCCAATTACATGCACTTTTAAATACGCTCAAACAAACATACCCATTAGGCCATCTCCAACCTAAAACTCTATATTTGAAGTTTCAACATACAAAAATAGAGCTTCTACAGTAAAAATTTCTCCAACCATCAACTCTATTTTTAACTCTAAAACAAAATATTCTAAGAATATTCTTTCTTACTTCACAATTTATATATTCCTACCATCAACATATTTAATCAACTTTAATTCTTCGTTATTTGCATAAGCAACAATAAATATTCATATAATTTTCCTTAATTTTAATAAATATATATATTTTGTATTATTTTTTTAATTGATTATTTCTTATTAATTAAAAAATAAAAAACTTAAATTATAAATTTATTAATTTGAATAAAATATGAAATTATAAATAAAAAATAATAAAAAAATAAAAACAAAAATAACAAAAATAACAAAAATAAAAAAAAACAAAAAAATGAAAACAAAAAACTAAAAAAGCAGAAAATAAAAATGAACAAAAAAAAAACAAAAACAAAAAAAACACAGCTAGCTACAGTGGCGCGTTATTAGTTGCGCGCAACTGTAGTTTTTTGGTGATTCGGCGCAGAAATTGGTGCTTGATTGGAGCCCATTCTGCGCCAAATCAAAGTTTTTACTCCAATTATGGTCGGAGATGCTCTTAAGAAGAAAAAAAATATCGGATCCGGACCTGATATCGGATGCTACTTAATGATCCGATAAGGTTATCGGATCCTACTCTATATAAAGCCTTCTTTCGAATCCGACCCGTTACGTCGCCGGGTTTGCATTCTCGTCCTCCCTCGCGTTCCGAAGGTGGGCGCGATAAAACCCTAGTTTTTCTTTGTTTGAGCTATTTTTTTAGCAAATTTTTGTTTGTTTTTGATCTAATCTTTTGATTTATTTGCATGCATTGCGTATTGATGCAGTTGTGGGATGGATAGTGATACCGATGAATCAGGGAGAAGGAAAAGCGGAAGGAGAAATCCTTTCAAGGTCCTAAATTTTCTTAACCATTTGGTTGTCTGATTTTGTGAATCATTGCATGGATTGATTGCTTGAATTAGGGATTTTGTGGTTTTTTTTAAAATGAAATATATTTTGATGAATTGGAGTGATTTTGAGAATTGGGAATGAATGTGTTTGCGCTATTGATGAAGCTTCTGTGGTGATGAAAATCTTGAGTTTGTTGTTGTTGTTAATGTGTAGAGTGAATTGGGTTTTGATTTTTGTGAAGTTGGTTTGCTACCATTGCCTTGTGCAAGTAAGACATTGGGAACTTTTTTCAAAATTGTGCGCAGGAGAGACAATATTAACGAAAATGAATGTGTTGTATTGATTCGATGTTGTTTATCTTTTTTAGTCCGAGTTGAATTCTTGGTGTGGATAGAGATGGGCCACTAAGTCGGTCGGGATTTTGTTTGCAACTGGCATGATTCAACCTTTTGCCTACTTAAACCTTTACTTGTGAGATTCTGTATGCATAGGGTTTTTGAGTGAGCGGTTTAAACACATGGTTATTCTGTCTTTCTGGTCGGATTAACTTTTAACCTAAAATTTTTAGGTTAAATATGTTGGATGTGTTTGATTACTTTTTTTCTTCCATATGGCTGTTAATAAATTACTTAAACTTCTTGTCTGTATACAACATATCTGGCATATGGTTTTGAGACTTTATTTTGTAATCTGTGGCTGTTTGTCTTTATGAGCATTTATTTATGAAATGGGAGTATATAATTTGTAACTGATATTTACTTTTTGTTGATATTAATTTTTTTTTCTCTGAAACATATGCTAATTACATTGTCATTCATGTGCTACAGCAACTCGAACAATTGAGGGCACGTGCAGATGCGGTAACAGATGGCATTGTATGTAAAGTTGTATTCCTTAGTTTTGTTTTCCCATGTTTTGTGCTAAAGGCTTTCCTTGTAAAATCTTGGAGGATCTAATGAATTATGTCATGCCTTGCAGAACTTTGCTCGGGAAGATGATCGTAGCTTGGAGGCTTCAAGGGAAAGATGTGGGATTTACATTAATGGCAATAGAATTGTTGTTGTAATATGTTTTTATTAAAAAATATTGGCTATGCTATTCTAATGGTGGAGTTTTTGAAATACTCTCTTTGCAGTGTCAAAGGTTCTCAAGAGATATGAAGACTTGAAGGACCGCTTGTCGAGGTAGTCCAGTTTTGGGATAATTTGTGCTAGTGGTACCATATATTTTCTTCATGTAACATTAGATCCTATTGTCATTGATTAGTTCCCATTATTTATTTATTTGTTTAAAATCTGTATTCATGATTCATCATGCCCCATTATTGACCTGCCAGATATGTGAATCTATTGACATTAATATATTAGCCTTTCTTATGGCTTCTCATGTTATTCTCTCCCTCTTTAGTACCCTATAATTTCTGAATTATATCTAATTTTGGATAAAAACAATTTGGTGAAGAAACAAAAGAGATCTAGATCCTATTCTGTTTGGTAGAATGCTGTGTCATCGATTTCCAACTTCACATGTTAACTTTTTATGGGATAATGCTTTTTTAAATGTTCCTTGAGAAATTTCCAAGGACAGGAGACTGATTGGGGCATGCGGACAGTGTTCTTCTGTGCCTTGTATCAAAGCCTGCAGATATGCTTTGCTTCGTAAACAGCTACTTGATTCTCCACCTGCATTTTTATTGTACATTGTTTAATACTGCTTGCTAAAATGACATGTGTTGGCATTGTAACTGATGTTTCTGATATTTTGGTTCCATTAATTTGCAATTGCGAATTGAAGTCTAGATAAATCTCTTTACTGATAAAATTATCTTAAATTATTGGCTTTAAGCGAGTCAATGGGCTTCTATTCTGCCTTTTTTTTTTTTTTTTGACACATAAAGAAGTTTGCTTCTTGAAGACATCCCAGCCTCATTTTCACTTAGCCTTGCAACTAATTGCTTTTCAAGATGGTTTCACTTCCATTAAGAACTGTAAAAGATGTTTAGATTGCAATGCTTGAAGTTGCTATTTTTCCTTAATTCCTTTACTGCTCAAAATTTTTAGTTAGTGTGAATATTATAATTCTTCCATTGAACATAAGTTGTTCCATTTCGTATGAGATACTAAATTTTTCTCTGATGAAATGAAGACTAAATGTCTTTTACCTTTGCTGTTTTATAGAGATTCTGATAAAATGATCTATGAGCGTTTGCTGAAGGACTTTGAAGCTGCACGAGTTGCTCAAAGTGAAGGTATTTATATATGATTAATGTGTGCAGAGTCCTATAGTTTACAAGCAAACTTTTATCATTTTGATTTATTCTTTAGTATTTTTTTTTTGGGCATAGAATGCCAATAACAGCTTTTATTCTTTCATATCAATTTTTATGAAGCTCTACTTGCATAATTTCCCAATAGCTTCTCTATTATTTTCTTCACTCTAGATAAATTATGGCAAATTCCTATTGGTTTCATGAGAAAGGTAGTTAAGGAATTGTGGCATGCATCATGGTAAATAATCACAAGAAGGTTTCTTTTCATTTCTCAATATTAAAGAATAAATGTTCATGTTAGTAGCTTTGCAATTTTGCAATTATGGTATTGCCGCTCTAATTGTGGTGCATTTTTTTTTTGTTACATACAAACTACATACAGTGAATTTCATTTTGCAGAAATTCTTTTGGAGGCTGAGCAGTGGAATGATGGATTATTAGCCACAATTCGAGAAAGGGTATTGCTAGCTTGTGCTCTTTGAGGCCTTTGGTTATCTTTCCTGTGATTTTTTTTAATTTTATTTCAGTCAGTTATGCATTTTTATTCAAATAGAGAACTTGATTTCTTGAGGGATTAATTTTCTGAATTTAAGAATTCTTTTTTAATCCTATATGTCAAAAATTATTGAAGCCATTGATGCTAGTTTTTCTTATTTTTTTTTAACTTGTTCTTGATTATGTGCTAAAGCAAGGAACTAACTGCCTTAATCTTGTAGACCAGGTCCACATGGAAGCTGATAGAAAAGCAATGGGTCAAACTAGCATGCCTCTGGATCCTCATTTCAATGAGAAACCTTCTTATAGAATTGGAAACAAGGTGATTATTAGCTGATGCTCTTCAAAGGTCTACCTATGTTGGCCTCATGTCCTTTTATGTTAGTGTTTTTTCTTCTTTGAAACAAGTTCTATTAGTGTCCATTTTGACATTTATAATGTGTCAATACTGTTTGTTTTTGTTTTTGTTATAATAGCTATGTCACATTCACCAGGTATGTCTTTTTTGGGTTAAAATAATTTTTTTTTAAAATGTTAAGATGCTGAAATGTTTAGTAGAAGTAGAACAAGGTTAATATCTTTTCTATGGTTGAATTGCAATATTGGTTGACTTCAGACAATACTTTGCTTTTATGACTCAAAATGTTGGGGTGTAGAAATCTTCTATATGAAAGTTAGATATGGTTGCGATCAAGTTAACAAACATTAAAACCTCAAATATTATGTTTTGTTCAGTAATGGAACATATTTCTAGTTGCATTGGAATTATGTGCATTTGAAATTTGATCAGTTTCTTGTTGTTTTCAATATTATATTGCTTCATTTGGATTAGGCTGTGTCTAACTCTTCAGTTAGAGAACAATTTTGTTTGAGGTTTTATTTTATATTTCAATTTCTTATTATTTACATATGATGCCAATAAAATAATATCATTCAGTGGCGGTGTTTGATGGTACGGCTTGTTGGACATTTCAAATATGGACTTGTCCCTTAGTTTATTTTTTTCCCAGTGTTATGACCAGTGCAATTACTACTTTAATAGATTTGTTTAATGCTATCTATTGTAATTATCCTTTCTCGTATTTTTGGTGTCTGCATCTGTGCGTGCGTGTGTGTTTAAATCTGATCCATGAAAAAGCAATTGTCTACGTGCCTAACCCGGAGAGTATCTGACACTTGAATTTAATGAAAACCAGATATGTGGACACTGCCATAAAAATATATATACAAACTCATGTAAATGTTTGTTAATATATTACTCATTCCATTGTTAACTGACTTTTTGGGCAGGTACTCTTTTGTTTAGAAGGTTCAAGAATAGGCATACAATATGAGACATCTTTTGCCGGTACTCTATTTCTCGAGGCTTGCCTACTTTTGTGGTTTATAAATTGTTGTTTAATTGTATTGAAAATCGAATGATCTTCACTCAAGTCATGTGTAACTTTGTGCACATACAATTAATGCCTTATAATGGAGTATACCTGGTTGATGAAATTAGCTCTAGTTCACCAATTTTCTTTTATGTGTGGCTCACTTGTAAACATTGACTCATGCGAAAATGGAACTAACACAACTGCCATTATATCATTTTCTTGTTTTTCTCTTTATTTTCATATTTTTGAGGATGATTTCTTCTTCCCTGGCCTTGTTACTAGGGAAGAAACACATCACTTGTGTATTTGAGCAATCTCTTCTTTTCTCGTTTTGTCTTGGCAATGCTCAATTTTTAATATTTTCATGTATATATGCAGATGCTTGCATTTCATTCATGTATCTTGAAGCAAAATGATGGTTTTCTATTTCCTGTAACTATTAAGAATGACATATTAAATACACTCCTGGCAAATTTTATTTTATGTTTTTTAAATGCTGTTTGCTATTCTACATGGTGGGATTATGATGAAATTCTGCCATTTGTTGCTTGAAACCTGAGACAAGATATCCTTGTTTTTTCAGGAGAGCCCTGTGAAACTTTCCATTGCGTGCTCGAAAGCAAATCTTTTCTTGAAAAATTGACTGTAATTGAGCACACAATTCCATTTTTTCTACCTATTAGAGAGGCAGAAAATGATTTCCTCTCGTCTAATGCAATGGTGGGTTTGCCCTCTTCTGTGTTACTCTGCTGGCACTCCATTTCTTGTTTTATCAAGTTTGTTATAAGTATCCTCATGTATGCTGCAATTTCAGAAATTCATCGATTATGTTGGAGCGCTTTTGCAGTCATATGTTGACAGAAGAGAACAGGTAAAATTGTTTATTTCTTATTGTCAGATGTGGTTTGACTTATATTGAAATTCTTATGCTCTAGTATCTACCTGAGTAGTTAAGGCCTGTCTCCCTTTATCCATATCAGATGCAGATCTCTGTGAATCACATCGATGATATCATGAGATTTGGCAATTTTACATCTTAATCAGAAGCTTAATCATATGATTTTACCCAATGTAATGCCTGACACCTGGCAGAACCTAGATTCACATTAAGTTGCACTATACTTGTAATAAAAGAAGAACACACTATTTATAATTTGATCAGGTATTAAATTTAGAATATATATATATATATTGGGAGAAATTCTTTCTGCTGATTGAAGTATGTTAGTTCCCTGCATTATCTGTATTGTGTTCTATCCTTTTTTGCATAATAACTTTTTAGTTAAGTGTGGGTTTTGTTCTGGCATTGATCCTGACAAGCATATAATGTACATTGTTATGGAATGCCTATTATGGTGGAAAATTCACTTCACATGGATAAGTGGAAGTTGAAGATATGCTTGACTTTTAATGTTAGTTTATAGCAAGGGATTTGGTTGCTAAAGGTTGGCCTTGTGGTTATGCCTCTGCTTAGTTTCTTGTTACATGTTGGAAAAGAAATATTTAGTTTGGAAATGTTTCTTCTTTTTAGATTTGGTGACCATGATCATGTATAAATATTCTTTAGTAATCAGAGTATTTTAATGCTTTTCACCCTATATATTTGGTTTCTGTTGAGGAACTAGAACTGTCGTATAGTTTGTTTCTTCTTGTCACTCATGTATCTCCCTTTCAAACTCTTTGTTTGTTTTTTTAAAAAGAAAAGAAATAGAAAAAAAGCAACTAAGCATCTGTTTGGCACATTTTACCTGATTTTTTTGTCTAAACTTTATGTTATGTAGGTTCGTCTTATAAAGGAATTGTATGGAAATCAAATTGGCGAGCTATTTCACAGTCTGACATACAATTTAATTGAATTTGTGCTGGATGATTTTGATTGGTAAGTGCTTAAATTTCAGTATGTTTAAGAATGATTTCAAGTTAAGACTTTGCCATTTCTCTTCATGATTAGAAGTACTATGAGTGAACTCATCTGGTCTTTGAATAATACTTCATGTTTGGTTTGTTGTAATTTTCCCCAACCGAACAACCCATGGAACTTGACCATTTTCTTGTTATCCTGAACAAGAGCTGTTAAAATATGAAGAACATGTTGACCACCTCTGACATTCTTCTGAAATATATATATTTCTGTTGCTGGTGTAGCAAGGTGACTGTCAGTCTGAGATACGCGGATCTGGTTTCTGTATTGCCCAGCCGAATTCGGGTATTAGCATGGCCTATTCATCCGTCCAAGAAGGCTTTGATAACCGACAAAAAAGGAAGTGGAGCAGCAGTTGCCGAATCAGTTCCTTCTCGCCTTTCTTATGCGGAGGATGCCTTGCGAACCATGAGCTTGCCAGAAGGTTCTACATCATCCTTTTTTGCCCCAACAACATGCATTCCACCATTCTGACAGAACCCTAATCTTTGTTCCTTGTTTTTTTTCAGCATATGCCGAGATTGTGCTGAATTTGCCTCGAGTGCTTGAGCAAATCTTTTCACACACCGGGTCAGTGTAGAATTTGATCTGAAAAATCAATGCTACCAAGAAGAATGATGCGAAATCAGCATTTCATTTGCATCTGTAAATTTTTCTATGAGATTTTAGCTTAATCAGCAAATGTGGTGGCTTTAGATGACATGAAGCATGATCTATGGATTTGATTGACTTGGTGTAATCCTTTTAACAGATTGAATCTAGTTTTCTGATAATTAGGTTTCATTCTTTCTGAGCTTGTTCTAGATTTCCATTCCTATTCTCTCTAAACAGCCAATAGAAAAAGGGTTATTTTTATCTATAATACAAATAATTTTATAATTTACCAACGGCCTTTTGCTCTATTGTCATCTTGACTCTTGTGTGAGATGGTTAAGTCATTAACATTGAGAAAGATCCAAAAAGGCATTTCGGGAGCATTTCGGGAATTGATCGATTCTGTCTTTGTTCATTCCTTTTGAAGGAAAGGAAGGATCCTAGTTGCTGATTCTTTGTTTGATTGATCAATTTATGAGGAGTCGGGTTTTAATTTTAGATTGCATAGGATGATATATATGTGTTGTGGTATTAATTCTACGGTCTGTATATGCATTTGACACGTGTATTGTGATATTAGCTCTACGTCTGTTTGTGGGTAAATGCACTCAGATGTGTTTGTTTATACGTTGATAAAAGAGAAATTAACTAAAAAAATCAACAAGAGGAAAAAAAATCTTTCTCTAGAAACTTGTATCAGCCACTAATTATCAGCCACGTGGCAACATTTCATTCTCAACAAAGATAAGCCTTCCACTATGAATGAATGAAGAAGAAGAAGAAGAAGGTGAAGCTCCAGAGCAGCAAGACAATGGCCACAATCTCCATCCAATTCCATCCCACTTTTCTCACCGGCAACCCTCTCAGGCCAATCACTAAGCTCAATTGCAAGTCCCATCCACTCTCTCTTCTCCCATGCACCACTGCATCCATCCACCCCAACCATTCCCAATTGTATGCCTATCTCTTCCCTATTCATTCAATCAATTTCACAAACTTATATATTTCCTTTTGTATATAATTACAAAGCTTCTTATCTTTGTATTATATATATATATTGGTTGGAGAGATCAGGAAGAAGGATGAGTTGAAGCTTGCTAAACTGGCTATGGTGACATTAGCTGCCGGAGTTCTAGCTGTCACACCGGTGCAGGACGCCACTGCAGCCAAGACCGGCGGCAGAATTGGCGGTCAGGCTTTCCGGTCGCCGGCGCCACCAAGATCTTCCGGTCCCCGGATCAACAATTCCAGGTTCTTTCTAATTTCTTACTTTTGGTACCATCTTATCATCAGAACAACTCCTTAAAAAACTAGGGTTAATGTTTTCGTAGGCCACTTAACTATGATTTTGTTTTATTTTGATAACCGAATTTTTATTTGCATTAAAATGGTCATTCATCTTCAATTTTATTTCACTGGACAGTCACCTGATTGATTTAAGAACCAAATAATTTATGTGCCAGCCAAAAAATTTGTGCTAGTTTCTCTGTGACACATCAGCCGTCCTACTTGGACTGTACATATTAGCGAACTTGAAGATTTTTCGACTATCACATTAGTTTTTTGTTCCCAAATCAATTGGGTAATTATCTTGTGAAATAAAATTGACGGTGAGTGGATCATTTTAATACAAATTAAAGTTCAATTATTAAAATAAAACAAGACATAGTTGGGTAACCTATGGAAAAATTAACTCCATTAAATTACTTCTTCGTGATTTCAAGTACTATTCTTTTTCCTCTGTCTTATTAGTGGTTAGTTAAAACAACATATTATTTATTAATTGTATATATATATATATATATATATATATATATATATATATTTTTTGTTGGATGTTAAACAGGACAAACATTTTCATTAACCCACCAATTGCACCTCCATTGGTGGGAGGATATGGATATGGTGGATATGGTTGGTCACCTTTCACATTCTTTGTTCCGGGGCCAAGTGTTGTTGTTGGATTTGGAGGAGGCTTTGAGCTCTTTGCTGCCATTGTTGTTTTTGGTATCATTGCTAATGTTTTAAGAAGATTTACAAGAGGAAGGGAAGAAGATGAAGATGATTATTGAATTTATTCATATCATAGTTTTTGTGTATGCAATATGCATGGTTTTGTTGTATAAGTTTACCTTTTTTGTTCTTTGGAAGTTTTTTAGTTTCATAATGCATATATGTACACTATTTATACTCTTTGAAATTGGAATGGAAGTGTAACATTAGTTAGAAATTTGAGTGTTTTTGGTGGGAGGGATATATATATATATATATATAAATGAAGGTTAGTTTTCTATCTAAGTTTGTAAGAATTTTAGGGACATCTTATATATATAAATGAGGGTTAGTTTTCTATTGACGTTTCTTAATAAGAATTTTAAGGACATCCTGATATCAGTCATTGGATTCAAATTCAATGGTTGTACATCACCTAATTGTATAAATAGTAAAGTGAAAAAATATAGTGTATAGGCTTTGTCAATAATATTATAAACAGTGTTGAATGTAATAAATTAAAGTAGAATACAACAAAGACAACTAAAACTACCACTAAGAGTAGAAAGTGAAAAAAAAAATCGAAAGAAAATATAACAAAAAAAAACTGATATAAAATAAAATTTATTATCACACCCTGCATTTCTCTCCACCGACATTAGAGGGCAAGAATGATTTTACCACACATTTGTCATAATGTGTGGTAGGTAGAGAACATTATTAGGGGTTGGTGGAATGGATTATTGGAGGTAGGTGGCACCAACCCCATTCATAAGAGCATTTAGATTAAATTGATCCTAGCCATCCATTTGTTTGGTAAGGGTCTATAAAAACCCTCAAAGACACTTTGTAAAAACACACAAGAAAGCATTGTAAGAAGCATTGCTAATACAATTGAGTTTCCTCCTAATTTGCTTGTGTTGCTTGTATTATTACTTGCATACTTTAATTCTCTTTGTCAAGACTTTTATTTCATCTTTGTAAGTTCGTATTTGTGACTAACCAAAGGGAGAAGACTGTCTCGGCCATGTAGAACATTGATCAAGGGCCGCACGGAACTTAGACGAAAGAACAAGCTCGTGATAACTGGTATAAGAGCTTTGGTTTTTCTTGTACTTATATTTTGCTTGTGAAAATGTTAGGCTCTCAAAGTGATATAACCCAAGTTGCTAAAGAGAAGCAACCCTACAAGGAGAGGTTGAGCTCTAGAGACATTATGGCGGAAATGAACACAGGGCTATAAAAAATGGAGCTTGTGGTGGCCGAAGGGCAAAAGCGGTTTGATGATTTTGATCATCGCATCTGTGTACTCGAGAATGGGTGTGAAAAGTTACAGAAGGAGATGCAAGGTGCACTTAACATCATCACTTCAAAGTGTCTTGACAATGTGAAGAGCTTGGAGGAGACTCTCCAATCCAAAGTCATTCGACTTGCAAGGGTCATTAGACTCATCACCAAAGTGAAGGAAGTATAAGGTGCGTTTGATAGCTTGGATATCCTGGGACGGGGATGGGATATCCAGGGCTACAGGCCCATCCAGTTGTTTGGTTTCCTGGATGGGCCTGGATGAGGATGGCCCCCATCCTTGAAAAATGGATGAGTGGCATCCCTCCAATTGGTGGGATGCCACTCATCCCTCTCACCCATCCCTCTCTATCTCTCATTAGCTACAAGAATTATTTTGTTTGAATTATGATTTAATTGTTTCTCATTAGCTTCACTTATAATTATTTTGTCATTAGTTACAATAATTAAGTTAATTTTTTGTTTATTTACATTATGATTTAATTGTTTGTCATTAACTTCACTTATAATTATTTTGCCATTAGCTACAAGAATTAAGTTAATTTTTTGTTTATTTACATTATGATTTAATTATTTATCAATAAATACAGTTCAAATGTTTATTTAACTTGATTTTTTGAATTAAATTCAATTCGGAAAATCAAGTTAAATAACAAATTGATATGTTATTCATTACAAATTTTTCAAGCTAAATAAATAAAAATCTTATCTATTAATATCCACTATTTAAATAAAATACTTACATAAAATATTTAAAAAATAAATTTCTCTAATCATCCACTAATAATTGAATTTAATTAAACAATTTAAAAATATTTTAAAAAACAATTAATTAAATAAAATGGGTAACTTCACCTCCTCATGGATAGGGTTATCATACCACTCCCATATCCATTCAACCAAACATTCAAAAAAATAGATATCCAAAACTTCACATATCCTTATCTCTCCAACCAAACACCAAATAATCTTTATCCCTATTATTAAATCCCTCCAACCAAACACATAAATATGGATATTCCCATCCATAGATACTTCATCCATGGATATCCCCATCCATGAGAATATAATATCCCACTATCCAAACGCACCTCAAGATGAGCTCGTATTATGTAAGAAGGCGATTGCCCAAAGAGGAAGCGTTGCCATTCCGGCATCACCAAAAATCGACGTACTTTCACCCAAAACCTACAATGGGACTAGAAACGCCGAAGACGACATCGAGAACTTCCTATGGGGACTAGATCAATATTGTAAGGTTCTTGATTCTACCCTAAAAATGCCTAGAATGAGGCAGGAGTGAAACTTCGCCTGCTATCCCACAAAAAAAAATAATAATAATAATAATAATAATAATAGAGGAATAATGTGATGGGTTCACTTAGAATTAATGTTTCTGTAATCTGAATGGCATAAAAAAAAAAAAAAAATTAGTTTATTTGAGTTTATGTAATTAAAAGTTAAAACATGTGAATAGAACGAGAACGATGCTGCTTCTCAAGCGTTCAACAAGAGCTCCCCTCTCCGGCGCCGGCGACGGCACCGACCACCTCTTCAAGCTAATCACCGGCCACCCATCTCCTTCCCATCTCTTCCCTCACCTCTCCCTGACCCCTTGCCTCCTCTCCGACCTCCTCTCTCGCCTCCTCCTCTCCCACTCCCCCTCCTCCACCGCCCTCTCCCTCTTCCTCCATTCCCTTCCCCACTCCTCCCCATCCTCCCTCCACACCCTCCTCCAAATCCTCTCCCGAGCTCGCCACTTCTCCCTCTCCTCCAATCTCATCCAAAGTCTCCTCCTTTCTCGCCCCTCCATCCTATCCCCTTACTCCCTCTCCATCCTCCTCTCCAGCCACGCCAAGTTCCAGCCTTTCAACTCCACCATCCACCTGTTTGATGAATTGCGTCACTCCTATAACAGCGCCGGCCTCGCCTTTGGTGTCGACGAGTTCAACGCTCTACTCCGTGCCTTCTGCGTCCAGCGCCGGATGGGCGACGCCCGCCGCGTTTTCAACAGGTACCACGCTAGCTTCGCTCCCAACTCGAGCATTCTCAATACTTTGCTTCTTGGTTTCAAAGAGGTTGGGGATCTCACTGCTTTGAATCTCTTCTATAATGAGATGATTGTCAGGGGTTTTGAACCGGATGTTGTTAGTTTTAATATTAGAATTGATGCGTATTGCAAAAAGGGTCGGTTTTTGGATGCATTGATGGTGTTCGATGAAATGTCGAAGAGGAATTTGTCACCAACTTTGCAAACTTTGACCACTTTGGTGTATGGTGCTGGCATTGCTGGGGATTTGCCGAAAGCACAGGAATTGTTTGATGAAATGTTTGAGAGAGGATTGGATGTGGATAGAGGAGCTTATAATGCTTTGATGAGTTGTCACATGAGGGTTGGAAATTTGAAGGGTGGAATGGCAGTGATGGATGAGATGGTGGAGAAGGGGATTGAGCTTGATGATGTGAGTTATTATACAGTTCTTTCGAGGTTGAAGAAGTTCGAGGATGTTTGTTTGGTTTATGGGAGGATGATCGGTAATGGGTTTGTCCCGAGAATGAGGACAGTGATGTTGTTGATGAAGGTTTTCTGCAATAACAAGAGGTTGGATTTGGGGTTGCAGTTTTGGGATTATATTGTGGAGAAAGGTCTCTGCTTGCATTGTCATGTGCTGGATGTTTTAGTGATTGGTTTGTGTGGTGGAGGGCGGGAGGACGAGGCTTATCAGTGTTTCAAGCAAGTTGTTCAGTCAGGAAGACAGCCATTGGATAGAACATATCGCCTTCTCGAGGGACTTCTTATTAAAGCCAATGAATTCAAGAAGTTGGAGGAATTGCGAGACATGATGAGTAGATTCGTGGATCTTGACACTAAATGAGTATAAACAATCTCACTATCTTTGATTCAATGTTTGTGTTCTAGCTCTTGGTTAAAAGTAAACAAGAAGATCACAAGAGTACATTGAACTACTCTATAAGCTGAACAGCAGCAATCAAAGGTATCTTTTCTCTCAATTTCTGTGTAAGAGCTACACGGACCGTCATCACGCCTGCAGCCGGCCCTGACAATCGGACCTTCACAACATAATCATTAATCTCCACAAGCTCAAGCACGCCCCCGCCAGTGCCTGCGAGATATGGCCTTATCTCCGCAAGAATCTGAAGTAGTATCAAATAAGTGTAAATCATCAGAATGTGTATATTAACGATAAGAACAATGTGATCACCTTTTCGACATTGTCCTCATTGAGTTCAAGCCCGGTCTCGGTATCAATAATCTGCTCAACAGCAAGTATCTCCGGTATCTTATCCCTCAAGCGGGTTTCAATCCCCATCTTCAAAGTCATGGTTGAACTTGGACAAGAACCACAAGCCCCTTGAAGTTTCAATACAACCACAAGGCCATCTATTTCATGGAGAGCTACATTCCCTCCATCTGCCATCAAGCCTGGCCTCACCTCATCCAACACCATCTCTACATTCTCTTCAGTCAGCGGTAGCACTCGCACTCGCCATCCTGCACTTCTCTTAGAGATCATGAATTCAAGCAAGCCAAGATAAGTATAGCATTCCTAAACAGAGTACATATATACATATACATATACAGATCGATACCATGCCGGATTCTGTTCGGGTGAGATAAAGCTAGCTGGAAGAAACTTGTTGCATTGGAATGGTTTCCATGGAAGGACAAGCTAGTCTAGAATGAAACAAAAGCTCATGAACATTTGATTGGAATGCAAGTTAAGGAGGAGGAGAAGAAGAAGAAAGTACCTTGTGATGAGGCAAGTGAGAAGTTGATAAGAGTTCTGCTGTATGAGAAGAAGGTGAGTTTCTTGTTGCTGCCATTGATGTTGAGGTGAAACCTTGGAATGGAGATGATAAAAGACCCATAATTCAGTTCTTTTCTTCTCTTCAAGAAGAAGAAGAAGAAGAAGAAAAAAGAGGAAGAAAGAAGTAGTAGTTCATTTGATTCTGTTTTTCAGGTATGTTTGGTTGATTGGCTAAGAGATTGATTCACAGGAATAAGAGATTGCCACGTTGCATGGAATACAGCCATCCAATTCTTGACTTTATCCCTCAATTTTGTGTATTATTTGTTTCTAAAGATTTGATTTCAGTGTTTTGAATGATATTAAACCATAGAATTTCATATCATCACAAACATAATACCTTACAAGAGAGTTATATTTTGTAACAAGAGTTTGTAACAATTTTTTTTATACGAAATATGGACAAGTCGCGTTAAGGACGTGCACAATACACATGTGTTTTTATTAGGGATGGCAGCGGATCTGATTGGGTACGGTTTTGTCATACCCACACCTATTACACCGCTCTTCTACCTGAACTCGACAGGTTTTTAAAACCTTAACCCACACGCGCACTCAACGGGTAATCGGGTACCTACGGGGCGTCAGGGATATCCGTCCCGCTATGACTCTATTTAAAAATATTTAAAATAAAATTAAAATATAAAGTAAAAATTAAAAATGTCAATCGAAAATCATAGTTTTTTTTTGTTTGAATGAATACCATAGAGTAGGAATTGAAAATAAACATTCAAAGCAACACAAAATAGACAAATTCAATACCATAGAATAGAATGAGAATTTAAAAAACCCTAACAAAAAAATTAAATATATATAATTGGATATATTTGTTAATTGAATTTCGGGTCGGGTATCAGAATTCCCATACCTGCACCCGTACCCGTTTTATATTAGTCGGGTTTCACCCAAAACCGACCTGAAACCCGGTCAAACTGGATTTTACCCGTCAAACCCGGGTCGGATTTGAGGATTATTGCCATCTCTAGTTTTTATCCTGCATGAGCTAAGGGTTTGAACCTACCTCCTTGATAAGGACCCGACCATCCTAAGAAGGACCCAATGTTAAGATGCTAATAAGGCAAGAGGTTGTTGCGAGTTTGTAACATGCTATTTATTTTGAAATTATTGTTTGTTATATATGAATATGATATGAAATTATAGCTCAGGAATTTTTATCACTCTAGTCACTATTTGGCCCAAAGCCCAATTATCTCTTGGGCCAAGTTGAAGGCCGCCCAATAATATTGCTATATAATATACTAATATACAGGTTGAGTTTATTTTTAATTATGTTTCCATCACAATATTATTGTCATGAATTTTATTTCATGCAAAGAATAATCTCACAAATAGTTCATGTGTGGGTTTTTTATGATCATATTTTATGTATAATCTTGTGTGGTTTTTTTATGATCATATTTTATGTATAATCTTGTCTAACGAATAGTTAAATTTTTTTTTCCGTCTTATTATTGTTTGTTTTTTTTTTGTTCTTTTTAATAAATTAATAGTTTATTCATTTTTTTATTTTTATATTTTACTTGAGTTGATTCAAGTTCATTCACATGTATAACCCATTAAATTTAGATACATTATTTACTAATATACTTTTAAAGTTTTATTTAAATTTAAAATAAGAATAAAGTACATAATTCTTCTTTCTAATTCTATTTTATTATATAAATACTAAATAAAACTTATTTATTAATTGTGTTATTTGTTTGATGTTATGCTAAATTTTCACTATTTACTAATTTAATTACACTCATATCAAAACCATGCTAAAATGTTACTAATTATTAAAAATAAAAAATAGATAGAGATGAAAGTTATGTTAGAATCTAATTTATAAATTAATCAATGATCCAAAAACTCATTATTTTTTTATTTTTATTTTTATTTTTGTAAGTTTTTTCACATTCAATGTCCATCAACTGACTTTTCAAGCATTTGAACAAATGTATCAATCACCAGGACATTAACTCCCCACAACAACCACTGACCTTAGTAAGTAAGACACCAATCAGTAAAACTATATTATATATATATATATATGAACTTAGAAAATAATAAATACTACAGATGATAAATGATTGTGCAATGTGCATCCACATAAGAATCAGCAAGATATGAAACTTCAAATGAAGTTAAATGAGTTAAATTCCAAGCTGAATTGGGGCCCAACAATTGCAACAGAAGATATAGAAATGCAGTAATTTATGATGGTATCTTACTGCATGTGAGCCTTCACTGTCTTTTGATGCTGCTCTTTGTACTGCATGAGAACTGAAGGTATCTTTCAAGTATCTATCCATTCAATTCTCTCTCTCTCTCTCTCTTTATATATATATATATATATATATATATATATAGCTTTGTGTGGTCTGTATTCTTTCATCTCTCAGTGTCTCCTTCATTCATGCAAGAATCCAACATAAATGTACTGTCTAGTTATGCAAGAAGTTATATTACACACACACATATATATAAATTGGGATAACTAAAATATAAATAACTTTTTTTTAGTGTGGCAACGACCAAATCTTTTGTGTAAAATGTTTGTATATTTGATGATGAGATAAATTTGAATGTAAAATGTTTGTATATTTGATGATGAGATAAATTTGAATCTTAGTTTATACATGATAAAAACACATTTAAGTAGTCACACTACTTTTATGTGTATCCTAAATACAAACTTATTTATTTGTTTTGATTTCAACATTAATATAATAGCCACATCATAGTAATCTTTAGTGGATTTGAAAAAATAAATAAGATGCTTAATTAAAGGTGTGTTCTGTCCATCTATTATTTTTAGTCATCTTTTTATCTAACTTTTTATTATTTTTTTCTATTCCACAGTTTTCACCATTAATGGATATTGCGATACCTGTATTTTATCTTATCTTATAATCTGTTTTGTTCTTTTATTTGAGTCAACATATATTTTTTTTTAAATACCTTAATTATAAACTATTTGTATGTTTTGTTTTTTAATTTTTAGTGAATATGTTATATCTAATTTTTTAAAAATACCCTATATATTTTTTCTAGATTATAATCCTTTGATGCACCTTTTATGATTGCTTTTATTTTAATAAATCAATGGTTTATTATTATTATTATTATTACCATGGGTAACATTCAGTAATTTTGATGTGAGTCAATGGACTCATTGTTAGGACTAGAGATGAACGCATCCCTCCATAGAAAGTTTTAGCCACTATTTGTGTACCTAAACTCAAGACTCTTCTTCACATGTTTATCTTTTAATTTAAGAAAAATGTTTGTTGTAATTTATTAATTATATATATATATGTAGCTTATGTTCATTTTAATCTATCTATTAGTCACTAAATTACAAATCAGATGGCATATCATTCTCATTTGAGCATGCTCACATGACGAAATCAAAAGACTAAAATCAACAAAGTCATTTAATGAAGAATAATAAATACTTTTTTTTTCAAGCATTTTGCTGGTTTGGCTATGGCTGATGTTACTTGTGCAACAGCTATAATTAATTAGGTTTGTATTGATAGTTCTTTCATCAATAAATTTCCTTTTTGGTTTGAAAAATAAATATATAAAAATATATTTTCAGTTGACAAAACCAAAACAAGCAATAGTGACAATGACAGAGTAGAAAAATAGCATTAAACCAACTAATCTTATTGGTTATTGGCACTGGGTCTATTATGTAAAGTATTCATGTTTTTAACGAGAAGACATTTTAATTTTAGATCACGCAAAATAAATGTTAAAGTATTAATTCTATATCTATGCACTTCCTGACATGAAGTGTGTACATTTCGTTAAAAAAAAACAGTAATAAAATTTTTCTTTATCCCTTCAACTAAATATATATATTCCCATTTTGTTACATGCATGTAAGAAGAAAGATCTCTGTTTTCTTTTTACATCTGAATTGAATCAATGATTGGATTAGTAGGGAATTTGGAAATGTAAAAGGTTGTGTGAAGTAGACTACTTTTTCACCCACTTGATTTTTGAGTTGTGTCTTGTCTAAAATTACTACAATTGTTTCTTACTTGTTTAGTTTTTTCAAAGCTAACAACTTTTGCATTGGTGCACACTCTTCAACTAATCAATGACATTTGGTGGGTAAAAGTAATAATTAATTATTGCAAAAACTAGAAAAACCTTTTTTCACAATATATATATATATATATATATATATATATATATATATATTTGAAAATGTAAAAAAAAAAAAAAAACACTGATAGGATTCCAACCTCCATCATTGAGCAATAAATATATTATTTTTTCTATCTGATAACCATAAATATAATATATATATATATATATAGATGTTCCAATTTAGAGTTTTTTCTAATTTGTTTAAAAAAACACTAAATTTAATTAGGCTTATAATTATTGAGATATGTGTATAAAAAAACTTTTTAGGAGAGCTTAGCTCTATCACACAGAGCACTCTCAATATTCATTTGTCCTTACCTTTCACAAGAGTAAAAATTCCAACTTACTTATTTGCAAATAAGATAAAAGTACCACTGGGCAAGAGACCCCTGCTGCTTTTTCTAATGTTATATATGTTACTAGTATTATATAAATACAAATTAATATCTTGATATATCATAAATAAATAATAAAAAAGGGAAATGCCTGTGTTTGCATTGGTTATATATATATTCCCCAAAGTGTAACAATATCCAACATCCTTCTTGGAAGGATAAAACAAGATGAGAAAAAGAAGAAGACTTCATGATCATCATCAATATTATGCAGAGAAGAGTTCTCAGGTGACTTGTCTGTTATTTTATTATTCTACTCCTCTCTACTTCCATACATCTAAACTTCCCACTTTAAAACTGATACATTTCTTCCCCTAATTTCTGAATCAGGTTCATGTATATGAAGTTTTCAAGTTAATAGATCAATTGGAAGAAAAAAAATCTTACAAAAATCATCTGTTAAGAATAATATATTGCTGCTGTAATTAACATGAAGTGATCATTTTCAAACTGCAAATGAAATATTCAAAGTTAGTTTATATATAATTCTAATTTAGTCTATATATATATCCTCAAACCTCAAACTACATTTTTCAGGTAGTTATTAAACTTCATAAACTGTACAAAATTCAGAAAACTTTGAGAATGCAACCTTTCAACCAAAAAACTTATCTTTTTGGAAGAAAGATGACAACATGAAGAGAGTGAACTAGACTTGTCATTAAGCATTAGAGAAGAAATGCAGTATTAATGGTCTCTTGATTCATATGGTCATATATATATATAGATATTAAGCATTAGATGCAACTTTTATTCAAATCAAAGAGTAAATATCAAAGTCTAAACTGATGATGATAATCAGATTAAAAGGCAACAAATTAACAAGCTTTCTTTCACCTTTGGTCCTAACATACATCTAAACTTCTCTAGGATTTATTCTTGCACTACATGAACTGAACTTTGATTAAAATTATTGAAACCAAAGGGTGAGAAAGCTTAAGGAGAGAGAATTGAAAGACCGAAAAAAGGCGAAAAGGTTCTTGAGAACATATCATATGAAGTCCATACTGAACATGGCTGCCTGACCAAGCTGAAGAAGACTGCTTTGGCCTGCATCTCTAGACCTTGAATCTTCATTGGAAGTGGAACACAAGAGACTCTGATTGTTAAAGAAGTCATTAGAGAAGAGTTCTTGTTGTGAAACATCCATGCTTTCATTGTTATAACTATTAACCCTTTCAAGTCCTCCAAGAGACAAAGCTGGATCATTCTTGAACTGATGATGATGATTATGATTATGATTGATTTCTTTTTTGCTGCTTTCTACTGAAGAAGAACGGAAAAAAAAAAAAATTAATCAAGCTCTGATACCATGTTAGACACGGAAATTAAATATTACTTACGAGGATTTTTTGGAGACGGTTTCGGAGAAGGTTTAGTTTTTTGAGATGGAGAAGTGGATGAAGATGATTGATGGGGTTTCGGCTTCCTTCTTCGACGATTATGGTCTGCGAGACGCTTCCTGCAGCTTCTTTTTGTCTCGTCGAACTCCGATAGCACATGGAACCTTTGTTAAGGAAATAGAAACACACATAATTAAACTAATAAGAAATCAGCAAAAGTCATTCAATTCATGAAACTAATTCCATTAAAATTAAGCATGAATTCATGATCAAATATATATTATTACAAATTCAAAGAGTTTTAATTTATGCTGATGAATTACCTGCTGCATTGTTGGCAGAACCTTTGTTGCACTCCACCAGCAAAGAGAACAACAGCAGCCTTGGAATGAAACTCACAAACCTTGTGCCTTCTGTGGTAGTGTTTAGCACCGGAGAGATCGGCACCACAACCGTCGGCCTGACAACGAGGCGGAGGGTGGTGGCCGAAAGCGTACCCTCCTCTAGACCTGCCCCAAAGTCTCCCAAGAGCTAAAGCATCACCAGAGGAGAAATAAGTCCGACGGCCTAAGTTCAACCCGATACGTCCCCCGACGGCGATGAGCTCATCCTCACAGTAATTCGGTATCACCGGAGGCGGTGCAGGAGCGTAAAACGGCAAGTTAGAAGTCGGTAAGAACAGTTGAGGGGTGCAATCCAAGAACTGAGTGTTGTTGTTGGTAGTAGTGGTGTTAGTGAACAAGTAAGGATGGTTTTGGTGTGTGTTTGCATTGGTTGTTGTCGCTGATGTTGTTGTTGAAGTAGTAGTCTCATAGTCCCAGATGCTGCTGCTTTGCTGGTGCTTTTGAGAAGTGGCTTCAAGGCCAGCAAAGGACATGATAGAAGGGACATGATATGAGTCAATTGAGCCATGCCTGTTCATCATCCTCTAATAACAGCAAGCACCCTAAAAAGCAAAGAAGAACAAGGTCATATATATATATACAAGAAGAACTATATATATATATAGATTGATAGATTGATAGATAGATAGATAGATAAAGAGAGAAAAGGAGAAGATGGAGAACAGCTGAAGGAGGTGCAGTTGGTGCAGAGGCTAAGAAGATAATTACTGCTGCAGAAAGAGAGGGCACTGATGGGAGAAGGAAAAGCAAAATCATGGAGGTCTGAAGAGTTGGATTCTGAAGTAATGCAAGGGCAGGAATATATAATCCGTGCAGATATATGTGTCGAGAGAAAGAGAAAGAGTTTGAGATGAGAATTAAAGAAGATGGGTACAAGAGAGAGCCCAAGAAAGGGATTACAGATAATTAGTTTTCTTTCTTTTTCTTTAAGAGAATGGTGATTAAATGGTAACACAGAGAAAGAAAGAGAGAGAGAGAGAGGTTGATAGTGTGATATCAAGAGGACCACATTGTGTCAAGGAGTGGGTGCAGGATGTGATCTTGGGAGCTTTGACTCTTGTGTTAACCTTGGTTTGGTCTTGTGTAACTTTAAAGCTTCAAAGCTTCTAACTCTTTTGTAGAGTGTATATATGTGTTGCAACACCCTTTTGTGTATATATATATATATAGAGAGAGAGAGAGAGAGAGAGAGAGTGTATATATGTGTTGCAACACCCTTTTGTGTATATATATATATATATATATATATATATATAGAGAGAGAGAGAGAGAGAGAGAGAGAGAGAGAGAGAGAGTGAGAGAGAGAGAAAGTGTTGCACACGGCGGGGACCTACAACCCCAAAAGACCGGCCCGATAGAGTGGGGTTGCCCCTCACATATAAGCCCCTGGACTCTCTCTCAATTAAGTGATGTGAGACTAAACTGGGCTTGCAATACAGAGAGAGAGGAAGGAGAAATATGTACTTCATCAAGTGTGGTATAAATGCTTACTTGTCATGTATATATGTTTTTTACTTGTGAGAGATTAATTTGTGAAATATTGGTGTGACACTAATGACCATTCCGCCGTTTATTGGTATTAGAGATTTTTTTTTTTTTTTTTTTTTAAGTTTTTGTATCATGTTAAAGAAATGGGTTAAAATATCAGCTCATATATGATGAAAGCATAGATATAACAAAGGATTAATTTCATATTTGTGCATATTTCTAAGTGACTTGCTCACATAAAAAAAATTCTTATTGTGATATGTATTAGGAATTTTAAGTTAAATTCATCAATTAATAATAAAA